>JAFEMH010002322.1:0-354377 GCA_022495995.1 Adenophora triphylla var. japonica | reverse complement strand
TCTATTTGAGTTGGGTAGGACACTTCATTCTCTAGAACATACAGTTTCAGTATGCTGTTTGCAGTCAAGATATGTTTTTATTTTTGATGCGTAGATCTCAAAAGATCCACAGTCATCAATGTATGGGATGTCTTTCTCATTATTATTCTTCTTAGTTTGAGGCAGTGGTGGGTTTAGAAGAGGATCACTTCACAAGTTGTTAGACTTTTTGAATGTGAAGACAAGCTTTGATACCAATTGAAAGGCCCTTGTTTGATATGCGAGATGATCGAGCACTATGGTTTGACTTAGGCTGCATCGAATATTTGTTGAATTGTGCGGCGGAATAAGTGAAGCTTGAAATAATGATAGGACAATGAACACAGAAATAATGCAAGTGTGTGAATGTGTTTGCGATGAAAATAATAACACGAGAGAATTTAAAGTGGTTGAGTTCACTCCTTCTACATCCACCCCCTTGTCAATCTTGAAAAGTGAGATCAATTTTATTATAATCTTAATCAACAAGAATTACAAATGATTGATGGGCAAGTTCCTTGAACTTCCTCTTCCTGATTAGTGCGATCAACTAGGGATACACTTAAATGCAGTCTTAAGTGTTTTTACAACGGAAATCAGTCTCAAGATTTTACAAAACAACTAATACACTCAAGGATACCGTCTTGAGTGTTTACAAACTATTTCTACACCTAAAGTACGGTCTTAGGATTTGGAATTTGTGAATTAACACACTAGGGTTGTTGTTCTTTGAAATAGGGGTTTAAGGCTAAAGGTTTTTGGTTTGGAACAGTGTGTGAAGGGTATAGGAATTGGTGTGTAAGGTTTGGATTACAGGAGGTGTGTAAGGGTGTATGGGAAAGGTTGTTGGACAGTGAAAAAGAGTGTTTTTCAAGGTAGTGTGTGCAGAGGCTGAACTCTTCTAATTATAGCCTTCAATGTAGCCGTTGGAATATGATTGTTGCAGCTCCATTAATGACTCTTTGACTGGTCTTTGCCCCACTTGTCCACTTGCAGGTCTTCATGAGGCGGCTTGCTGGAAGCTTCGGAGAAGGTCTTGATAGTGTAATGGTGATCTTGGCAGTTTGTGAAGAGTCAGGATCCATCTTAGTTAAGATTGTGGCAACGAGTATGAGAGCGAGTAATGGGTATGCGAAGGATTAAAGCTATAGGCATCAAATCATAACAAGGCTTAGCTATCGAGATATGATCTCTAATAAGGGTGAGATGCACTTGATGATCTTGAAGGCTTAGAGAGAATATGATTCATGTTATTGATTGATTGTAATCAATGTATAAAGAGAATCATAAGTATCAAACTCACATGGTGTCGAGATAGGGCGAAAGATGAATATGAAGTTGATTTGGTCGAGTCATGGTCTTAGGTTTGTAGAGTGAAGGATCATGGTGAGCCAGTTTCATCTTTTGATATAAACCCTGTTCTATATATATGTTCCTTTATCAGAAACCAACTAACTAAGAGACTTTGATCAAAGTTAGGTCCTAACAGTATATATATATATATATATATATATATATATATATATATATATATATATATATATATATATATATATAGAGAGAGAGAGAGAGAGAGAGAGAGGGGGGGGTGGAGACAACTTCATCCTATTTTCAAGGAAATCGAAGTGGCATATCAAGCAAATGAAATTAAATAAGTAAACACCTAAAAAGAATAATTCAAATTATCAGCTTAAAATAAGACAAAAATGCGAATAAAAACTATTAGATCAACGAAAATCGAAGTGGCATGTCAAGCAAATGCATATATATTTTTTAACTGCTTAGTGCTTAGAAAATGAAAATAAAAATAAAAATGGTGTGTGGATATTCCGAATAGTACTTAATAGAAAGGGTAATTATTATACCAAATTAATAGAATATTGGGTATAATAAATATGCGTAATTGGAATATTTTCTCAAAGTGTTCTTCAAAATTGTAAATAGAATTAAGTAATTCCAATATACTTGGTAGAAATAATTTTTCGAAGTATTTTTGCAAAATACTTCTTAGAATAATATTCACAAAATATATTTAAAAATTAAAATGTATTCTTGTAAAATATATCTTATGAAAAAAGGAGGTAAAGTAGAAATACCTTTTTTATATAAATATGCTTATTTATCACAACAAAAAGTATACTAATACTTCATAATTTTTATCTTAGTTTACATAGTCTTGTAAATAAAATTGTCTTAAGATAATATTGATTTTCCTTGAAAGGGTAAATACAATGATAATGATAGATACGAATTCCCTCGAATTTGAATCTATAAATTGGACTAATCAAAAATTTTATGACGAACTTTAATACCTAGAATATTTAATTGAGGAAAAAAAAAGAAGCAAAACTAGGTTTATCTTCATTAGATTTAGATGCCTAAACTTTGAGTGAATGAATAGGTCAAATTCCATCTATATTTAAATTGGTGATAATGCCTATTCTGAAGCAAGACATCCATTGGAACAAGATTGGGAAGACACATCCGTTAAATTTTATTTTATTTTAAATAAGTCCAGATCCTTTAAATGTAATAGATAATAAATGGTTCCATTAACTTTCTACTAAAAGGGTTGTGCAGTTAAGGAATTACAAGTTTATTGTAAAATAACCGTAAAATGCATAAGGTAGAATATATTTGAATATTCATTACTTATATCATATATTAAAATATGTTAAACATGTATAATATATATATATATATATATATATATATATATATATATATATATATATATATATATATATATATATATATATATATATATATATATATATATATATATATATATATATATATATATATATATATATATATATATATATATATATATATATATATATATATATATATATATATATATATATATATATATATATAAATGTATATATAAACATAGTAAGGGTGCATTTAGTACCTTAAAAGTGAGAAGAAATAATTGAAATGCCACAAACAACGATCTTTTTGATGATTACCACCGTTGTTTTGCGCATCTGGCTACACAATCAAATCATAAACTACATTAGTAATAGGAAAGTACTAAATTACCACAATATGAAATACACATATGAAATTTAAAGTTAACTAGATACAAGCCATGAAATTGATGGACTACATGTCAAACTCTACCGACATACATGAATTAAAATTACTCAAAGTTGATTAAATATTGATTACAATGTCTTAAAATAAAATTTAAAGATGTAAATTCTTGTGGAATAAATACATACCTTGGAAATGGGTGATATTGGGCAAGAAATACGGGTCTTACAATAATCGAGATTACAAATTAATGATGGATTATTGATAACAAACATGTCTATCCATAGGATGGAGAAATGAAATAACAAGAAAATTTTCTAGAGAATGGAGGAAATTGAAGTGGTGGCCGCCCTTTGGGAGAGGAGAAGGGGAGAGCGGCTTGGATTCAACACTTTTTATGAATAAACTCTTTTTAAATAGGTTAACCGACTAGGGTTTTGATGCTTAATATTGATATATCTTCTTGGGCTTAACCTATGAAATTTTAATGTAAAATAGTCAGTATATACAAAAAATGGGCCGTGTAAAAATTTGAACATTATCTAGCCCATATGATCCTTGTTAACATCAACGCGCGTATTGTCTAGCCGTTGAAAATATGGGAGATATATATATATATATATATATATATATATATATATATATATATATATAATCAAGAATTGAATATACCAATGAAGATAAAATTAATCTTCTTGATTCAACCACAAGAGCCAAAACAAACAGATTATCCAATATAACAATTTTTTTAAAAACAGGGGATAAAAGTAGGGGTTAAAAGACTTAGCCAGAAAAGACAAAAAATTTTCTAATCAGAAAATTCATCTCTTTCTCTCCTTGCTTCAAGGAGTTCATCTCTTTCGGCTAGCAACACCTTTATCATCTTTTCATCAACACCTCTGAAGTACATCTCATTGTTCCATTCCAGGTCATCTCATCATCATAGGTGAAGGTGTGATCTTGTCTTTCCTTGAGAACAGCTTTGGACAGAGGTTCTTCATCATCCCTTAACCTTAAGGTACCCCATTTGGGAGCATTCTTTCCTCTAGAGCTTTGACCTTTGATTCCTAAAAATAGGTTAGAAAAGAATGGATTTGATTGTAGAGAGGGGGTTGGTTGAGCTGAATACTGAGGGGGTGCTGTGGAGACAGTGAGAGCAACTAAGGTTGAAGGCTGGTGCATTTGCTTTGCTGGCTTATCTTCTTCATCATCACTGGACACAATAACATTGGGAGCAGCACCAGATGCTCTTTTTCCCAGATTGATAGCTTCCTCATCAGATTCAATTGCTTTTTCCCTTGGATGCCCTCTTTTCAGGTTTGGCTCCAACTGAGACTTCTAAAATGTGTCTCATTTTGGTTATCATGGTCCTTGTGAATTTCTGCATATCAGTGATGGTCACATGATATGGAGGCACATATATTGAGGGGTTAAAAGTGGGAGGAATATTTGCTTGGAGAGATCTGGTGTTTAGGGGAATGAAGGAAGGAGGTACTGAAGTAATAGGGGGAAACATGGCTGTCAGGTTTGGCTTGGCAATGACAGCCATGATCTTGACTTTATTGCAGCAGATTCTCCAGTACATCTCTTTGGTCAATTCAATGCAGAGAGCATAGACAAGAGATGAGGGCATATAAATGCATTCATTGATGTTGTTTGACAAGAGTTGGGAGAACAACACTTCCCAGTCAATAATGGTTGAAAGTTCCATGAAGTTGGGTAATCTGGGGGCATTGTGAAAGAAGGAAGTGGGGAGAGCTGCTCTATACTTCTTCCATTCCTCATGGCCAAACATAATGAGCCCACATCTATTTCTGGCATAA
The DNA here is from genome assembly GCA_022495995.1 of Adenophora triphylla var. japonica. Classification (NCBI taxonomy): domain Eukaryota; kingdom Viridiplantae; phylum Streptophyta; class Magnoliopsida; order Asterales; family Campanulaceae; genus Adenophora; species Adenophora triphylla. The sequence continues at coordinate 349,494 of JAFEMH010002322.1, read as the reverse complement.
ATCATGATTGCATTCTTACTCAACAGCCAAGGATTGGGAATGATGTTGGGGTTGGCAATCTCAGGGAAGTGAGTGATTCCTTTAAGATTTTGGTGGGCAGCCATGATGGAGGGAAGGGAGAAATCAATGTCACAATCCAGAATCCAAGGTTCAGAGGCTGGAAGGGTTTCAGAATTAGGGGTAAGTTCAGGTGTTTCTTGGGGTTCAACAGATTCAACATGTTTGGGTTGATCTTTACTACCAGGCATGCTTGCCTTCTTGGCTCTATCTCTAGTTTTGATCAAGTCTAGAGCTTTCAACATATCTTCCTCAGTTAGCAGGGTTCTTAAGAAGGAGATAACAAAGTGAAGTGAATCAGGATGTTCCACAAAGGATAATCCTTCAGAGGCTTTGAGGATATGATCAGGAATAGGAGATGGATCAGAGGGACTTGAAATAGGTGAAGATTGGGGTGGGGAAGGCTCAGCTGTCAGAATAGGGGATTGATAATTGTTGTTCCCCCTCAACTAAGAATCAACTTTTTCAGAATCAGGGCTATTCCCCCTTTCATTTTCAACACTAGGCTCATTTGGGCTTATGTTGGAAGGATTTAGGTTGAGAATTCCTTGGGCTATTGATACATGAGGTGAACTGGATTGGTCTTTGGTTAGTGAGGGTTGAGGTGTATTGGGTTTCAACTTTTTGGAGAGGGGAGCATCTTTGTCAAGTTTTCTCTTCCTAGAGAATGTATTTAGAGAAGGAGATGGGATAGGAGTTACCTTAGTTGTAATTTCAGAAAGCTCAGGAACCTTAGCTGTCAGAGCAGAGATATCCATAGTTTTCCCAGAAGATTGCCCAGTCTTAGCTTCTATGCCTTGCATCCATAAGAGACTCAGCAAGGGCTCTCCTTAGCTGTTCTTCATAATCACCATCATGACTGGCTTCATCTTCTCCAGTAAAATCATCAATATCCTTGAATATAGGATCTGATTGGGTTTCTTCACTGTCAGCATGTTGTTCCTCAGCAATCTTCTTTCCTTTATCAGTCACTTGAGTATCCTCTTGCTCAGCCACTTGCTCAACTATTTCTTGCACTTTCTTTTCTTTGGGAAGCTTCTTTCCTTTCCCAGTTTTCTTCATCTTAGCTTGGCCAATCCTCTTCTTGATTTTGCTAGGTATGGTCTCTTGATCCCTTTCTTTGATCACTACACCCATGTCATGCTTCCTTTTTAATCTCATGTCATTGACCATGTGGACCAATGACTTCCACAGCCTCATTTCATTTTCAATTTTCTCTCTTAGTCTTAGTGTTGCTTCATCAAGATTTTCAGAGCTGTCCCCAAAATCCAATATTTTCTTCCCCTTGAGCCTGAATGTGCTCAAGTTGAAACTTTTGGTTTACATAAGAGTGGTAGTTTCAAGCCAATCATCTTTTAGGGGAGGGTTTAGCTTTGGAATCAAATGGTGTAGAATCCCACTCATGAATCTGAAGTTATTCATCCTTGGGGTTTGCTTTTTAAACTTTCATGGTGAAGGGGATGTGGCCAGTTGAAAATTGTGCAATAGGGCAACACTCCAGTTCACATCCTTAGCTATCAGACTCAAGCCTTGCTTCTATTCATTGAGACTGATTTGATCAAAAGATGATTATTTTCCATCAAACCCCTTGATGATAACATCCATTAGGATTGATTTAAACAAATCCAGGGTCATCTTTTTAATGGGTTTGTTCTGTGCCACTTGGTAATTGCAGTTGGGTTCATCAATGAATCTCTTGTAGAACATCTCCAAGGCACAATCTTTTCTGTCCCAAAGGTTGCTCCTGGTTCCATTCTTAATTGGAATGCTGTAGACTTCAGAGACCACCTTGGGAGATACATGAATTTCAGTTCCCTCAATGTTGATTCTAATGGATCCATCAACAAGTCTCTGTCCAGCCATGTAAATCTCTCTGCATAATTTCTCGTAGATGGGGGGTTGAGCTTCCATCAAGTTGCAAAGATTGTTGGACTCAAGAAGGGCTTTGATAAGAGCTCCAACCTCGTGCTCATAGAAATCAGGCTTGATAAAATACCCATGAGCTTCAGTGTAAGACATGGTTGAATAGAACAGAGAGTTAGGGTTTCAAATAACAGAGAGAATCAGAGAAGGGAATTACGAAGGTGGAGAATGTTTGTTTGAAGAAGGGTTAATTTTGCAAGGTTAAATGTTAATGAGGAGGGAATTTGTGTAGTTCAATGGCTAATATGTGGGTTAGTGCAACGGTTAAAAATGGGCATTTAAGAATGTGACTGTTCATGAATAGTGCTTTTTGTCCCCCACTCATTATGTGCCATAACTTCCATAAAACAAGGGAATAAATTCCGTACAGAGAGGCGAATTTTCAGAGGGGTTTATCATCGAAATAAATGAACAATTGTTAGTGACAAGTTCCCATAATCCTCGATTTGGCAAGAACTCAAATCGTAGCTGTCAGACTTGATGACCAGCTAAGCCTATTTTGAATGATCATTGCCACTATGTTGACTGAAGCAAAGTTTGTCTATAAAAGGAAATGTATCAGATAATGGGATTTATTCAATCCATTTCAGTCATATAGTAAATGCGTAGATTGGTTTCAATGTTCAGTCCTAGCAAGATGACTAAGACAGCAAAGAAACTGGTCTTTAAAAGTCCAAGGGTAGAGGAAACTAGGGAGGAAAGGTTTGAGAGGGAGTTTTTGTCATATCAAATTCAAACTGACAATGCTTTAGAACAGGAGGTGGATCAATTGCCAAATGATGATCCACATAAGGAAGAAGAGTTGAGAGAGAGAGAGAGAGATAATAAGGAAGTTTTGGGAGGAGGAGAGACTAGCATTGTTGGAGGGTGAGAGAAACAGATTAAAGGAGATAGATAGAGACAAGGGTAAAGCTAAGTTGGTTTGTGAGAGTCAAGATGATTAGACAGCTAAGATTAATCTGTTAGGAAAAGGGAAGCAGGGTGAATCAAGTAGGCAGGTTGGGGTAGGTGTAGAGAGAGTCTACACATTGGGAGAGCTATTGAAGCTTGACAGCAAAGAAAGGATTAAGATTGACACTCCAATTGGTCAACCTGATTTCTTAGCTGTCAAGGAGTTCACAGCAGTAACCAGGGATTCACTTACTTTGAGTCAAACAGTTCTTGAGGGAACTGGAGATAACATTGAAGGAGTGCAAATTTCTCCTTCAAAGGCTTATATGAAATTGTTCTCACAGTTTCTCAAGTGTTTGAGTCTAGCAGCTATGAATGAGGAGGAAGATGTGGGTCCTCAGTCTGATCAAGCAGTCGTTGCTCAGGAGAGTGCAAACGCTTCAGGGACATTTAGCTTTGTATCTCTACTAAGAGAATATCCTCCTTACAATGCAGTGGAGGAATGGTGGCCAAGGAGGGTGTGTCCTTCTTTACAATTCTCAACATCAGCCATTGATCCATTCATGCAGAGGGACCCAGTGTGGCTAGAGAGGTATGGGGACATCAAGGAGAATTTCTATGAGGCTCCTGATGTTGCCTATAATGAGTATGGGTTCATAGATGAGGATATCCATGATTTGCCAAGGAACAGTTAAGAAGAGAATTCTTAGCTGTCAGAGTCTGTATGAGGGTTAGCTGTGAGAGAAGGGAGGAGTTGAGAAGCTTTTGGTAATATGTATTTGTGATTGTTTTTGTGTTTTGAAAATTTGGGTATTTGGTAGGAAGGTGTTTGGCTAAGAAAGATGAAGGTTTTTGTGTAAGGATATGGTTAGCTGTCAGATCCCTAATTATTGACAACAGCCATTAGTAATGTTTTCCTTGATTAAATAAAAATCCTTTATTTTGGCAAGTTAATCTTTCCCAACATTTCCCTTAGTATTTCAAATCTCTTCTCATCCATTGCTTTTGTTAGGATGTCAGAGACATTATATTCAGTGCATACTTTAGCTAAGTTGATATTTCCTTTTTCAACATGATCTCTGATGAAGTGATGCCTAACTTCAATATGCTTGGTTTTGGAGTGTTGGACAGGGTTTTCTGTCATGACAAAGGTACTGGAATTGTCACAAAAAATAGGAATATTTGACATGTCCATCCCAAAGTCTTGGAGTTGACTTTTGAGATAGAGAATTTGAGAGCAACACAGAGCAGCAGCAATGTATTCATCCTCAGCTGTTGAGGTAGCTACTGAAGTTTGCTTCTTACTTGACCAAGAGATTATTCTTGATCCAATAAATTGGCAACCACCACTAGTGGATTTCTATCTAAATTGCATCCAGCATAGTCTGAACCAGTGAAGCCTATTAGGGAGAATGGGGATTCAGAGGGATACCACAAACCATAGTCAGGTTTTCCTTTTAGATATCTCAAGATTCTCTTGATAGCAGAGCGATGAGATTCTTTAGTATTAGCTTGGAATCTTGCATAAAGGCAAACAGTGAATATGATATCAGGTCTAGAGGCTGTCACATATAGGAGTGATCCAATGTAGCTCCTATAGAGTGTTGAATTCACACTCTGGCCATCAGGATCAGCATGGAGTTTGGTTGTGGTTGACAAAGGAGTTCTAGCTGGAGAAGCAGTTTGCATATCAAACTTTTTGATCATGTCCCTTGTATACTTGGCTTGGTTAATGAAGATACCTTCCTTCATTTGCTTGACTTGAAGACCTAAGAAGAATTTGAGCTCACCAATCATGCTCATCTCAAATTGATTCTTCATGATTTTTCCAAATTCAGTGCACAAGTCTTCATTTGATGAATCAAAAATAATGTCATCAAAATAGACTTGGATGAGTAACTGGTCTTCTACATATTTCTTGATGAACAAAGTGTTATCAATATGGCCCTTAGTAAATCCTTTGCCAAGGAGATATTTAGATAGGGTATCATACCAAGCCCTAGGTGCTTGCTTAAGCCCATACAAGGCTTTGTCCAATCTATATACATGATCTGGAAATTTTGGATGCTCAAAACCAAGGGGTTGAGATACAAAAACTTTTTCTTTCAAGACTCCATTCAGAAAGGCACTTTTGACATCCATTTGGAACACCTTCATCTTCTTGAATGATGCATAGGCAAGGAATAGCCTTATAGCTTCCATTCTTGCAACAGGGGCAAATGTTTCATCATAGTCAATTTCATCTTCTTGTCTATACCCTTGAACAACTAATCTGGCTTTGTTCCTTACCACAATGGCTTCTTCATTCATCTTATTTCTAAAAACCCATCTTGTCCCAATGACAGTTTGGTTTTTAGGTTTGGGAACAAGCTTCCAAACTTTGTTTCTTTCAAATTGTTCCAATTCTTCTTCCATTGCTTCAATCAAATGGGTCTTGAAGGGCTTCATTTATCTTCTTGGGATCAATTTGAGAGATGAAGGCACTCATTAAAGAGTCATAAACAGGCATGTTTGGAGGAATATCCATCTTATGTATTGGAAGGTCAATAAAGAAGTTTTTGTTTGGTGGAATGATATGGGTGATAGTTTCAGGTTGAGGAGTTGAGAGATTTGTGTTGCATCAAGGTTGGACGGGGTTATTTTCAAGAGAATTTTGATGGCTGGATGAAGGTAAGCTGTCAGGTGCATCATAGCTGTCAGATGCACCTTTGCTGTTGGGAAGGGATTCTTGGCTGTCAGACACAATAGGGAGTTTATTAGTGTCTTTGGGCACCATATAAGGAAGGGAAGGTGAATCTTCTTCAGGAATGAGGCTTGAGGGGTCATGCACAGGAGACACCTCAGGTAGGTTGTCTGAATTTCCAACAGCTTCATTAAAATCACACAATTCAGTGTGGCTTTGATCATTGTTTTTATCAAAGTCAACATGAATTGATTCTTCTACAACAAGCCTCCTTTTGTTGTAAATTCTGTAGGCTTTGCTGGTGTTAGAGTATCCAAAGAAGATTCCTTCATCACTTTTGGAATCAAACTTATCAAGGTTATTTTTCCCATTGTTATGGATAAAGCATCTACTTCCAAAGCCATGGAAGTATGAAATGGTTGGTGTTCTACCATTCCATAGCTCATAGGGAGTCTTGGAGTGAAACTTGTTGATGAGAGTCTTGTTCTGGACATACACAACAGTGGTGACTGCTTCTCCCCAAAAGTATTTAGGGATGATGTTCTGCTTCACAGATTGTTCTGTTCTTTCTTTCAGCAACTCCATTTTGCTGTGGTGTTCTAGGAGCAGAGAAGTTGTTCTCAATCCCTTTTTGATCACAATATTCTTCAACACCAGTGTTTTCAAACTCCTTACCATGGTCAGATCTGATTTTGATGATGGATATACCCTTTTGATTTTGAATTTTGTTGAACAGTTTGACCAGTTGTTCTAAGGTTTCCCTTTTGGATTCAAGAAGGATGATCCAAGTAAATCTAGTGTAGTCATCAACTACCACTAGAGAGTATCTCTTTCCACCAAGAGATGTGGTTCTGATTGGCCTAAAAAGATCCATGTGGAGTAATTAAAGGGGTTTTGAGGTATCCAATCTGGTTTTAGCAGTGAAGGAGGTTTTTTTTGCTTTCCACATTGACATGCCTTGCACAGCTTGTCCTTTTTGAAGGGAATTTTAGGTAGGCCTTTTACTAGGTTTGAATTGGCTAATTTGGAGATACTTTTGAGGTTGAGGTGAGCCAATCTTTTGTGCCATAGCCATGACATATCATATTGACTATAGGAGAGTAGGCAATGGGCATCTGATGATTCCACAACTTTCAGGTTTAGACAGTAGAGGTTTCCTTTTCTGATTCCAGTGAGAATTGGCTTGTTGTTGACATCTTTGACAGTGCAGTGGTTTTTGGAACATACAACATGATATCCCTTATCACAAATTTGACTAAGGCTAATCAAATTTTGCTTGAGACCTTCTACATATGACACATTAGTAAAAATAATGTCTTTAGTAACAAGGTTTCCTGATCCTTTGACTTTAGCTTGAGAATTATCACCAAAAGTTACATTTGGACCATTTTTAGGGACATATTGTTGTAACCACTCCTTGTTGAAGGTCATGTGTCTGCTGCATCCACTGTCCAAGTACCATATTCTTTTCCTAGGTTCCTACAAAATAGAAAAATAAATTTATGGTACCCTTTTATTCTTTTGGGTCCAAAGGATTAGAATTTCTTTGGTACCCTAGCTTTGTTCATTGCCCTCTTTCCAAAACTATTGGTTTAGGGCATTGTAATATCCCATGATCAACAACATATAGGGTGTGGGAGCAGTAGGTTGGGATTGGTTAAAGAATTGGTTGGGAGAAAAGAATTGGTTTTGGTTATTTTGAAACTGAGTGTGGCTTTGAGAGCTGTTTGAGTTAGATGATCTAGGAGAGGTATTTTGACTGGCATGGCTTCTTCCATTTGAGTATGGCCAGTTGGGTCTTTGATGTTTGGAATATGAGTGATGGTTATAGAATCATAGTTTTCTAGGAGATCTCTGCAGTCTATCAAATCTTGGCTGTCTGGGGAATCATTGTTGTCTAGAAGATCTCCGCTGTCCAGTGGTTTTGTGCTGGTTTTTCTTCACTTGCTCCTTGATTCCTTTTCTTTGCCAAATGTATTTGCCTTTATTTGCTTGTTTTTCTTTGCATTTAGCTTGACTTGAGCTAGCTTCATGGGTTTCATTAGTGTGATCGGGGCTGGCTTGATTTGTTTCATCAATGTGACTGGAGCTAGCTTCATCTATCTTTCCCTTTTTCTTTAAGTCCTCCTTTGTCTGAATGGGATATACGTTTTCTTGGGCTTTGACATAGTTCATACTTTCAAGAACATTTTGTCAATAGCCCTTTTATCAGTAAGAGGGGTATAGGTTTTCATAGTGGGGTTGTTGGCTCCAATCCCAGACTTGTCACTGGGATGTCTCTGGTTGTAGCTGAACAATGACAAGGCTTCTCCTAACTTGTTCCAGGAATCAATTTTCTTTTTAAGGGATTCATTCTCCTTTTCAAGGTTGATGGTTTTTTGGTTGTTTTCCAAAGATCTTGAATTCTCAGATGTCAGCTCACCATTTGCCTTTTCAAGCATAAGGCATTATTCTTTCAGTCCTTAGTTGGTTCTTTCAAGGTGTTCAATGGTTTTACTTTGGGTTAGGTTATCGGTGAGCAATGAAGCAAAGCTAGTTTGGTGTCTTTTAATTTGAATTAAAAGGGTGCTAACTAATTGTTTAAATTCTTTATTATTTAAAGAGTTAAATTGAGGTACCTGCTTTAGTTCTTCAAAGAATGTAAGGCTTCAAGGTCTTCTTCATTGTCTGAATCTTCATCATCTCCTGCCATTAGGCATATCAATGCTTCTTCTCCTTCACTTTCAGAATCACTGAAGTCAAATTCTTCATCACTGAACTTGGATGAGTCAGCAATCAGTACTTGCTCCTTGTTTTTCTCATTCTTCCTTTTTGTGCAGTTGTAGCAGCTACATCATGAACTGTGAATGATCTCCTTGGAGTAGGAGAATTTCTTAGCTGTTTGATTGTCCTTATGTTTCTTTGGTTCAGGACATTCAGATGATTAATGACCAAGCTTCTTATAGTTGAAGCATTCAACTTTCTTTTTATGATTCTCTTGTTCAGAAGTGGATGGGCTATAACTTCTCTCAAATGTCTTCTTATGTGCTCTCAGGGTATTTCTGACAGCCATGGATATAAGACTTGGTAGGTCTCCTTGAGAGAGGTTGTTTGAGGGGTGGTTTACTTTCTGAAGGGAAATAAGAACCATGGAATCAATGTCTTGTTGAGTGATGGGTTTGTGAGTGGTTTCTTGGGCAGTTAAGGCAAGGGTTTGTGAGATAGAGGGAACTGGTTGAAGTTTTATCATTCCTTCTAGTTCATAGGCCTCAAGCTTTCCAAAGTATTGCTCAACAGTCATGGTGCTCCATTCTGCACCTTCTCTTATTGGTAGGGCTACCTTCTCATATTCTTGGGGAAGGTTGGAATATATTTTGAGACATAGATCTTGATTCTCAAAAGTGTTTCCATGGTCAGCAATGGATCTGACCAGATCTTCAAACCATGGTTTAGCAGCACTTACTTTTTCACCAGGGTAGAACTTAAAATTGTCAAGTTGTCTAAGTAGATTGTATAGGTTTTGTGTTCTAACACTGGTTTGTTTCTGGAATTTTGTATGGATAAGTTCCCATGCAGCCTTTGCAGTTGGTTCTTTGGCAATTTCTTGTGCTAGGGAGTCATTTACACTCTTTTGGAGTATGTTTTTGACTTTAAGATTAGCACTAATTAGTTGCCTTTCTGATTCAGTCCAGAATTCTGGGGATTTCATTTTACTGGGCCCACCATTTGAATCTAGTGTGACAGGACAGGTGACTTCATTTTCCAGAGCATACCAGTTCCAGATGCTATTTGCATCAAGGTAGGTTTTAATTTTTGATGCATATATTTCAAAGGATCCACAGTCATCAATGTGTGGAATGTCTTTTTCATTATTTCTCCTTGGTTGAGGCATGGTGGGTTGAGAATTGATCCTTCACAAGTTGTTAGACTTTTGTAGGTGAAGACAAGCTCTAATACCAATTGAAAGGTCCTGTTTGCTTAATCAGTTAAAAGGTTAGGCAGTTAAGCTTTGACAGCTAAGGTGAAATCTTAGCTGTCAGATATTAACTGATATAAAAAGCAAGAGTGAAATGTGCAGCGGAATAAATAGTGTTGAGATCAATCCACTAAATCTAGTTCCCTTTAAGATTTACAATGGTTGATAGGCAAGTTCCTTGAACCTCCTCTTCCTAATTAGTACAGTCAATTAGGGATTTGCTTGTTACGAAGCAAATTACAATACCCACTTAAAGTCAGTCTTAAGTGGTTACACAATAGTTTATACACCTGAATTACAGTTACAAGTGTCTCAGATTGTTTGATTTTGGTTGCAGGTTTTGCAGGTGTGGAAAGGTTGAAGGGAAGGTTGTAAAGGTTATGTGTATAGAAGGGCTTTGTCTTCAGTCTTGAAGGTTTCCTTTTATAGGCTTGAATAAATCCGTTGGAGGAGACAATGTAGTAAATGCAAGAGGGTGAAATAGTGTTTTCATTTAGAGCCTTGTTGACTGGATAATAACAGGCTGTAATCTGCAACCATTTGTATATGATCTTCATGGAGATGAGTTGGAAACATCTGTTAAGAGAAATTGGGCAAGGCACATCTTGGTTATCACATAGAAGCATCACTGCTGTTATTGCTGAAGATCATAGATGTCAGAGGGATGAGACCTCTGCTGTTGAGAACCTTAGCTGTCAGGCTTAGTTCTTTGAGTTTGCAGTTTAGGAGTCAAGGAATTGGGTAGGAGATATGTAATGATCCTTATGTAAATAAATACATTGATTTATATGATTGGTCTTGTGTTTGATCATTGCAGTTCAGTTGAATCATTGATGTCCAGTTGATTTATGAGGTGTGCAGTTTGAGTCATGGCTGTCCAATGTTCATGAGTTATCTTGGCTGTCAGATAACATTGGTTATGATATGTTTCTTTCTCAAAACCTTGTATAACTATGTGGTTTACATAGTTAGGTCATAACACTATCATATAACTCATTTGGATCAAAATCCATCTTCTTACCACCACTGCCACTACATTACGCGCTAGTGTTCCTGACGACTTCACCTCTACTGGGCGGGTTGACAGAAGTCTTGGTGGCACCTTATTTTATTTGCAAGGGACGAATGCTGCCACATTAGCTCATTGGAATGATCACCCCCACAAATTCTCGAAACATCTCGAAACTCTTCATTGCTAAATGTTGGTAGCAGGTGTTCCCCATGCCACTCTCATTCGTCCCTAAATGAATGTCAATTATTTTTTCAAATTTGCTTTTGTTCAAGAACAAATTTGAAACTTTCTGCGATATTCTTTTAGGGACAGAAAGAATAAATTATACTAGGATATTCGAAAATGTACTAAATAGTAACTATAGTAAGTGGCCTTATTCACATAGAGGTATCAAGTTAGTAGAATGTTGGATATAGGCAATATGCACAATATCCGCCTCACGTGTGACCCGATCGCACACGTGGAGAGATCATATACATGCCACTTTATCGGGCATGCCAAATTTCAAACATACTACATTTTCGGGCAAGCCAACATAGTTGAATTTTTTGCACATATAAATCCGGGTATTACTGCAAGCGGGCAGAACCGAACCCAGGACTTTGAACTCTGATACCATGTTATAGTTTTCACTTGATCTAAAATCTTATGATGTTAGATCGTGGCTCAACAATGTATATCAAGCTTTCACACAAAATACTTCTTAGAATTATTTTCTCAAAATATATATAAAATTAAAATTTGTTTTTGTAAATTTGATTTTGCAAAATATATATTACACATGCCTGCAATCGCAATTTTCTAATGATATTATTCTCCATCCTTGTTCAGCTGCATACATTAATATATTAAAATTCTACAATAATACAACAGTTTGGAATCTCTAATTTGAGGTATTAGAAATTTCTTGGCATACTTTAGCACATAGAATATTTAATTGAGAAAACATCAAGAGAAAATGAGGATTCTATCCCCTTTTTTGCCTAAAAATTGAGTGAATGTATGATCTAATTGCATCTTTAGTTATATTGTTGATTAATCTCTTTTCTAAAGCAAGACATTCATTAGGACATGATTGGGAGGACATATTCGTTAAATTTGTTTTATTGACACCTACAGGTTCCATTAACGTTAGGGTTTATTACAAAAAATTCACTCAAAAAGATTGTATTTACAAAAAAAAACATGTAAGATGAGAAATTACAAAAAAAAATACTTCTTTTTTACAAAAAACTTTTTTTTTTTTTTTGGAAAATTTTTTTTTTGGATTTTTTAAACAGTTTTGGTCAACAACTGATAATTTCATCGGTTGTTTAAATAACTGATAACTTTATCAGTTGTTGAAGAGTAATTTGTGCTTCAAACAACTGATAATTTCAGTTATCAGTTGTTTAAACAACTGATAAGTGAAATTATCAATTATGGTCAACAACTGATAATTTCAGTTATCGGTTTTGGTCAACAACTGATAAAAAAAAATTGTAATTCGAAATTATGTGTTTTTTTTTTTTTGTAATTTCCATCTTTCTAAAGTAGTTTTTTGTAAATGCCTCTAAATGTTATACAAAAAAGTTTTAGTTAGAGAAAAGCTATTTTGTGAAATAACTACTGAAATTTCAGCAAGATTTTTGCCTTAACTCAAGGATGTTGACTTTGACCGTGACCCGTATGGCATATGCGTTGAAAGTTTACATGACCGGCTAGCCATAAGTTCACTTTTCCTTTTGTCGGTGGAATCTGCTTGCCCTATAGGACCCTCGCTCGGGATTGTCCGTCCTGGGAAGACGATTTACATGTGAAAAACGAGGGGTCTATAGACGTAGTGTCGGGATCCACTGATTTAAGATCTAGAGTAGTTGCAAAAAAGAAGAGCAATATTTTCCAACCATTTAGGTTTCTGAGAAGACATGTTTTCAGTAAACATGAACATTTAATAAAATGACAATTGCGTGGTCCCATTTTTGGATTCTTCAATCGCGACCTTTCATGGTCCGATCTCCACTCCCGACCTTTCACGGTCCGATCTTCAATCGCGATCTTTCACGGTACAATCTCCAATCGCGACCTTTCACGGTCCGATCTCAAATCCCGACCTTTCACGGTCCACTCTCCAATCGCGCCCTTTCACGGTCCGATCTCCGATCCCGATCTTTCATGGTCAAATCTTTAATCCCGACCTTTCACGGTCCAATCTCCAATCGCGACCTTTCACAGTCCAATTTCTAATTTCCGTTCCCGACCTTTCATGGTCAAATCTCCAATCGTGAACTTTCACAGTCCGATTTTCAATTTCCTTTCGCGACCTTTCACGGTCAAATCTCCAATCGTGACCTTTCACGGTCTGATTTCCAATTTCCATTCCCAACCTTTCATGGTCAAATCTCCAATCGTGACCTTTCACGGTCCGATTTCCAATTTTCCGTTCCCGACCTTTCATTGTCAAATCTCCAATCGTGACCTTTCACGGTCCGATTTCCAATTTCCGTTCCTGACCTTTCATGGTCAAATCTCCAATCGTGACCTTTCACTGTCCGATTTCCAATTTCCGACCTTTCATGGTCAAATCTCCAATCGTGACCTTTCACGATCCGATTTCCAATTTTTCGTTCCCGGCCTTTCACGGTCAAATCTTCAATCGCGACCTTTCACGGTCCGATCTCCATTCCTAACCTTTCATGGTTAAATCTCCAATCGTGACCTTTCACGGTCCGATTTCCAATTTCCGTTCCCGACCATTCACGGTCAAATCTTCAATCGCGACCTTTCACGGTCCGATCTCCAATCCCGACCTTTCATGGTCAAATCTCCAATCGTGACCTTTCACGGTCTGATTTCCAATTTCCGTTCTCGACCTTTCATGGTCAAATCTCCAATCGTGACCTTTCACGGTCCGATTTCCAATTTCCGTTCCCAATCTTTCATGGTCAAATCTCCAATCGTGACCTTTCATGATCCGATTTCCAATTTCCATTCCCAACCTTTCATGGTCAAATCTCCAATCGTGACCTTTCACGGTCCAATTTCCAATTTCTGTTCCTGACCTTTCATGGTCAAATCTCCAATCGTGACCTTTCACGATCCGATTTCCAATTTTTCGTTCCCGACCTTTCACGGTCAAATCTTCAATCGCGACCTTTCACGGTCCGATCTCCAATCCCAACCATTCATGGTCAAATCTCCAATCGTGACCTTTCACGGTCCTATTTCCAATTTTCGTTCCCGACCTTTTACTGTCAAATCTTCAATCGCGACATTTCACGGTCCGATCTCCAATCCCGACCTTTCATGATAAAATCTCCAATCTTGACCTTTCACGGTCCGATTTCCAATTTCCGTTCCTGACCTTTCATGGTCAAATCTCCAATCGTGACCTTTCACGGTCCGATTTCCAATTTCCGTTCCCGACCTTTCACGGTTAAATCTCCAATCGTGACCTTTCACGGTCCGATTTCCAATTTCCATTCCTACCTTTCATGGTAAAATATCCAATCGTGACCTTTCACAGTCCAATCTCCAATTTCCGTTCCCGACTTTTCACGGTCAAATCTCCGATCGTGACCTTTCACCGTCCGATTTCCAATTTTCGTTCCAGACCTTTCACTGTCAAATCTCCAACATTACCAGAAAAACATGTTTTAGCGGCGGAAATTTCCGCCACTAAAGTGGTGATTCCGTCGGTGGTTCATCACTGACAACCCGTCGTAGTGACCGACAGACCAATTTCTGCCGGTGTACACCGACAAAAATCGTATTCCACTGGTGGTCAGCGACGGAAATTTTTGCCGCTATTATTATTTAATTTAATTAAATTTTTATTTCAGCGACGAAATTTTCCGTCCCTGAAATAAAAATTAAATTAAATTAAATAATAATAGCGGCGGAAATTTTCGTCGGTGAGGTAATTAAAATTAATTTAATCTTTATTTCGGCGACGGAATAATCCGTCGGTGAAATAAAAATTAAATTAAATTTTAATAGCAATAGCGACGAAAATTTTCGTCGCTGAGGTAATTTATTTTAATTGAATTTTAATTTCAGGGACAGAATATTCCGCCGGTGAAATAAAAATTTAATTAAAATAAATTACCTCAGCGACGGAATATTACGTCACTGAAATAAAAATTCAATTAAAATGAATTAAATCAGCGGCGGATATTTTCGTCGCTGATAATGCAATAAATTAAAAAAAAAATCATAAATATCAATTATAATTTTTTGTACCTGATATAACAATTGATATAACTAAAACTATGAATCTAAAAACAAAAAATACAGTACCAAATCTGTGGGGGGGGGAGGGGACGGGGGCTCTGAATACCAAATCGATGGGGAGGGGGCGGGGGCTCCCAATACCAAATTGGTGGGGAGGGGGTTGGGGGAGGGGGAGGAGACTTGAAATGGGGACATCACAAATGTTATTACAAACAAATATTAAATGGGGGGAGACTTAAAATCATGACATCACAAATTTTATTACAAGAAAGTATAAAATAGTACAAACTCACATCGGGGGAGGGGGCGGGGGGAGATTGGAAAAGACTTCCGACAATAGAGTCAGAAGGGGAGCCGGTACTCGAGTGCATGTTAGAAAACCCCTGTTGCTGCATAATCTGCATCTGGGACATCATCATCTGAAATCGACGCTCTGCATCCTCCCGATACTGCGCAGCCAAGCGTCTCTCCTCAGCCAAGCTTGCCTCCAGAGTGGAGATCCTCGAAACATACTGAGGATCGGGCCTCATCACCTTCGAGCGACGGCCGCTCGACGATGATGGGCATTGCAGCCCGCGATCCCCTATCCCTAACACTCGGTCTCCTCTCTTTGGATGTCCATCTGAGGTGACCGCTTGCCAAACTTCAGGCACGAATGGAATGGGCTGGTCAGGAGGAGTACCTTCGGGCGTAACAGCGGCAAGATATGTATTTTGTCAAAATAAAACAAACAAATATAATCATATACATAATATACATAAATAAATTTACATATTCAAAAGCAAGTATTTTAATGATAGTTTACTTACAAAGGCCGATGCAGATCGATCATCAACCCACTACGGAGGTTGATCGGGGGAGGTAGAATTTCTAATATGTGTGCTAACGAACTCATCCACAAAACCGACATCGGGGCCATGTTTCTTTACCATAATCATTAAAGTAAAGCTATTTATATATTTGACTAACAAATATCAATAGTAGTATATAATGATAAAGTTAGTTTCTCAAAGAGTCCTATACTAATCAATTTAGTTTCTAACTTTATCCCTATATTTTTTAATTTTTTTTTTGACTTTCTGTTATGTCATGTTAAACCATTTAATTTTATTTAAGATTGAGCCTACTATTTTCAACTTGGATAGGATCATACCCTCCACATGGCTCCCCAGCTAACATACGTATATAAACTTAAAATGATCACCAAGTGAAATATGAAGTGAAATAATATATAAATTAAAATCATGGATTTCATAGCATCAACATGGCTCCCCAGCTAACATACGTATATATCATAAAATGATCACCAAGTGAAATATGAAGTGAAACAGTATATAAACTAAAACCATGGATTTCATAGAATCAACATGGCTCCCCAGCTAACATACGTATATAACATAAAATTATCAACAAGTGAAATATGAAGTGAAAGAGTATATAAACTAAAACCATGGATTTCATAGCATCAACATGGTTCCCCAGCTAACATACGTATATAAACTTAAAATGATCACCAAGTGAAATATGAAGTGAAACAGTATATAAACTAAAGCCATAGATTTCATAGCATCAACATGGCTCCCCAGCTAACATACGTATATAAAATTAATGATCACCAAATGAAATATGAAGTGAAACAAGATATAAACTAAAACCATGGATTTCATAGCATCAACATGGCTCCCCAGCTAACATACGTATATACACTTAAAATGATCACCAAGTGAAATATGAAGTGAAACAGTATATAAACTAAAACCATGGATTTTATAGCATCAACATGGCTCTCCAGCTAAGATACGTATATAAACTTAAAATGATCACCAAGTGAAATATGAAGTGAAACAGTGTAAACTACATTTAAACTAACATACATACAATACGCATATGATGCTCGCCGACCTTGATCGTCCCCATCGTATGCGTCCTAGTCGCCGACCCCGAGGAGGAGCTCTATCTATTTGCCCGAGCCTGTTCGGCTTTCGCTATCGCCCCTTCCGACCCCCTATACTCGCAAAATCTACGAAATACCTCCTCGGTCATCCAAGTAGTGTCTCGGACGCTGATTTTTTCTTCAGCCGCTGAGTATAGAATCGAAACTTCGTGTTACCTACTATAAAAATATGAATATCGCATAAACATATAATGATAACTTTATAAAATTAAAAGAGTATAATCATTGTTTATTAAACTAATTAAGGATAGATAAATATGTTACCAATATGATCCCAAAATAACTTCTTACACTGCTCCATGAAAATATGTTTAATCATCGCCTCGTCTATGTCCCCAGTCCATGTAAATTTCAACTACAACATATAATGATAACATTATAAAATTAAAAGAGTATAATCATTGTTAATTATAACATTTTAATAACAAACTAACATTTAGGTTTTAAATAAAAACCATTAACACATTAACTTAAACTCCTCCCAAGCACACTCCCTCTCCTTCTGTGGCAATGATTTCCAGTTGGACCAAAACTCTTGCATGACCCGAGACCGCCAATACATCCCAATCTTTGCCCCGGGGGTAGGGTATGCACCTACAAACCTGCCAAGTATATTTATACAATAACATTTTAACTTAAATAATGAAATATATATCAAAAAGGAACCAACTTATATCAAATTAATGAAGAGTTACTTACTGTTCATAATGTGGCGATATCCAGAGAAACGTCCTCCCCTCAAAATCGATAGGAGTAGGACTCGTAGGAGTACCGGACACCAAGAGGAGGAGTTGTTACTACTATGTATAGGGTCGGCATCACCATCACCGGTAGCATCGGTATCAGATCGAGACGGTTGCGTCCCAGTAATAGATGTGTACACCGGGCGTGTCTTCCTGCCCGCTCTACTAGAACTCATATCTAAATACACTAAAAATATTAAAATATACAAATTTAACAATAGGAAAAATATATTAACAAATATACTTAAAAAAATTTAAAGTTCTAATAATCTAAAGCATTCACAATACATCTAAATACACTAAAATTATTAAAATATAAAACTTTAACAATAGGAAACAATATATTAACAGATCTTCTTAAAATAAATCTAAAGCATTCACAATACATCTTAATACACTAAAATAAATTTAAAGTTCTAATAATCTAAAGCATTCACAATACATATAAAACTTTAAACTATTATTAATCTTCGTCCCCATCATCATCACTAGACTCTGAATTACTACAAAACTCAAGTTCTTCCTCTTCGTCTTCGGACTCTAATGAATCATACTCTGGTTCGACGTCCTCTTCCTCTTCCTCTTCCTCTTCCTCTTCCTCTGATTCATCAATTTCAATGTGCGCGAGATGACCTGAACGAGGCAGAAGAGGTGGCAAATTCACTGGTAAGAAATCCTCCTCAAGTTCATCAACATTTTGAGGAATATGAGTGACATCATCTAATGGATGATTAGCTGATGGAACGTTAGGTGGCACTGGCATTTCATCCTCTTGATAGGGTGTTTCTAATGACAACTCAGTAGTTATCGACGAGGGTAGGTTGTCAATCATGCTCCTAGCCTTGGTCTTCCAGACAGCCCACCATCCGTCGGGTCGCCGATGAGAGTAGGGAGTCATGTATACCTGTTGTGCTTGAGATGCTAAGATGAAGACGTCGTCGCCAACATGTCTGGATGAGTCCTTTACATCGACGAGGTGAAATATGGCGTACTTCTTAACACCTCGCACATCATCTCGCCACTCACAATTGAACAAGACAACATTGTTTCCACCCAAATACTCCACCTCGACTACTTCTTTCAGGACGCCATAATAATCAAGGTTTCCTTTAAGCTTCACACCGCTATTCCATGTTAATTTAGAGCCCCATAAGCTTTGGTATGAAACACATAGCCCTTCACGAAATAACCGTTATATAAATTAACGTTCAAGTACGGTGTAGCTGCTAAATGTCTTAACCTCGCAGCTTTGGCATCACCCGGATGTTCAGTTATCTATAAGACAATATGTAACCAATTTAATACAATTTTAAGATTGAATGTTTAAAAAAGTGTATAGAATAATTCCTTAACAATACTTCCATCCAAGTCTTCCTAATTTTAGACATTCACCCCCTCCCCCTTTGACTTTACACAAGCCATCTAATACAAATTAAGAGTAAAAAGTTGACTGCTTGATCAAACATAGATCTGACCTAGGGTCCATCTAGGGTGCCAGGATTGATATCAGGCGCTCAAACGTAGGCGACATACATCACCGTCCGCGTTGCCGTCAATCGCCCCAAAATGGGATCTAGAACCAGTCAGGTAGTGTGCGGTTGAATATGTTACATTTTTGAGACACTCACCCCCCTCCCCCTTTGACTTTACAAAAGCCATCTAATACAACTAGAACTAACTTGCTCTTCCTCTTTGTGACAGACTGTAAATATGATAACCAATGTAAGGTGAGACATGTATGCCAAACACTAATGAACTTCTCAAAACAACAAAATCCAGCGACTAATTTGTCTAGCATTCCATTTAGCATACTAAAACTTTCAATTACATGTAAAATGACAGTAAACTCAGTTGGCAGTAAACTCAAATGAAACTTAACATACACTTCACACTAACAAAACAACCATCTACAAATTAATCTCAATTTCACAACAAGAACAGCAACAATATACCTAAAACATTTGAACGGATATCCAAACTGAGATGAAGAAAATATTAGGTCAACTCAGTCCAAAATTCAAAGGCACCTTCAACATAAAAATTAAGGCAAAACTCATTGGCAAAATTGCAAATTGGGGACGACAAGGAGGGATGTGTGTGTGAGAAAGAGAGATTACTAACCAGTTGAGGCGATTAATTGAAGGAGGAGCTGTGATTTTTTCGGCCGGTGTGCGAGTGAGGACGGCGGCAGCAGCTCGAGACTGAGACGGTGGAGAGGGTGGACTGCGAAGCTTCATGGCGGTGTGGAGAGGGTGGACGGCGTCGGTGTGACCATGAGGGAAGAGAGAGACGAGAGATCATTGTTTAAGGAGAGAGAGAGAGAGAGAGAGAGAGAGTTTAGGGCGTAAACGATTTTGGGGGAGGGATAATTTCTATTTATATTTAACCTCAGCGACGGAATAATTCTGCCGGTATATATTAATTTCAGCAGCAGAATTTAATTCCATCGGTAGAATTAACTATCAGCGACGGAATTATTTCGCCGGTAGATGTTAATTAATTTTAATTTAATAAATATCATTATTTTTATTATATAAAGCATGGAAATTATTTTAAATAAAATATAACAAATTACTCTAAAAAATAAATATAAGTCAATAAATATTATTTTTGAAAAATAAATAAATTATAAATAAAAATAAAATAAAAATAGAGCTAAACAAATTAAAAAAAATCAAATTAACACCGACATAATTATTCCGCCGCTATTACCACTACGTACAACCACTACTACCACCCCTACCACCACCACCACACCACCACTACTATCACTACCACTAGCACCATTACTATACCACCACTACTACTATACTACCACAACTATTACTACTACCACCACTACTACCACCACCATCATGCACCACCACCACCACTACCACCACTACCATCACTACTACCACTACCACCACTACCACCACCACCACCACCACTACCACCACCACTATTACCATTACTACTACCACTACCACAACTACTATATCACTACCACTACTACATACCACCACCACTATCACTACCACCCCCACTACTACCACTACTATCGCTACTACCACCACTACTACCACTACTATTACTACTACCACCACTACCACCACCACTACTACCACTACTATCACACTACCACCACTACTACTATCACCATTACTACCACTACCACCACTGCTACTACCGCTACTACCCTAACCCCTAAACCCTAAATCATATACTTATACCCCTAAACTTTATCCCTAAGCCTAAACCCTAAATCTCAAATCTCATATACTTATATCCCAACCCCTAAACCCTAAACTCTAACCCCTAAACCCTAACCTAAACCCTAAATTGCAAATATCATATACTTATACCCCAACCCCTAACCTTAAATCATATACTTTATACCCCTAAACCCTAAACTTTAACCCTAAACCCTAAACTCTAAACCCTAAATCTCAAATCTCATATACTTATACCCTAGACATGTCCAAAAACAAATCGAAACCGGCTAACCGGCAGTTTTTAACCGGTCAACTAACGGGTCAAACCCGTTAACCGGTTTAACAGTAACTGGATTAACCAAAAACGGCGGTATAACTGTCGTGATTTAATCGATTATAACCATTTGAAATTTTAGTCAGTTTTTTAACGTTTCAAGTTAGTTTTTTAGAATTTCAGTCAGTTTTTTTTAACGTTTTCAGTTAGTTTTTCAAAATTTTAGTTAGTTTTTTGAAATTCCAGTCAATTTTTCAACGTTTCCAGTTTATTTTTTAACGTTTTTGGTTAGTTACTCCGTTAATTAGTTCTAAAAAAATTATAAATGAAATTAAATTATCACCGACGGAATTATTCCATCGCTGACAAATTAAAAAAAATATTAAAAACAAAATTAAATTATCACTGACGGAATAATTCCGTCGCTGATTAATTAAAAATAATTAAAAATTAAATGCTATAATCTGCGACGGAATAATTTCGTCGCTGATTAATTTAAAAGAATTAAAAATTAAATGCTATAATCACCGACGGAATAATTCCGTCGCTGATGAACTAAAAAAATAAAAAAAAAATTAATTTATCACCGACGGAATTATTCCGTCACTGGTTAAAATAAAAATATAAAAAAATAGTTAATTAACACCGATGGATTAATTCCGCCGCTGATAAAGCATTAGCAACAGAAATTTCCGTCGGTAATCTAGGCGCCAATTTAGCGGCGGTAAGGTAACGAATATTCGACGAATATTCGTTTTTAGCGACGGAACTGAGCGGCGGAATTAAATTCCGTCGGTAATATCGGCGCCAAAATTATTCCGTCGCTATATCATAATTTCCGCCGCTATATAGCGACGGAATAATTTCGCCGCTAGTAATTCCGTCGCTAAAGACACAGTTTCTAGTAGTGCAATCGTGACCTTTCACGATCCGATCTCCAATTTCCGTTCCCGACCTTTCACGGTCTGATCTCCAATCGCGACCTTTCATGGTCAAATCTTTAATCGCGAAATTTCATGGTCAAATCTCCAATCGTGACCTTTCATGCTCCGATCTCCAATCGCGACATTTCACGGTCCGATCTTCGACCTTTCACGGTCTGATCTTCATTCGCGACCTTTCATGGTCTACTTCTTTGTCAAAACCTTTTGTTCAGAAACTTGGATTATAACAAATTCTTTAGTACCAACTATACTGCAATATCAACATTGTACACATACCCTTTATTTCTTAACAGCCTCAACAAGCTTAATTCTAGTTATTATGAACATCGTTCTACACTTTGTATATGTATATTAATGCATCTATTATAATATCTCCATCTGTAATTCACATCATACCAGCTAAGTGAAATTAGCGATCATAAGTATGGACGTATATAACTTAGGCAAGAAAAGCAAAGCATAATGAATTTAAGAGGGTAGATTTCGGAGCTACCCATAGTAGATGAAAAGTATAAATTCCCTCATACAATAAATCTGCACTTGAGAATAAAACTACTTAGTAAGGTATAAAATTTCCACCATGACTTATTACAAGTATAAATTTTTATGAGTATTTAATAAACTCAGTAGCTTCGTCCTCATGGATGATGATTACCCTTGAAAGAATCTTCGAACATCAAGGAAAGTGTTGTGTCGTCCTATAAATTTCTGTAACAGTCACTTGATGCATCCACAATCAGCCAAATGCCTCGATCGATTTTCCGAAGGCGCCACAAGAGGGGACATTATATGTGTTCATACGTGCATCTATTTAACAATTTAATTTTTGTCAGATTGACTCTTCCAATAACCAATAAGTGAAAGAAGACATTAATAACGGCAGTTTGGATGATGCATAATGGCTTCTCCAAGGCTTGCAGTATTTCGGTTTTCAATGTTCTTTGCTTCCATGATAATTGTTGGGAAAAGACCAGCACACCTATTATATAAAATATGGTGAAAAGATGTAACCACATTACTACAAATCCATGTTTGCAAATTAGGAGAACAACCAAAAAAAAATAGAAAATTTTCGAGTGCGTCAGTCGTTATCATCAATTTGAAATACCCCACTGGTAACTAAACCTGATATGAGTTTGAGGGTATGCATAGTAAGTACATGTATAAATTAGATGTACACATCGATTTCATACCGAATCCCTACCACTAGAGAACCGTCCATTAAGAATGCCCAAAAAGTAGTGTAGAATCATAATTAAATAAAATCAGCCAAATTCTAAAAAGAAAATAATTTTTTTAGCAACAACAAAAACCTGTAGATTAAAATCTTCATGAACAAATCTGAAACATATTGTGCCACCATGTGAATGCTTATTCTCTGCATAAAATGAGCAGACATCTTTTATAAACCATCAAAAGCCCAGACACATACAACCATAGATGGCCACTTAGGTAATGATATAAATATATATATATATATATATATATATATATATATATATATATAGAGAGAGAGAGAGAGAGAGAGAGAGAGAGAGGGTGGAGACAACTTCATCCTATTTTCAAGGAAATCGAAGTGGCATATCAAGCAAATGAAATTAAATAAGTAAACACCTAAAAAGAATAACTCAAATTATCAACTTAAAATAAGAGCTTAGTCTTCTTACATTGACTCCGAATAAAATTCACAATAAAATGCCGCCACATTAACCGCCCTATTTATGTTAATAGACAAAAATGCGAATAAAAACTATTAGATCAACGAAAATCGAAGTGGCATGTCAAGCAAATGCATATATATTTTTTAAGTGCTTAGTGCTTAGAAAATGAAAATAAAAATAAAAATGATGTGTGGATATTACGAATAGTACTTAATAGAAAGGGTAATTATTATACCAAATTAATAGAATATTGGGTATAATAAATATGCGTAATTGGAATATTTTCTCAAAGCGTTCTTCAAAATTGTAAATAGAATTAAGTAATTTCAATATACTTGGTAGAAATAATTTTTCAAAGTATTTTTGTAAAATACTTCTTAGAATAATATTCACAAAATTTATTTAAAAATTAAAATGTATTCTTGTAAACTATATCTTATGAAAGAAGGAGGTAAAGTAGAAATACCTTTTTTATATAAATATGCTTATTTATCACAAAATACAAAAATTATACTCATACTTCATAATTTTTATCTTAGTTTACATAGTCTTGTAAATAAAATTATCTTAAGATAATATTGATTTTCCTTGAAAGGGTAAATACAATGATAGATACGAATTCCCTCGAATTTGAATCTATAATTTGGACTAATCAAAAATTTTATGACGAACTTTAATACCTAGAATATTTAATTGAGGAAAAAAAGAAGCAAAACTAGGATTATCTTCATTAGATTTAAATGCCTAAACTTTGAGTGAATGAATAGGTCAAATTCCATCTATATTTAAATTGATGATAATGCCTATTCTGAAGCAAGACATCCATTGGAACAAGATTGGGAAGACACATCCGTTAAATTTTATTTTATTTTAAATAAGTCCGGATCCTTTAAATGTAATAGATAATAAATGGTTCCATTAACTTTCTACTAAAAGGGTTGTGCAGTTAAGGAATTACTAGTTTATTGTAAAATAACCGTAAAATGCATAAGGTAGAATATATTTGAATATTCATTACTTTTATCGTATATGAAAATATGTTAAACATGTATAATATATATATATATATATATGTATGTATATATATATAAATGTATATATAAACATAGTAAGGGTGCATTTAGTACCATAAAAGCATAAAAGTGTGAAGAAATAATTGAAATGCCACAAACAACGATCTTTTTGATAATTGCCACCATTGTTTTGAGCATCTAGCTACACAATCAAATCATAAACTACATTAGTAATAGGAAAGTACTAAATTACCACGATACTAAAGTATACGATGAAACAAGCAAAAATGTTAATGATAAATCTTGAGATTAATTGACCAATTGTATAGTATTTTTAAGAAGATTATCACGAAGTCTGTCTATGTCTATTCAGAGAAATAATTCATGTATTGATTTACTTTCATAAACTATTCTGAATAATTTTTTTCAATTGAGACCATTAAAAATTATTATATTTATAAATGCTTACTATCTTTTTTTTATAGGGGGTGGGTTCTAAACGACTTTGAAGGTATAAATACACATATGAAATTTAAAGTCAACTAGATACAAGCCATGCAATTGATGGACGACATGTCAAACTTGACCGACATACATGAATCAAAATTATTCAAAGTTGATTAAATATTGATTACAATGTCTTAAAATAAAATTTAAAGATGTAAATTCTTGTGTAATAAATACATACCATGGAAATGGGTGATATTGGGCAAGAAATACGGGTCTTACAATAATCGAGATTACAAATTAATGATGGATTATTGATAACAATCATGTCTATTCATAGGATGGAGAAATGAAATAACAAGAAAATTTTCTAGAGAAAGGAGGAAATTGAAGTGGCGGCCGCCCTTTGGGAGAGGAGAAGGGGAGAGCGGCTTGGATTCAACAATTTTTATGACTAAACTCTTTTTAAATAGGTTTACCGACTAGGGTTTTGATGCTTATTATTGACATATCTTTTTGGGCTTAACCTATGAAATTTCAATGTAAAATAGTCACTATATTCAAAAAATGGGCCGTGTAAAAATTTGAACATTATCTAGCCCATATGATCCTTGTTAACATCAACGCGCGTATTGTCTAGCTGTTGAAAATATGGGAGATACATAAATTGCTCTCTCTCTCTCTCTCTCTCTCTCTCTCTCTCTCTCTCTCTCTCTCTCTCTCTCTCTCTCTCTCTCTATATATATATATATATATATATATATATATATATATATATATATATATATATATATATATATATACATCTTAAAAGATATTTCCATATGTTTTTTTGACAAGAACCATAAAAACTAATGAAATAAATATGAAAAATGCGACAACAATTATGGAACTCCTGTTAAAGAATCACATTCCCCACAACATATTTGTTTTAACTGGGCAAAAATCTGAATATATTTTTGAAGTAATGAATGTTTAGAAAAAGAAAATACTCATTCGTCCCTAAATGAATGTTAATTTTTTTTTTTCAAATTTGCTTTTGTTCAAGAGCAAATTTGAAACTTTTTTCGATATTTATTTAGGATAGAGAGAATAAATGATACGAGGATATTTCGAAAAGTACTAAATAGTAAGTTGCCTTATTCATTTAGAGGTATCAAATTAGTAGAATGTTGGATATAAGCAATATGCACGATCAAAATATTATCTCAAAACATTTTAAAATTATAAAGAAGTATTTCCACAAAATACTTCCTGGAAATATTTTTTCTCAAATTATTTTCACAAAAGACTTCTTAGAATTATTTTTTCAAAGTATATATAAAAATTAAAATTTTGTAAATTTGATTTTTAAGCAAGACATTCATTAGAACAAGGTAGGGAAGACATATTCGTTAAATTTGTTTTATAGACACCTACAGGTTCCATTAACTTTATACAAAAAAGTTGTTGTTAGAGTAAGGCTACATTTAGTACCCTGGAAATGAGAAAAAATTATTGAAATGCCTTGAATAACGATCTTTTTGATAATTATCATTATTGTTTGTAACATCGACCTACACTATAAAATCAAAAACTACATTAAGCATATGTCTTAATATGTAGTAATTCATCCAATCGCTCTATTTTGGCTAAATCGTAGAACGCGAGTCATTAGTATTCTACCCAATTAATATACCATGTTGCTCTATACATATACTTCCTCCGTCCCCAAATGTTTGTCCCATTTGACTTTTTAGTTGAACTTTGACAACAAATATATGACAATTTAATTATGTTCATGAAATTTTAAAAATTCCTATTGATTCACAATTAATAATATTATCAACAACAACTTTTAGAATTTTTTGAACATGATTAATCTCTCATAAATTTGTGTTCAAAGTTCAACAAAAAAGTCAAATGGGACAAACATTTTGGGACGGGAGGAGTATATTATTACATTGTTTGTTTCGAAAATATATTTGTGCATTTATTAACTAGTATTTAGGACATATTTTAAAAATCTTATATAGTAAAATATTCTATAGTGACAAAAAATAACAACATATAAAGTATTAGGAAAAAAAAATGAAAATTGAAATGTAGTCTTTAGATATGAAATATTTTTTTCAACCCAACAAAAAGTATGTGATAGTAAAATTGTACCCTATGTCTACTAAGTCATAAAAAGAGAATGAAATATTAGAATCTTCTACTCTTGTCTAATAGCTAAACATCTGCGTACTCAATTTTTTAAGCTTTCATACACTATTTGGATTGTAGATATTAATTATGACATTTTCAAAAGTATTTTATTTATTTATGATTACTTGCTATTTTAGATGGGGTGTTTCCTAAATAAATTTGAAGATATATAAATATACGCTTCTATTTTATAGAGAAATGATACATACCATAAAATTGATAGAGATAGGGTCAAACTAACCAACTCACATGAGTCAATATATGTTGAATAATGATTACCTTGTGTATCTATTTAAATATGTAAATTCTAGTGGAATATATCATACCATGAAAATGAATGATTACCTTGTGTATCTATTTAAATATGTAAATTCTAGTGGAATATATCATACCATGAAAATGGGAGATATTGTTCCCCCAGACACGCGACTAGCATTACTAAAAAATGATCGATTATTGATAAAAATGGTCATGCATGTGACTAATTGGATGTAAAATTTATTATGCATCATGTCAAATCATTAGATGTGGATATGAAATAACAAACAACCTTTTCTAGAGAATGGGGGAAGAATGAAATGGCGGCTGCCCTTTGGGGGAGGATGAGGGGAGGGAGCGCAACTTGGATTCAAACACTTTTCTACCAATAAAGCTTTCTTTAAATAGGTTACAAACTAGGGTTTTGATGTTTATTGGGTACATTTGTTTTTGGGCTAACACTATAAATTTCAATCCAAATTAGTCACTATCTTATAGAATGGGCCTTGTGAGAAATTGAAGATTACGCGGCCCATATGATCCTTATTTACATTGATGCTCGTATTGTCTAGCCATTACAAAATTCGGCAATATATAAAGAATTATTTTAAAATTTGAAGGTTTTAGCCAGAACGCACTTTAAAGTGTGTCTAGATAGGTTGAGTAGTGGTTTAAAATTTTGATTCAAGGTGAGCTAAAAAGGCATTTTGGAAATGTTGTTGGGTTTTCTTTATAAAGTCTTGGACAAATGTATCCGTTATGATTACAATGATCTTGAAGTATCTTGAGAATGAATAGTATCTTAAGCGGAAGATTTGACTATTTTGACCTATATATGTTGTATATTAGTGTCATGTTTGACCGTTGACTGCGACATATGTTTGTCTTGTAGTGGGTCGACTATCATTTCTTGTAGAGGTCAGATGTCACGACATGTATTTCAATTATTCTTTAGAGGAGATGACAGTTGAGGTGTTTTTGTGGTGTTTGTTGTTGAGACGAAAGAGGTGTGCTTATTGATTCCTTTATTGATGTACTTCTTTGTCAAAACCTTTTGTTTAGAAACCTGCGTTATTACAAATTCTTTAGTACCAACTATACATGTATGCGATCAAATTAAAATGTTGCTAATTTACATAAAATGAGGAAAACTAAACTGCAATATCAACACTGTACACATACTCTTTATTTCTTAACAACCTCAACAAACTTCTAGTTATTATGAATATCATTCTACACTTTGTATATTTATATTAACGCATCTATTCTAATATCTCCATCGATAATTCACATCATACCAGCTAAGTGAAATTAGCGATCATAAGCATGGACGTATATAACTTAGGCAAGAAAAGCAAAGCATAATGAATTTAAGAGGGTTGATTTCGGAGCTACCTATAGTAGATGAAATGTATAAATTCCCTCATGAAATAAATCTGCACTTGAGAATAAAACTATTTAGGAAGGTATAAAATTTCCACCATGATTTATTAAAAGTATAAATTTTTATGAGCATCTAATAAACTCAGTAGCTTCGTCCTCAAGGATGATGATTACCCTTGAAAGAATCTTCCAACGGCAAGGAAAGTGTTGAGTCGTCCTAGATGTTTCTGAAGCAGTCACTTGATGCATCCACAATCAGCCAAATGCCTCGGTCGATTTTCCCAAGGCTCCAGAAGAGGTGACATTATATGTGTTCATACGTGCATCTATTTAACAATTTAATTTTTGTCAGATTACTCTTCGAATAACCAATAAGTGAAAGGAGACATTAATAACTGCAACTTAGATGATGCATAATGGCTTCTCCAAGGCTTGCAGTAATTTGGTTTTCAATGTTCTTTGTTTCCATGACAATTGTCGGGAAAAGACCAGCACACCTATTATATAAAATGTGGGGAAAAGATGTAACCACACTACTACAAATCCATGTTTGCAAATTAGGAGAACAAAAAAAATAAAAAAAATCGAGTGAGTCAGTTGTTAATATCAATTCGAAATACCCCATTAGTAACTAAACCTGATATGAGTTTGAGGGTATGCATAGTAAGTGCATGTACAAATTAGATGTACACATCGATTTCATACCCAGTCCCTACCACTGCAGAACCGTCCATTAAGAATGACCAAAAATTAGAGTAGAATCATAATTAAATAAAATCAGCCAATTTCTAAAACGAAAATGATTTTTTTTAGCAACAACAAAATCCTGTAGATTAAAATCTTCATAAACAAATTTGGAACAAATTGTGCCACCATGTTAATGCTTATTCCCTGCATAAAATGAGCAGACATCTTTGAAAAATGATCAAAAGCCCAGGCACATACAACCATAGATGGCCACTTAGGTAATGAGAGAGAGAGAGAGAGAGAGAGAGAGAGAGAGAGAGAGGGGTGGAGACAACTTCATCCCTTTACCAGGAAATCGAAGTGGCATGTCAAGCGAATGAAATTAAATAAGTAAACACCTAAAAAGAATAACTCAAATTATCAACTTAAAATAAGAGCTTAATCTTCTTACATTGACTCCGAATAAGATTCACAATAAAATGCTGCCACATTATCCGCCCTATTTATGTTAATAGACAAAAATACGAATAAAAACTATTATATCAACAAAAATCGAAGTGGCATGTCAAGCAAGTGCATATATATTTTTAAGTGCTTAGTGCTTAGAAAATGAAAATAAAAATAAAAATGGGGTGTGGATATTCCGAAGAGTACTTAATAGCAAGGGTAATTATTATACCAAATTAGTAGAATATTGGGTATAATAAATATGCATAATTGGAATATTTTCTCAAAGCGTTCTTCAAATTTGTAAATAGAATTAAGTAATTCCAAATTACTTAGTAGAAATAATTTTTCAAAGTATTTTTGCAAAATACTTCTTAGAATAATATTCACAAATAATATTTAAAAATTAAAATGTATTCTTGTAAAATACTATCTTATGAAAGAATGAGGTAGAGTAGAAATACCTTTTTTATATAAATATTGATTTTCCTTGCAAGGGTAAATACAATGATAGATACGAATTCCCTCGGATACAACCGTTTTGAATCTATAATTTGGACTAATCAAAAATTTTATGACGAACTATACTACAATATCAACATTGTACACATACCCTTTATTTCTTAACAGCCTCAACAAGCTTAATTCTAGTTATTATGAATATCGTTCTACACTTTGTATATTTATATTAATGCATCTATTATAATATATCCATCTATAATTCACATCATACCAGCTAAGTGAAATTAGCGGTCATAAGTATGGATGTATATAACTTAGGCAAGAAAAGCAAAGTATAATGAATTTAAGAGGGTAGATTTCGGAGCTACCCATAGTAGATGAAAGGTATAAATTCCCTCATACAATAAATCTGCACTTGAGAATAAAACTACTTAGTAAGGTATAAAATTTCCACCATGGCTTATTACAAGCATAAATTTTTATGAGTATTAAATAAACTCAGTAGCTTCGTCCTCATGGATGATGATTACCCTTGAAATAATCTTCGAACATCAAGGAAAGTGTTGTGTCGTCCTAGATGTTTCTGAAACAGTCACTTGATGCATCCACAATCAGCCAAATGCCTCGATCGATTTTCCCAAGGCGCCACAAGAGGGGACATTATATGTGTTCATACGGTCATCTATTTGACAATTTAATTTTTGTCAGATTGACTCTTCCAATAACCAATAAGTGAAAGGAGACATTAATAACTGCAACTTAGATGATGCATAAGGGCTTCTCCAAGGCTTGCAGTACTTTGGTTTTCAATGTTCTTTGTTTCCATGACAATTGTCGGGAAAAGACCAGCACACCTATTATATAAAATGTGGGGAAAAGATGTAACCACACTACTACAAATCCATGTTTGCAAATTAGGAGAACAACAAAAAAAAAGAAGAAAATTTACGAGTGAGTCAGTTGTTAATATCAATTTGAAATACCCCATTGGTAAATAAAGCTGATATGAGTTTGAGGGTATGCATAGTAAGTGCATGTACAAATTAGATGTACACATCGATTTCATACCCAGTCCCTACCACTACAGAACCGTCCATTAAGAATGCCCAAAAAGTAGAGTAGAATCATAATTAAATAAAATCAGCCAATTTCTAAAAAGAAAATGATTTTTTTTAGCAACAACATTATCCTGTAGATTAAAATCTTCATTAACAAATTTGGAACAAATTGTGCCACCATGTGAATAGACAAAAATGCGAATAAAAACTATTAAATCAACGAAAATCGAAGTGGCATGTCAAGCAAATGCATATATATTCTTTAACTGCTTAGTGCTTAGAAAATGAAAATAAAAATAAAAATGGTATGTGGATATTCCGAATAGTACTTAATAGAAAGGGTAATTATTATACCAAATTAATAGAATATTGGGTATAATAAAAATGCGTAATTGGAATATTTTCTCAAAGCGTTCTTCAAAATTGTAAATAAAATTAAGTAATTCCAATATACTTGGTAGAAATAATTTTTCAAAGTACTTTTGCAAATTACTTCTTAGAATAATATTCACAAAATATATTTAAAAATTAAAATATATTCTTGTAAAATATATCTTATGAAAGAAGGAGGTAAAGTAGAAATACCTTTTTTTATATAAATATGCTTATTTATCACAAAATACAAAAAGTATACTAATACTTCATAATTTTTATCTTAATTTACATAGTCTTGTAAATAAAATTGTCTTAAGATAATATTGATTTTCCTTGAAAGGGTAAATACAATGATAATGATAGATACGAATTCCTTCGAATTTGAATCTATAATTTGGACTAATCAAAAATTTTATGACGAACTTTAATACCTAGAATATTTAATTAAGGAAAAAAAAAAGAAGCAAAACTAGGATTATCTTCATTAGATTTAGATGCCTAAACTTTGAGTGAATGAATAGGTCAAATTCCATCTATATTTAAATTGGTGATAATGCCTATTCTGAAGCAAGACATCCATTGGAATAAGATTGGGAAGACACATCCATTAAATTTTATTTTATTTTAAATAAGTCCAGATCCTTTAAATGTAATAGATAATAAATGGTTCCATTAACTTTCTACTAAAAGGGTTGTGCAGTTAAGGAATTATTAGTTTATTGTAAAATAATCGTAAAATGCATAAGGTAGAATATATTTGAATATTCATTACTTATATCATATATTAAAATATGTTAAACATGTATAATATATATATATATATATATATATATATATATATATATATATATATATATATATATACATAACAAACACACACACACACACAATATATATATATATATATATATATATATATATATATATGTATATATATATATATATATATGTATATATATATATATATGTATATATATATATATGTATATATATATATATATGTATATATATATATATATATATATATATATATATATATATATATATATATATATATATATATGTATATACAAACATAGTAAGGGTGCATTTAGTACCTTAAAAGTGAGAAGAAATAATTGAAATGCCACAAACAACGATCTTTTTGATGATTATCACCGTTGTTTTGCGCATCTAGCTACACAATCAAATCATAAACTACATTAGTAATAGGAAAGTACTAAATTACCACGATACTAAAGTATACGATGAAACAAGCAAAAACGTTAATGATAAAATCTTGAGATTAATTGACCAATTATATAGTATTTTTAAGAAGATTATCAAGAAGTCTGTCTATGTCTATGCAGAGAAATAATTCATGTATTGATTTACTTTCATACACTATTCTGAATATTTTTTTTCAATTGAGACCATTAAAAATTATTATATTTATAAATTCTTACTATCTTATTTTTTTTTATAGGGGGTGGGTTCTAAACGACATTGAAGGTATAAATTCACATATGAAATTTAAAGTCAACTAGATACAAGCCATGAAATTGATGGACTACATGTCAAACTTGACCGACATACATGAATTAAAATTACTCAAAGTTGATTAAATATTGATTACAATGTCTTAAAATAAAATTTAAAGATGTAAATTCTTGTGGAATAAATACATACCTTGGAAATGGGTGATATTGGGCAAGAAATACGGGTCTTACAATAATCGAGATTACAAATTATTGATGAATTATTGATAACAATCATGTCTATCCATAGGATGGAGAAATGAAATAACAAGAAAATTTTCTAGAGAAAGGAGGAAATTGAAGTGGTGGCCGCCCTTTGGGAGAGGAGAAGGGGAGAGCGGCTTGGATTCAACACTTTTTATGAATAAACTCTTTTTAAATAGGTTAACCGACTAGGGTTTTGATGCTTATTATTGATATATCCTCTTGGGCTTAACCTATGAAATTTTAATGTAAAATAGTCGGTATGTTCAAAAAATGGGCCGTGTAAAAATTTGAACATTATCTAGCCCATATGATCCTTGTTAACATCAACGTGCGTATTGTCTAGCCGTTGAAAATATGGGAGATATATATATATATATACATCTTAAAAGATATTTCCATATGTTTTTTTGACAAGAACCATAAATATTAGTTACACAGTGTTAGGTTCATGGATAACTACCACCACCATGCCACCACCACAACCAATAGTCCATCACAGCCACTAGCACTCATCCACCATCAACATTAATATAACACCATCATCACACCACGAAACTTCAACCTAGAAATTTTGATTCAACAAAACACTCACATACACATACACATACGCAAATAAACATTGTTCAATTCAACTTAACACACACAAATAATTTGGGATTCCACATTTTCAGAAATAAAACACAATGCTCATGCACACATACACGCACACACGCTGAACATATTACATGAGTTGGAGGGGGAGGGGTCATCGGACAAAATAAATGAGGGGAAGGGAGCATATCCAACAAACATACACACAATGGGATTTATATAAACACATTAACTAGATAGAGTAGATGAGGGAAAGGGCATCCCACCCACCCATGCACCCATAACAACCCACCACTTAGTTGTAGATTCACTAATATGCCCCTTAAAAATGTTGGAAATGGGTAACGAAAGTTAAGTTTGACTTAACGTTGACCTAACTTCCTAACGAAATTCGTTATTTGTTAACGAAGTAAGTTACAAAATGTATTCTACATTTAGTGTAGATTATGAAACTCATTTATTGTCTCAAAACCATTTCCGGGTGAATGAGAAATTAATGACAAAAAATTTGTAACTTAACGAGAGTTGTTTAAAGGGTCAATTAGATCATTTGGATTTAATTGGATTTAAGCTGTGTTTTTTGGCTGATGAGATTTGCACCCAGCTGATCAGAACGAGTGGGGACTCTGGTCACGAGTCGTGAGCACGAATGGACCTTAATGGACATTTGCTCAAATTCTGATCAGAACGAGTGGAGGCCTTGGGAACGAGTCATGAGCACGACTCGTGCCAAGGAGCACGACTCGTGCCCTTCGTAGCTGCCAGAAAAGTTGTGCCTTTTCAAGGGAAAAGACACAAACTCCTTAACTCTCCTTATATTCTTCCCCTTTGAATTTCAATTCATACATTCAGTCTTTTGAGCCTCTCTACCTACATGTGAGATAGATTAACCTAGCATAATCATTTCATCTTGGTGCATTAAATTTTTTCAAGTCCAAAGTTCCAAACTTTCAATTGTTCGTTAGAATTGTTAATTTGGTATGCTCCTATTAACAATTTAGAAGTCGTTTCATCTCACGAGAAGTTTGTCAATAACCGTAAGCACCAGTGCGGGACAAATACTTCTTACGAAAATTGTGTTAAACACAAGACTCGACTTTTTTCTTGTTTGCTTTTCAATTTTCGTTATCTTTCTCATTTTCTTTGTTATTTCCTTAAGAAGCCTATCCAAAATCCCAACAAAAAAGTCATGTGATGGCACACAACTTTGAATTCGTCAAAAAAAAAAAAAAAGCCTCGTTAGTTTTTAGACCAACTTGCTTGGACTCCCACTTTGACTTGTCCTTACCATTCTTCGAGCTGTTTCCCCCGGCCATTACCGCCACAAAAACTAATGAAACAAATATGAAAAATGCGACAACAATTATGGAACTCCTGTTAAGGAATCACATTCCCCACAACATATTTGTTTTAACTGGGCAAAAATCTGAATATATTTTTGAAGTAATGAATGTTTAGAAAAAGAAAATACTCATTCGTCCCTAAATGAATGTTATTTTTTTTTTTTTCAAATTTGCTTTTGTTCAAGAGGAAATTTGAAACTTTTTTCGATATTTATTTAGAATAGAGAGAATAAATGATACGAGGATATTCCGAAAAGTACTAAATAGTAAGTGGCCTTATTCATTTAGAGGTATCAAATAAGTAGAATGTTGGATATAAGCAATATGCACAATCAAAATATTATCTCAAAACATTTTAAAATTATAAAGAAGTATTTCCACAAAATACTTCCTGGAAATATTTTTTCTCAAATTATTTTCACAAAATACTTTTTAGAATTATTTTCTCAAAATATATATAAAAATTAAAATTTATTTTTGTAAATTTGATTTTGGAAAATATATATTACACATGCCTGCAATCGCAATTTTCTTAAGATATTATTCTCCATCTTTGTTCAGCTGCATACATTAATATATCAAAATTCTACAATAATACGACAGTTTTGAATCTCTAATTTGATGTATTAGAAATTTCATGATATACTTTAGCATATAGAATATTTAATTGAGAAAATAGCAAAAGAAAACGAGGATTCTATCCCCTTTTTTGCCTAAAAATTAGTGAACATATGATCTGATTGCATCGTTAGTTAAAGTGTTCATTATCTCTATTCTTAAGCAAGACTGATACAGGAGCCAGAGCGACCGCGCTCGTGGGGATGGCGGCCGCGCTGAAGGACATGGGGACGAGGTTTGAAGACTCTGGACAAGAGAGCGACCGCGCTCGTGGGGAGAGCGATCGCGCTCAAGGCAATGAAAACCAAGCATCAGTTTCGGGAGAAGTGCGCGACCGCGCTAGGGGAGAGGGCGACCGCGCTGAAGACGATGAAGGCCAGGCATAAGTCTCGGGAGTGTTGCGCGACCGTGCTGGGCCAAAGGGCGGCCGCGCTCGTGACGGGAAGATGAAGACTGATTGCGTTTTATTTACGGAAAACTCTTTAGTTTTGGTATTTTATTATTTTTGGGAACTCTTTTATTTGCTGCCTAGGTAGGAGTATAAGTACTTAGTCTTCTTATTTTGGTAAACAACTTATTATTCTTGATTTTCAATTCAAAGAGATTTCTCTTTAATTTCCTGGTGGATTCCAGATCTGTGTTCAAGGATTCATTGCTTGTGAATTCTTGTGTTTAGTGCGCTAAACACGAAACCTACTGCTTCCGTGCTGCGTCAGTTGGTATCAGAGCTGGCCATATCCTGTCTTTTACATCATACTGAGGAATCATGGGAGATCAGGCTACCAAGGCTGATATCGAGGGGATTACTAACGCCATCGCTGCATTGACGACACAGATTGCCGCGTTGGTTGCTGCTCAACAGGGTCAGAATGGTGATCGAGACCGTAGGGGTGAAAGAGACAGGGAGGAACACGTTCACCGTCCGCAGAGGGTGGAGAACTGGGAAGAAGATGGATCCAGTTCGGAGGAAGAAATCGTTGAGGATGACGAAGAACAAGGTAACAATCAAAATCGCCATGATTATAGAATCAAGGCTGAAATCCCTCATTTTTATGGAACCATGGGCATAGAGGATTTTCTAGATTGGCAGACTAATGTCGATCGCTTCTTTGAGGTCATGGAGGTACCTGATAATAAACAGGTGAAGATGGTAGCGATTCGCTTGAAGAGTACTGCTGCAGTATGGTGGGATAAACTGGTAGTGCAGAGGCGACGGCAAGGGAAGGAACCAGTTAGGACTTGGAGACAGATGAAGCAGTTGATCTCAGGGAGGTTTTTGCCCGCAGATTATGAGAAGATTTTGTATAAGCTGTATCTCAATTGTGTACAAGGCAAAAGGACGGTTGATGAGTACACTACTGAGTTTCAGCAGTACACGGCAAGGGTGGAGATTGACGAGTCTGAGGAACAAAAGGTTGCACGCTATATCAATTGCCTGAAGGCCTCAATACAGGACAAGATGGGTTTGCATCAAGTACGGAACTTGACGGATGCTTCTACTCTGGCCTTGAAAGCGGAGCTTATGGAAAAGTCGAGTACAAGGGTCTTTAATGCTCCTTTTCGTAAATGGAGCCCACAAGGCGGTGCTGATGAAGGGAGTATCAAGGAGAAGGGGCGACTAGTAGCTCTGCAGGGAACAGTTCAGTGGGAAACAGTGCGACAGGGAATCGTGTAGCAGCGAGCTACTCGACAGTAAATAAGGCGCCAGTACAGAAAACAGCAAATCCGTATGCCAAACCAAGGGGAGATAAGTGTTTTCGGTGTTAGGGATATGGTCATAGGTCCAACGTTTGCCCCAGTAGGCCGACTGCTGCATTCTTAGAGGAGGAAGACGAAGAGCAAGGAGAGGAGGAGAATGATGAGTATGAAGGGGCCGAGTTTGCGAAGGAGGAATCCGAGGAGCATGTGGGTTGTGTTCTTCAACAGATGTTGTTATCTTCCAAGGATGAGGGACAGAGGAAGAATCTTTTGCGTGCATACTGCTCTGTTGCTAACAAAATATGCAATTTAATTGTTGACAATGGTTGCACTGAAAATTTAGTTTCGCAGAAATTAGTTGATTTCCTTGGGTTGAAAACTGAACCGCATGAGAAACCCTATGGCTTGGGGTGAGTGAATATGGGTTCTGAACTTAGGGTGTCACGTACTTGTAGGGTTCCCCTTTCTATCGGAAGACACTATAAGGAGGAAGTCGTTTGTGATGTGCTGAATATGGATGTATGTCATGTATTACTGGGTCATCCATGGCAACATGATCATGATATCACTTATAGGGGCAGGGATAATGTGGTGATGTTCAACTGGAACAAACACAAGATTGCTATAGCTCCTGTTTCACGGTTTGAGAAGCAGGTTGAGAAGGATAAGCCGGTGTTGATGCTTATTCAGAATGAGAAGGATCTTACTGCAGCTATTGAGGAGTCTGAGTATTTTTGCCCTATAATCATTAAGGGGTTGTTGGGTTCTGTCAGTGTGGAGATTGGGTTGCCAAGGGAGATTGAAGAACTACTTGAAGATTTTCAGGAGTTACTCTCCGATGACTTGCCAAATGATCTGCCACCTATGAGGGACATTCAGCACCATATTGATTTGATTCCGGGAGCTAGCTTGCCAAACCTCCCGCATTACCGCATGAGTCCTAAGGAGAATGATATACTTCGAGAGCAGATAGAAGATTTGCTGCGGAAGGGGTTTATTAGGGAGAGCATGAGTCCGTGTGCAGTACCGGTTCTGCTTGTGCCAAAGAAGGGTAATCAGTGGCGTATGTGTGTGGACAGCCGTGCCATCAACAAAATTACAATCAAGTATCGATTTCCTATTCCCCATTTGGAAGACATGCTTGATGAGTTATCCGGTTCGAGGGTGTTCACAAAACTGGATTTGCGCAGCGGGTACCACCAGATTCGGATTAGGCAAGGAGATGAGTGGAAAACAGCCTTCAAGAGCAAGGATGGCCTTTATGAGTGGCTTGTCATGCCATTCGGACTCTCGAATGCCCCTAGCACTTTCATGAGATTGATGAATTAGGTATTTCGACCTTTTATTGGTTCTTTTGTTGTCGTTTATTTCGATGATATCCTAATTTATAAAAAAATATTTAATTAAAACCGATGGATTAATTCCGCCGCTGATAAAGCATTAGCAACGGAAATTTCCGTCGGTAATCTAGGCGCCAATTTAGCGGCGGTAAGGTAACGAATATTCGACGAATATTCGTTTTTAGCGACGGAACTCAGCGGCGGAATTAAATTCCGTCGGTAATATCGGCGCCAAAATTATTCCGTCGCTATATCATAATTTCCGCCGCTATATAGCGACGGAATAATTTCGCCGCTAGTAATTCCGTCGCTAAAGACACAGTTTCTAGTAGTGCAATCGTGACCTTTCACGATCCGATCTCCAATTTCCGTTCCCGACCTTTCACGGTCTGATCTCCAGTCGCGACCTTTCATGGTCAAATCTTTAATCGCGAAATTTCATGGTCAAATCTCCAATCGTGACCTTTCATGCTCCGATCTCCAATCGCGACATTTCACGGTCCGATCTTCGACCTTTCACGGTCTGATCTTCATTCGCGACCTTTCATGGTCTACTTTTTGTCAAAACCTTTTGTTCAGAAACTTGGATTATAACAAATTCTTTAGTACCAACTATACTGCAATATCAACATTGTACACATACCCTTTATTTCTTAACAGCCTCAACAAGCTTAATTCTAGTTATTATGAACATCGTTCTACACTTTGTATATGCATATTAATGCATCTATTATAATATCTCCATCTGTAATTCACATCATACCAGCTAAGTGATATTAGCGATCATAAGTACAGACGTATATAACTTAGGCAAGAAAAGCAAAGCATAATGAATTTAAGAGGGTAGATTTCGGAGCTACCCATAGTAGATGAAAAGTATAAATTCCCTCATACAATAAATCTGCACTTGAGAATAAAACTACTTAGTAAGGTATAAAATTTCCACCATGACTTATTACAAGTATAAATTTTTATGAGTATTTAATAAACTCAGTAGCTTCGTCCTCATGGATGATGATTACCCTTGAAAGAATCTTCGAACATCAAGGAAAGTGTTGTGTCGTCCTAGAAATTTCTATAACAGTCACTTGATGCATCCACAATCAGCCAAATGCCTCGATCGATTTTCCCAAGGCGCCACAAGAGGGGACATTATATGTGTTCATACGTGCATCTATTTAACAATTTAATTTTTGTCAGATTGACTCTTCCAATAACCAATAAGTGAAAGAAGACATTAATAACGACAGTTTGGATGATGCATAATGGCTTCTCCAAGGCTTGCAGTATTTCGGTTTTCAATGTTCTTTGCTTCCATGATAATTGTTGGGAAAAGACCAGCACACCTATTATATAAAATATGGTGAAAAGATGTAACCACATTACTACAAATCCATGTTTGCAAATTAGGAGAACAACCAAAAAAAATAGAAAATTTTCGAGTGCGTCAGTCGTTATCATCAATTTGAAATACCCCACTGGTAACTAAACCTGATATGAGTTTGAGGGTATGCATAGTAAGTACATGTATAAATTAGATGTACACATCGATTTCATACCGAATCCCTACCACTAGAGAACCGTCCATTAAGAATGCCCAAAAAGTAGTGTAGAATCATAATTAAATAAAATCAGCCAAATTCTAAAAAGAAAATAATTTTTTTTAGCAACAACAAAAACCTGTAGATTAAAATCTTCATGAACAAATCTGAAACATATTGTGCCACCATGTGAATGCTTATTCTCTGCATAAAATGAGCAGACATCTTTTATAAACCATCAAAAGCCCAGACATATACAACCATAGATGGCCACTTAGGTAATGATATATATATATATATATATATATATATATATATATATATATATATATATATATATATATATATATATATATATATATATATATATAGAGAGAGAGAGAGAGAGAGAGAGAGAGGGTGGAGACAACTTCATCCTATTTTCAAGGAAATCGAAGTGGCATATCAAGCAAATGAAATTAAATAAGTAAACACCTAAAAAGAATAACTCAAATTATCAACTTAAAATAAGAGCTTAGTCTTCTTACATTGACTCCGAATAAAATTCACAATAAAATGCCGCCACATTATCCGCCCTATTTATGTTAATAGACAAAAATGCGAATAAAAACTATTAGATCAACGAAAATCGAAGTGGCATGTCAAGCAAATGCATAAATATTTTTTAAGTGCTTAGTGCTTAGAAAATGAAAATAAAAATAAAAATGATGTGTGGATATTTCGAATAGTACTTAATAGAAAGGGTAATTATTATACCAAATTAATAGAATATTGGGTATAATAAATATGCGTAATTGGAATATTTTCTCAAAGCGTTCTTCAAAATTGTAAATAGAATTAAGTAATTTCAATATACTTGGTAGAAATAATTTTTCAAAGTATTTTTGTAAAATACTTCTTAGAATAATATTCACAAAATTTATTTAAAAATTAAAATGTATTCTTGTAAAATATATCTTATGAAAGAAGGTGGTAAAGTAGAAATACCTTTTTTATATAAATATGCATATTTATCACAAAATACAAAAAGTATACTCATACTTCATAATTTTTATCTTAGTTTACATAGTCTTGTAAATAAAATTATCTTAAGATAATATTGATTTTCCTTGAAAGGGTAAATACAATGATAGATACGAATTCCCTCGAATTTGAATCTATAATTTGAACTAATCAAAAATTTTATGACGAACTTTAATACCTAGAATATTTAATTGAGGAAAAAAAGAAGCAAAACTAGGATTATCTTCATTAGATTTAAATGCCTAAACTTTGAGTGAATGAATAGGTCAAATTCCATCTATATTTAAATTGATGATAATGCCTATTCTGAAGCAAGACATCCATTGGAACAAGATTGGGAAGACACATCCGTTAAATTTTATTTTATTTTAAATAAGTCCAGATCCTTTAAATGTAATAGATAATAAATGGTTCCATTAACTTTCTACTAAAAGGGTTGTGCAGTTATGGAATTACTAGTTTATTGTAAAATAACCGTAAAATGCATAAGGTAGAATATATTTGAATATTCATTACTTTTATCGTATATGAAAATATGTTAAACATGTATAATATATATATATATATATATATATATATATATATATATATATATATATATATATATATATATATATATATATATATATATATATATACATATATATATATATATATATATATATATATATATACATATATATATATATATATATATATATATATATATATATATATATATATATATATATATATATGTATGTATATATATATAAATGTATATATAAACATAGTAAGGGTGCATTTAGTACCATAAAAGCATAAAAGTGTGAAGAAATAATTGAAATGCCACAAACAACGATCTTTTTTATAATTGCCACCATTGTTTTGAGCATCTAGCTACACAATCAAATCATAAACTACATTAGTAATAGGAAAGTACTAAATTACCACGATACTAAAGTATACGATGAAACAAGCAAAAACGTTAATGATAAATCTTGAGATTAATTGACCAATTGTATAGTATTTTTAAGAAGATTATCACGAAGTCTGTCTATGTCTATGCAGAGAAATAATTCATGTATTGATTTACTTTCATACACTATTCTGAATAATTTTTTTCAATTGAGACCATTAAAAATTATTATATTTATAAATGCTTACTATCTTTTTTTTTTATAGGGGGTGGGTTCTAAACGACTTTGAAGGTATAAATACACATATGAAATTTAAAGTCAACTAGATACAAGCCATGCAATTGATGGACGACATGTCAAACTTGACCGACATACATGAATCAAAATTATTCAAAGTTGATTAAATATTGATTACAATGTCTTAAAATAAAATTTAAAGATGTAAATTCTTGTGTAATAAATACATACCAT
Organism: Adenophora triphylla var. japonica; assembly: GCA_022495995.1. Taxonomy (NCBI): domain Eukaryota; kingdom Viridiplantae; phylum Streptophyta; class Magnoliopsida; order Asterales; family Campanulaceae; genus Adenophora; species Adenophora triphylla. The sequence continues at coordinate 306,426 of JAFEMH010002322.1, read as the reverse complement.
GGAAATGGGTGATATTGGGCAAGAAATACGGGTCTTACAATAATCGAGATTACAAATTAATGATGGATTATTGATAACAATCATGTCTATTCATAGGATGGAGAAATGAAATAACAAGAAAATTTTCTAGAGAAAGGAGGAAATTGAAGTGGCGGCCGCCCTTTGGGAGAGGAGAAGGGGAGAGCGGCTTGGATTCAACAATTTTTATGACTAAACTCTTTTAAATAGGTTTACCGACTAGGGTTTTGATGCTTATTATTGACATATCTTTTTGGGCTTAACCTATGAAATTTCAATGTAAAATAGTCACTATATTCAAAAAATGGGCCGTGTAAAAATTTGAACATTATCTAGCCCATATGATCCTTGTTAACATCAACGCGCGTATTGTCTAGCTGTTGAAAATATGGGAGATACATAAATTGCTCTCTCTCTCTCTCTCTCTCTCTCTCTCTCTCTCTCTCTCTCTCTCTCTCTCTCTCTCTCTCTCTCTCTCTCTCTCTCTCTCTCTCTCTCTCTCTCTCTCTATATATATATATATATATATATATATATATATATATATATATATATATATATATATATACATCTTAAAAGATATTTCCATATGTTTTTTTGACAAGAACCATAAAAACTAATGAAATAAATATGAAAAATGCGACAACAATTATGGAACTCCTATTAAAGAATCACATTCCCCACAACATATTTGTTTTAATTGGGCAAAAATCTGAATATATTTTTGAAGTAATGAATGTTTAGAAAAAGAAAATACTCATTCGTCCCTAAATGAATGTTAATTTTTTTTTTCAAATTTGCTTTTGTTCAAGAGCAAATTTGAAACTTTTTTCGATATTTATTTAGGATAGAGAGAATAAATGATACGAGGATATTTCGAAAAGTACTAAATAGTAAGTGGCCTTATTCATTTAGAGGTATCAAATTAGTAGAATGTTGGATATAAGCAATATGCACAATCAAAATATTATCTCAAAACATTTTAAAATTATAAAGAAGTATTTCCACAAAATACTTCCTGGAAATATTTTTTCTCAAATTATTTTCACAAAAGACTTCTTAGAATTATTTTTTCAAAATATATATAAAAATTAAAATTTTGTAAATTTGATTTTTAAGCAAGACATTCATTAGAACAAGGTAGGGAAGACATATTCGTTAAATTTGTTTTATAGACACCTACAGGTTCCATTAACTTTATACAAAAAAGTTGTTGTTAGAGTAAGGCTACATTTATTACCCTGGAAATGAGAAAAAATTATTGAAATGCCTTGAATAACGATCTTTTTGATAATTATCTGATAGCACGGATTTGTACTACGTAATTCCTATGTTTTCCGGTATTATTTTATGTTATTTCCATGTAATTTGTTTGGATTAATGTCTTTTGAGTGATATTATGTATTGTGAGGATTTTGAGATAAAAGTTGTAATTTGTGAGAATTTTTAGATAGTTTTTGGATGTAAAGGTTTTTGGTCCTCAAGTGTTGCTCAAAAGTCATCAAAGTTACACCATGGAAGTCAAGCCAAAGAGGTTCGGAGGCGAGCCAAGGATTGAAGAGAAAATGTGAAGAAAACAGTGATTTTGCTTCAGGGGACGAGTCGTCCCCCTTTGGCCCAACTATTCCCCAAAGGGGGGATGCCAGGTTCAGAGCATGCTGCAGACTGGGACGAGTCGTCCCCCACATCACGACTCGTCCCCATTGAAGGAAGACCAAGGGACGACTCGTGACCACGGGGGACGAGTCGTGCCTGCTCGCCGGAATGACGTAATTTTGGCAGTTTTTCTTTATTTTTAATTTATTTTCTTTTCCTTTTTAGCTAGGGTTTAGGGAGGAAGTATAAATACTTTCTTCCGAGCAGTCTTTTAGGTTATCTTTTCTCTTATTAGCTTTTCAAAACAATATTCAAGTTTTGAATCTCCATGGAAGGCTAAGCTCTCTTGCTTTGGATTTGTAAAGTTTGAACCATCTTTACTTTCAATTGAGGTTTGATTTCTTTTAATTATTCTTCCCTAATTGCAATTTTACTTGTTCTTAATTCAAATCAATTTCTAGGGTTTTGAGAAATTGATCAATCCCTTAATCCTTTGAATTGATTATTGCTAGATTTCCCTTTTATCGTGTCGGACTAGGGTTATCATTGTAGCACTTTTGCAATTCTTGAATGTTTCATCTTGGATTGTAATTAAAGTAAAATTGGCTTTAATTCTATTTGAAATAATAATAGGTTGATTTCTTGATCTTAATCTCTTGAAACTTTCATCGATTAATACTTTGAATCTTGACCGTGTCGGCTAGGTTTTGGTATTGATTAGGGTTATTAGTTGAGCGTGTCGCCGCTAGTGATTATTAACAAAGAAGAGATAGAGATTTTGCATCTCGTGATCAAGTAATTAGGGAGAAGAAAGAAAGAATTCATTCCGGTGATATTGATTGTTAGACGGGGATAATTTTGCATATCCAAGGTGTTTCTTTACTTTATTATTCATAACTTAGATTTCAATTCCCGTCTTAGGATTATAATTATTTCACAAACAAAAACCCCCCAATTGTGTGCGTGACTTGATCGTTTGCAATACTGTTCCCTGAGATCGATCCTGGACTTCCACCATCTACATTTTTAGGAGTCCTTGTAGTAATTCATCCAATCGCTCTATTTTGGCTAAATCGTAGAACGCGAGTCATTAGTATTCTACCCAATTAATATACCATGTTGCTCTATACATATACTTCCTCCGTCCCCATATGTTTGTTTCATTTGACTTTTTAGTTGAACTTTGACCAAAATATATGACAATTTAATTATGTTCATGAAATTTTAAAAATTCCTATTGATTCACCATTAATAATATTATCAACAACAACTTTTAGAATTTTATGAACATGATTAATCTCTCATAAATTTGTGGTCAAAGTTCAACAAAAAAGTCAAATGGGACAAACATTTTGGGACGGAGGGGGTATATTATTACATTGTTTGTTTCGAAAATATATTTGTGCATTTATTAACTAGTATTTAGGACATATTTTAAAAATCTTATATAGTAAAATATTCTATAGTGACAAAAAATAACAACATATAAAGTATTAGGAAAAAAAATGAAAATTGAAATATAGTCTTCAGATATGAAATATTTTTATTAACCATGTTACATTAACTTTGCTCTAACATGTAGTCTTTAGATATGAAACATTTTTTTCAACCCAACAAAAAGTATGTGATAGTAAAATTGTACCCTATGTCTACTAAGTCATAAAAAGAGAATGAAATATTAGAATCTTCTACTCTTGTCTAATAGCTAAACATCTGCGTACTCAATTTTTTAAGCTTTCATACACTATTTGGATTGTAGATATTAATTATGACATTTTCAAAAGTATTTTATTTATGTATGATTACTTGCTATTTTAGATGGGGTGTTTCCTAAATAAATTTGAAGATATATAAATATAAGCTTCTATTTTATAGAGAAATGATACATACCATAAAATTGATAGAGATTGGGTCAAACTAACCAACTCACATGAGTCAATATATGTTGAATAATGATTACCTTGTGTGTCTATTTAAATATGTAAATTTTAGTGGAATATATCATACCATGAAAATGAATGATTACCTTGTGTATCTATTTAAATATGTAAATTCTAGTGGAATATATCATACCATGAAAATGGGAGATATTGTTCCGCCAGACACACGACTAGCATTACTAAAAAATGATCGATTATTGATAAAAATGGTCATGCATGTGACTAATTGGATGTAAAATTTATTATGCATCATGTCAAATCATTAGATGTGGATATGAAAGAACAAACAACCTTTTCTAGAGAATGGGGGAAGAATGAAATGGCGGCTGCCCTTTGGGGGAGGATGAGGGGAGGGAGCGCAACTTGGATTCAAACACTTTTCTACCAATAAAGCTTTATTTAAATAGGTTACAAACTAGGGTTTTGACGTTTATTGGGTACATTTGTTTTTGGGCTAACACTATAAATTTCAATCCAAATTAGTCAATATCTTATAGAATGGGCCTTGTGAGAAATTGAAGATTACGCGGCCCATATGATCTTTATTTACATTGATGCTCGTATTGTCTAGCCATTACCACTACTAGAATCAGGCCTCTTACCAACGGAAATTTCCGTCTGTAATTCCCCATATCCGTCGGTACATGGACATTACCGACGGAAATAGTCCGTCGAAAATAATTCTTTGGTAATACCGACGGACCATTTCCGACGGTGATATCGGCGGATAGTCCGTCGGAAAACAGAAAATTTCGTCGGAAATTGTCCGTCGGAAAGCAGGAACGCCGGCCGGTTTGCCGGAGGTTACCGACGGACATTTCCGTCGGTAAATATTAAAATAATAAAATATTAAAACCACTTACCGACGGTTAAATCCGTCGGAAACATTAAGATTTACCGGCGGATATGTCCGACGGCAATTTGAAACATTCCTGGTGGATATGTCCGTCGGTAAGCTGGAACTTTGCCGGCGGAAATTTCCGTCGGTAATTAATTTTATTTTTTGTTTTTTAATTATTTACCGACGGAAATATCCGTCGGTAATTTGACCAGATTTTTTAAAAAAAATTCTATTTTATTATTAAACCACCTGTAAACCTGTCAAACTTGTTTTAAACAAATTCCAACATAAAAGAAACACAAACAACCTACAAACAAAGGGAAAAGGGGTAATGGAAAAGGGAAAAGGGGAAGGGTAAAAGGGGAAAGGGAAAATATTTTGTTTGAACATCAAATAAAGGAAAACTGTATCAAACAACCTAAAGCGAAAGGGGAAAGGGGAAAGGGGAAAGGGGAAAAGGGGAAAAGGAAAGGGGAAAGGGAAAGGGAAAGGGGAAAAGGAAATTGTTTTGCTTGGGGAAAAGGGAAGGGAAAGGGAAAGGGAAACAAAATATATTTGTTTGATTACATGCCAAAATAAAATGAATGTTTAACTACCACGACCACGACCCCGACCACGAGCGCTGCCGCTACCGCTACCACCGCCACTTCGTCTAAGGTATTGACCGACTGACTCATCAGAAGCATTACCGCTATTACGTGGCTGTGGCTGTGGTTGTAAATTCATGGTAGCTAAGTATTGTTGCATCCGCTGCTCAAGCTGTTGCTCCAATATACTCTGCACCTGGGCCTCCATCTGGGTCTGCATTTGGGTGCACACCCGGGCCTCCACTGCCTCCGCACCTGGCTCTGGATCTGCTCCACTCGCCTCTCAACCTCTCTGTTGACCCGATCATCAAACACTTCTTGATCCACATGATGACTGCCACCGGAGGAAGAAGATGAAAAGTATTGCGTAGTAGGGCTGCAGAATGGCATGTTAAACTACCCAGCACCATGTCCTCCGAATCCAGGCAAGCGGTCTCCCTTTGGTTGCTTGTCTCGGAGGACAATGGCCGCCCAAAGCTTTTCATGAAAGGCGGGCCGCTCGGTGCTCTCAGGCGCCATACTTCCTTCTTCAATAGCCTCCTCAAGAGCCCGCCTATCATACTCTTCCTGAAAAAAAAAATACATTATACACTATGGTAGAAAATAATATTTCTTTAAATAAATAATTTATAATATACTAATAGAAAATACTATTAACACTTACATAAAGGGTCTGGTAATAAGGGTTGACCCATTGTGGCCCTGAGCCATCAGCAGCCTCCGCAGTATGTGTAGCCAGAAACACAGCAGCAGCATCAGCCTCATCATCTCCGTGTTTCTTAAGCTCAACATATAAAAAAATTAAAACTTCAAACTTTCATCAAATAATAACAATATATGAATCAAATAGAGTATTGCTTAATTTACAAACGGATAATAAATGAAGTAAGTTTACCATTCTGGACCAAGTCTCGCTGAAGTTAATTGATCCTCCAGTGTGCACACTCCCCCGCCCCTCTTGTGAGTTCCTATTCTTCTTTGCAATTTCTGAATTTTTTTGAAATTTCTCACTATTCCAATAGGCTTCCCACTGCTCCCACGCACTAGTGGAGAAATTAGCTGGAGGCAAACCATCATTTAGCCACTTTCTTTTCATGTCGTACACTTTCCCAGCGTACCGCTTAGCAACCAATTTCTTGAAAGCCGCCTCGATTTGAACGTCGGTAAACCCAGGGCATGAATATATGTGCTACAAAAATAGTAAAAGTAGTTAAATAAACAAGGGAATAGTCTACAAACTTTACAAAGGAAAGAGAATTAAGTAATTTTACCCGAAACTGGCAATACCAGATAGCGTACACATCTTTTGATATTGACTTTGGGGTGGGATAAAATTCCTCAAAATTATACCCACTGAATAAATCCCCAAACCATCTAGCAGGATCTTGACAACCACCATGTATAAACCTATAAGATATTAATTGAAAAATAATATATCAATATATATACAAATAAAAAGACAATAATAAAATGTAAACATTATATATATGACATTTACAATTAAATAATACTTACTGGCCACTGGGAGAGATAGATATTTCCATTTTTCCTTCCTCATTAATAATTGCGTCCAAATTAACCCGCCCGGATGGTTCACTAACTGGAACACTATAGCCTACATTACCTGGACTGCTCAAATCATCATCACTACGTCCTGAACCAGACGTAGAGCCCCTCCCTCCCGTCCTTGGTGAAACAAGACGATGGACAAAACCCGCAACCTTCCCTCTCTTTGAACGATTGCCACCTCGACCCGACATATCTAAACTAGTATATTATATATACAAATAAAAACAATATATCAATATATATACAAATAAAAAGACACTTCATTTAGGTTTATTGATATCAAACCCTAACCCTAATTCACACCGGCTTCTGGAACATCGGAATTTTCAGAATTTTCAACACAAATTGGTCTTGGTTGTCGGTTTAGATGGATGTGAATAATTTTAAATATTAATATTTAATTCTTTGTTGTAAAGTATATCATTCTCTAGGGTGAAAGGACAATTCATGTCCATTAGGTTTAGAATTGGGGTCGGCTTCTATCCCATCCCGAAATACACGTATGAATTGCAAATATCACTTTGTCTACTTGCTTTATAATCGAAAATCAAGCAATTTTAATTGACAATAATGATATTTACAAATCATATAATCGTGCATAATTTATTTTTATTCATTACCATAACATGCATAATTTTGATCAATAATGAATTAACACACACATCTATCATATTTTTTAAATTATTAATATTGTGAATAATTTTAAATATTAATTCTTTGTTGTAAAATATATAATTTTACAATCATTACCGTCACAACGTCACGTCATAACATTAATTTTATAAACAAAATGAGAGTCGTTATCATCCACAATTATCAAAACCCTATCTCAGCTTAGACCAAGAAAGACAGAGCAAACAAGTTCTCGACTGTTTGAGCAAAGGATTTTCTGTTTAATATAGGTTTTTTCAGTTTCACTGTCCTCCGCTCTAAGGATCTCAAACATCACAGCCATGTTCTTGACAGTGCCTGTTTTACTCTTCACTGGTGGTATACGGTCACAAGTAAAAACAAGGTAGCAGTATAACACCAGTGAAGAGAAAACAGAGCTTTCCTCCAATTTTTTCAATCTCCACCTTCCATTTACCCAAGATCCTGGTTGCAGAATCTTCCTCATGAGCTTGAAAGCTGGCGGTGTTGCCCTCAATCTCACGGTTGCTTTGCATGTTTTGCGAAGCAACCATGAGATTGAGAGCAACACCGCCAGCTTTCATGCTCATGAGGAAGATTCTGCAATCAGGATCTTGGGTAAATGGAAGGTGGTGATTGAAAAAATTGGAGGAAAGTTCTATTTTCTCTTCACTGGTGTTATACTGTTACCTTTTTTTTACTTGTGACCGTATACCACCAGTAAGAGAAAACAGACACTGACAAGAACATGACTGTGATGTTTAAGATCCTTAGAGAGAAGAGGACAGTGAAACTAGAAAAACTCTTATTAAACAGAAAATCCTTTGCTCAAACAGTGGAGAACTTATTTGCTCTATCTTTTTTGATCAAAGATGGACGGATTTTGATAGCTGTGGGTGAGAAAGGCTCTCATCTTATTTATATATATACACATAGTTATATTTTTATTTTTATTTTTATTTTTATTTTTATTTTTATTTTTATTTTGTATTTTTATTTTATTTTTTATTTTTTATTATTATATTTTTTATTATTATTATTATTATCTATTATTATTATTATTATTATTATTATTATTTTATTATTATTTATTTTATTTATTTATTTATTTTGTTTTTTTATTTTTATTTTTTATTTATTTTATTTATTTTTATTTCATTTTTTACTTATTTATTTATTTTTTTAATTTTGTTTTTTTAATTTTTATTTTTTATTTATTAATTTTAGACATTCACCCCCTCACTCCCCTTTGACTTTACACAAGCTATCTAATACAAATTAAGAACAAAGATGGACATGAAGCATATAAATATTTATAAAAACAGTCACAAATCCTTGTCCGGATAAACAATGGTTACAGTTTGCACAGAGGAGACAAACAGACCTGATGATGCCAAAATCGTCAAATCAGCCCAAATCCAAGCGTCGAATGCTCCGGCGATTGCAAGGCCTGAAAATAAGAGAAAACACGTAAACTAAGCCGGGGCGGATCCGGCTAAAGGCCCTCCGGCGTGAGAGTAAGTTCACGGTTGATATTAGAGAAATCAAATTGACAGAGTTTCTCCAATGTAAAAAGTAACGTACCCAATAATGAGCCATGGGGCTTGTATTTATAGGATTGGATTGAAAGAATCCATGTTGGAATAAACTTGTAAAGAGATAAGATATAACTCTGATAGAATTATATCTTGTTGAGGAGTCATTGTTTGACTGGAATTGATGTTGATAAGTATAATCCTGATTGGATAATGATTGTATAATCCTTGTTGAATAAGGATTGTAACTGCTAGCCGGAACGCCGAGGAAGGCAAATGTTTTTCCTCGGCCTTTGGCAAATAGGCCGAGGAGAACGATCCCGCTTCCCCGTCACTTGATGAATGGCCGACATGAAAATACGCCGGGGAGAATACTTTTGTTTCCTCGGTAATTGGTGACATGCCGAGCAAAGGACTTTTCTCTCCTCGGTAAGTGAGACAGGCCGGACCAAGAATGGCGACATAAGGCCAAGGTAAATGTTCCTCGTCATACGAAGAAGAGAATGCTCGGCCCTAATACTTGATGAATATATAATATCCATGGCCCAATATAGTTGGGCCCAGGTTCGAGCAAGCCCATGTTCGTAGCTCGGTTTATACCGTTCAGTGGCCCCCAACTTTCTAGCTCGGCTTAGACGAGTAGAAAGTTAGCTCGTCCTCGGCATCTGGGATACGAACAGGTTTTACACGCGTCATTGGTGGGTATCTGACGGTTACTATTCTGATGATGACATGGGGCCCCCCAGTCTTGTCATGCCTCAATAACTGTACTTATCATTAAATGTTGGGGGCGTATTGTCTGGGTTATCACTTTACCCATGGGTTAACCCGGGTTAAGGAGGTATAAAAATCAAAATCCTTTCATTTCAAATCTTTACAAACCCCCTATTTGAGAGCAAAGGCGAAAGAGATCTCCGGCGAATCACAGCAATCTTCAAACCCAGTTCCCGGCGAGCTTGATTTTTCCGGCGAAGTTGCTTTCTGCATTGATTCCATTCATTCTTGCAAACTCAGGTATGAAATTTCTCCTTTTCTCACAACTTCCTTTCATGTTCCAGCGTTTTCTAGGGTTTAGGAGTGATTTTGTCCATGCCAAGAACCGCCATTGTTGAAGGTTGAAGCTTTTCTTGATAAAAAACTTTAAAAACTTCAGTTCTTTAATTCTCTTTGCATTTTATATGAAATTTCTAGAATATTGAATGAACTCCCCCTTCATTTTTGATTCCCCTTAGAAATGGCTCGATCTTGGGACCATTCTCCCCGATTCCGCTATGGATATCATACTGGAAATTTGAGGGTCTATCGTAGAGAGAGGGGTCCATGGATGATGCTGAACTTGGATGATATAAGCAAGCAGTTGAGGGGTTACGGCCGCTCCCGTTTATTCATTCAATACCCAGACTCCACAAGAATAGATAGGATTGAGTCTGGTTCTCCCAACATCATAGTGTTTGAGGATAGGGCTCAAATGGTGGAGCACATCGAACTGTTCTACCCGGCCTCCCATCGCGAAATGCGTGAGCGTCTGAGAGGTACGGCCCCCTCCTCGGCCTTATGAAATGACGAGGAAGGAGATCTTCCTTCCTCGGCCTTATGGAATGACGAGGAGGGGAATCTTCCTTCCCCGTCATTTAATCAGCCATTGACGAGGTAAATAATTTGGTCTCCTCGTCTTTATGCAGATATGACGGGAAGAGAAGGAGAGCCCTCCTCGTCTACTCAGATAGTTGACGCCTTCGTTGAAGGTGCACAAGCTGATGCCCGCCTCGTCCGAAGAAGAGGCCGAGGAGCAGGTAGCCGAGGAAAGCAAGTGGAGAGGGCACCAAAGCCTGGGGATCCCATGATTGAAAAATTGTACTCCAAGTACAAGGTGAACCGGGATGAGTACAAGTTAACTTATATGGGCAAGATTGAGCCGAAGACGGAGAAGGAGGAGACGAACTTCTACTACAACCAAGATTATGTCCACTTCTATTATAAACAGTTCCAACAGGGGCTTCGTCTTCCTCTGGACCCCTTCATCTGCGAATTTTTGGACGATGTAAAGGCAGTGCCAGCCATGCTAGGAGCCAATGGCACTAGGGTGCTGGTTAGCTTCATCATCCTCTGCCGTAGTTTAGGCTATGAGCCGACCATGGGAGCCTTCCGTCATTTCTACATTATCCAAGTCATCAAGGAACAATGGCTGGTAGTAATTAGGAGTGCCAATAGGAAACCAAAATTGCTCCTCCCCATGTCTAGTAAAGTTCCAGGCTGGGATCATCACGTTATCCGAGTTGAGAGCCGCCAAGGTTGGGAGTTCCAGTCTCCTTGTGGTGACCCAACATCTTCCTTCGCTGTCCAACAATATGAGTGGACCAAAGCTTTGATCAAACGTCTAGAAGAGTTTGCCAGGGTAGGGGTCCTGGATTGGAAGCAAGTTGAATCCTCGGATCATTTCTATATCCAGGCAGGATTGATGCCGGGGAACGAGGACGGGGTAGCTCCCCTTGTTAATGTTAAAAGAGGTCGTCGCTTCAATGATTGGACGGTACATCCAGGCTTCGTATTTCACGAGGATTGTATTAGGTGCCACGATGAGCGTCCCCGTGACCAATGTATTGGAGCACCTAACATTGTTGGACGTAAATTTTTATCTTACACTTGTAATTTTTTGCATATTATTTTGCTCGTACTTGACCTTGGATCTTCTTGCTCGTACTTGACCATTTCTTCCTTGTCTTTACAGATTTGACCACCGAGGAAGAAGCCACCCTTGCAATGGAGAGACTAAGTCCTCAGGAGCTGATCAGGCGAAAGAGAAAGCTGAGCAAGAAGTCTGCTCTGGTGGAGAGGAAGGACGAGGCCAATGCTCGTAACTTGGTGCTCGGTGTCCAGGGTGATAAGCCCCTACCCCTTAAAGTGCATCAGGAGATTAATTCCGAGGACGCAGCATCCGAGGATCAAGTTGAACCCATAACTGGTGACTTGGCTGACCTTTCTACTGGTGCCGAGGAGGCGGGAGCCGAGGAAAGCCGCCTCGTTGCTCGGAAATCTGGCTCCAAAAGAGCTCAAGCTTCGAGTGCCGAGGAGCCTGTAACTAAGAAGGCAAATGTTGGTGGGGCTCCCCACGTTGAGGCTCCCCATGTTGAGGCTCCTCCTCCTCCTCTAACCATCCAAAATATTGAGACTATTGAGCAGGCCGACGAGCTGGCCAAGAACATGGCCATCAACGTTCCTCGGCTCAAAGGAATTCCTCTGCAAACTAGGACGGGGCCCTTAGTACGATTGGGCAGAGCCCCAGTTCAGAGATCTATGGACGAGGATGCCTATGATGCTCTTGTCCAGGAGGCTCCCAGCGATGATACCTTGCTTTGTCGCAAGGGGCTCTTAATTGCCGAGGTGAATATCCTTTCCTTGCTCGTTGATCATTGATTTTGAGAGATGCATACTTAATATGATATTGAACTTTTCTTTCAGTTGGCTTCTGTCACGGCGTATGAAAATGTTTTGGCCAAGAAGAAGACCAGACGCATGAATGAGGCCAAGGCAGCCCTGGCCAAAAGCGATTCTGAGAAGTCTTCCTTGGTTAAACTTCTTAAAGCCAAAGATGCCGAGCTTGAGGCAGCCAAGGCGAAGGTGGAAGCTGAGGTGAAGAGGGCCGAGGAAGGCAAGGCCAAGGCCGAGGAAGAGAAAGCCAAGGCCGACGAGCTTCTCCGGCTTAAAGGAGAGGAGCTGACCAAAGCTCTTACGGATAAGGCCGAGCTTCAGGCTAAGGCCGAGGAAGCTGAGGCCAAATACCAAGGGCTGGAGGCTGCCCTTCCTGCCAAAGAAAACGAGGCTGTGGCGCGCTTCAAGGAGAGCCCGGCATTCAAGGATGCTGTGGTAGCTAGCTCGGCCTTCCAGGACGCCGTGGACGAGCAAACGGCTACTATGTTCGAAGATGGATACCTTCATCTTGCCAGGAGCATTTTGGCTGATCCCTCCACCGGCCTTGACATCAACAAAATAGCCATGCTGATATGCCGGGACCAATACAGTGAGGAAGTTAGGGCCCTCCATCACTTAGTCCCCTTCTCTGCAAGCAACTTGGAATTGATAGCAGCCAAGGATGCTCAAGCATGCAGGGAAGTGTGGAGGCCAGCCCCTGTAGTCCCTGGCAACATCAAAGACTTAGTGGAGGCCATCCAGGACGAGGAAGAGCCTGAGGCCATGGAAACCGAGGAAGGAAGAGGGGCCGAGGAAACTGATGCTCTTACCAATCAAACGGACCTTCCTCCTCCTGGCTCCATTACTCAAGATTGGCTTGAAAAGCCTTTTGATGATGCTCAACAATCTTAGAATAGCTTTTTCTTGTTATGCTTTTTGTAATAGATGATAGGATATGTAATTTCATTTGAATATCAATGAAAAATCCTTTGCTATGATTCTTGTTATTTCAATAACTTGCTCGTATCCTTGCATGCTAGGCAGAGGCACTGGACTTGAGAAGGTGGGATCCAAAGAAGGTCCCTTATTGCTTACTTATTGAACAAGTGGTTTGGCCGAGGAAGTTTCCTTGGCTTTAACTATGCTCGTACGTCATTTAGGCCGAGGAAGTTTTCCTTGGCTTTGAATATGACTTGTGATCCTGAACCAAGGTGGACCCTTGGTGGGATGTATGGTAAGCCATTAGGCCAAGGATGACCCTTGGTATTGGCTGTTGTGTAAGCCATCAGGCCAAGGAAGACCCTTGGTCTTGGCTTTGTGGTAAGCCATCAGGCCAAGGAAGACCCTTGGTCTTGGGGCGTATAGTAAGCCATCGTGCCAAGGAGGGCCCTTGGTCTTGGGGTACATTGGTAAGCCATCAGGCCAAGGAAGACCCTTGGTCTTGGCTGTTGGTAAGCCATCAGGCCAAGGAAGACCCTTGGTCTTGGCTTTGTGGTAAGCCATCAGGCCAAGGAAGATCCTTGGTCTTGACTGTGGTAAGCCATCAGGCCAAGGAAGATCCTTGGTCTTGACTTTGTGGTAAGCCATCAGGCCAAGGAAGATCCTTGGTCTTGACTGTGTGTTTGAGAGAGTAGGAGATAATATCCTCATCTTCCGGAGTTGGTATAAATAGTTGATAGTGGCTTTGCATGTTGGAAGAAACTGCTTTCGTAGAACTGAAATGTGATTACATCAAACTGCAATCCTATCAACTAAAAAGACAAAAAGAAAACAAAAGACCGAAAATAAAAGACAGAAAATAAAGAGCTAATCTATTGCAAAATAAACTAGACTAGTGATAATATTTTCTAAGGTTGTCGGAATGCCATGGGTGCTTGAGATCCTTCCCCTCCTTGGTTCTCAATCTGTAGGTCCCTTCTCGGATGACTTGAGTGATGATATAGGGACCTTCCCAATTTGGGGAGAGCTTGTTCTGTTCTGCCTTCCGACCAGTAGCTTCGATCTTTCTAAGTACCCAATCGCCAACTTGGAATACTCTTTTGATGACCCTCTTGTCGTGATATGCCTTGGTCCTTTGCTTGTAGTTTACCATCCTCATCTGCGCAGCTAGTCGTTTTTCATCTATCAGGTCTAGATCTAGGAGCCTATTGACCTTGTTGACTTGCTCGTCGTAATGGGAGTTCCTTACTGTAGGGATGGCCATCTCTGCTGGTGCCATAGCCTCAGAACCGAAGGTTAGTGCGAATGGGGTTTCCCCGGTTGGCCCCCGGGTGGTTGTGCGAACAGCCCATAAAGCTAGGGGAAGTTCGTCCAACCATCTACCCTCGCGTCCTTCAAGATTCTTGGTGAGGGCGGTTAGGACCAGTTTGTTGGCAGCTTCTGCTTGACCGTTGCCTTGGGGTCTGCTAACTGAAGATTTTGCATGGCGTACTTTAACTCTTCCCAATTCGGTTGTAAATGCCGTGGAGAATTGGAGGCCATGGTCAGAAACAATTGTATGTGGAAGGCCAAATCTGCACCAGATGTTGTCATGAACAAAGTTGATCGCGTTCTCTTCCGTTATCTTGGCCAATGCCTTGGCTTCTATCCACTTGGAGAAGTAATCAACAGCTACTATCACGTACTTGCAATTACCACGGGCGGGTGGGAAGGGTCCAATGAGGTCGATCCCCCACATATCAAATGGCCACGTAGGTATTACAAGTGTTTGCTCGACTGCAGGTAGTCTTGGAATGTCAGAGAACCTTTGGCATTTGTCACATTTTCGAACATAGGCATGCGCGTCTTCCCTTAGGTTTGGCCAGTAGTAACCTAGCGATATGATTTTGTCGGCTAAGGTTCTGGCCCCTGGGTGTCCGCCGCAAACACCCTCATGTACTTCTGCCAGGAGGTTCTCAGTTTCCTTGGGATAGACACACCTTAACAGGGGCTTCGTGAAAGATCTTCGGTAGAGGACTCCGTTCATCACCACGAATCTTGGAGACCTCTTCTTGATAAGCTTGGCTCGAGCATCATCTTCTGGGAGTTTCTCCTTCTCAATGTATTCGATGTAGTCATCGATCCAAAGATCTCTCTTCCTCGACCGTAAGCATGACTTGTAATCTTTCATACGCAGGTTCCTCGGCATAAACTACATATGGGTTGGTCTCCGAAGGAGACACGTCCATGGTGGCTAGTTTGGAGAGAACGTCTGCGACTTGGTTGTCTTCCCTTCCTATCTGCTTGAGCTCGAAAAATTCCATTTTCTTCGTCATATCTAGGACCAGGTCTCTATACTTGGCAAGGGTGACATCTTGAGTGTTATATTCTCCTTTCACTTGTTTGACAACAAGCTGGGAGTCACAGAAAGCAGCCACCTTAGTTGCTCCATAGAAGGAGGCCAACTCAATGCCAAATATGAGAGCCTCGTATTCAGCTTGGTTGTTAGAGGCAGGAAACCTGAAGCGGATGGCATCTTGTATAGTATATTCTCCTTCTGGGCTTACTAGTACTACTCCGGCTCCGCTTCTTTCCTTGGTAGCTGATCCGTCCGTATACAGAATCCAACAGTTGGATGGGAGTTCAATGGGAGAGTCTTTTTCCTCCGGCGCGTTTTGCTTCCGGGAGGTGGGGAGATGCTCACCCATAAAGGCAGTCTCGACCATGAAGTCAACCAAAGGCTGTGCTAGGAGGGTCTTCCTTGGTTGGTAAGTGATATCAAACTCCGTTAGAGCGATTGACCAATTAAGGAGACGTCCTGAGCCGTCCAACTTGTGAAGGATTTTCTTCAATGGTTCATTGGTGTAGACGGTGATAGGGTGTGCAGAAAAATATGCACGCAGCTTCCTTGAAGCAATGACTAGTGCGTATGCTATCTTCTCCACATTAAAATATCTGCTTTCTACATCGGACAGAGCTTTTGAGACATAGTAGACGGGCTTCTGAATTCCTTCATCCTTTCGAACTAGGACAGCTGCGACAGCGTGATCGGTGGCGGCTAGGAAGACGTATAGCATCTCACCGGTAGTCGGACTGCTAAGCAAGGGAGGGGAACCCAAGTACTCCTTCAACCGGAGGAACGCTTCCGAGCATTCAGGAGTCCAGGAGAAGCTCTTGGTACCCTTCAATACCTTGAAGAAAGGCAGTGACTTTTCGGCGGACTTGGCGATGAATCTTCCAAGGGCTGCAATTCTTCCATTAAGTCTTTGGACCTCCTTGATGGTGGTAGGTTCCTTCATGTCAATGAGCGCCTTGATCTTTTCTGGGTTTGCTTCAATCCCCCTTTGGGAAACCATGAAGCCCAGAAATTTCCCTGCAGTAACTCCGAACACGCATTTGCTTGGATTCAGCTTCATGTTGTTGGCTCGGAGGTTGTGAATGGTCTCTTCTAGGTCAGGAACGTGGCTGCCTTCCTTGGTCTTTATGACCATGTCATCAATATAAGCCTCCATGTTTCTACCTATCTCGACTTGCAAAAACTTGATTTACCATCCGTTGGTAAGTGGCACCGGCATTCTTGAGCCCAAAAGGCATCATGATGTAGCGAAATTCCCCACAGGTGTTTGAAAGGCGCTCTTCTCGATGTCTTCTTTCGCCATTTTTATCTCGATGATAGCCTCGAGTAGGCATCTAAGAAGCTGAGAGTTTGGTGTCCAGAAATGGAGTCCACTAACTTGTCGATTCTGGGGAGAGGATAGCTGTCCTTGGGGCAGGCTTTGTTTAGATCAGTAAAGTCTATGCACATGCGCCATTTCCCATTTTGCTTTTTCACCATAACAACATTAGCCAACCAAACGGGGTATTTGACTTCGCGAATTATTCCGGCGCTGAGTAACTTCTGCACCTCCTCCTTTATAGCTTCCTCCTTGTCCCTTGCAAAATTTCTCCTCGTCTGGGAGATGGTCTTCGCTAGAGGATCAACTTCTAAGCGGTGGAGGGCTACTTCTTCATTGATTCCCCTCATGTCTTCGACTCTCCAAGCAAAGACGTCGAGACTGTTTTTCAAGAGGGATATGATTCTTTCTTTCTCTTCCTGTGATAGCTGGCCTCCTAGCTTGATTTTCTGTTCAGGATAGTCAGGATTAATGACTGCCTCTTCTAGCTCATCTACAGGCTTCATTTCTGGTCCGTCTCGAAATTCCAGGGATTCGATGATGATCTCTTTGATTCTCCTCCCTTCATTGTCGTTTACATTGAGGCCTTCTTCCTCCATAAGTTTATCGATGTCTGGGAGATCGTTCTTCCCCGAGTCATGGTTGGCCCCCGAGTTCTGGTCATTGACGAGAATGGGGTCTTCCTCGGAGATGGGTAGAACTATGCCTTGGTCATCCGCAGTTTCTAGGACCATAGGCTCTTCTTCCAGTGTGGGTAGAGTTGTGCCTTGGTCATCCGCAGTTTCTAGGACCATAGGCTCTTCTTCCAGTGTGGGTAGAGTTGTGCCTTGGTCATCCACAATTTCTAGGACCATAGGTTCCTCTTCCTCACTTTCCCATACTTCACGGATATAGTTCATTCTAGAGCTGGTTTCCGTGGTCTTTTGAGATTTGGTGATCTTGATATTCTCCTCGGGCGTATCTATCTCCACGCTTTTTGACTTTTTCCGGCTCTTGACAACATGTTCCAAGAAATCTTTGGGGGTTGCCCTCACGCATCCAATGCCAGCACGAGTGGGAAATTTAACTCGTTGGTGAGGAAGGGAGGCTACCATCCCAAGTTTGGCTTGACTTGGAATGCCAATAATCGCATGATAGTCACTAGTCAAATCCATGACTATGAAAGTGACAGTAGCTGTGGCTCGGAAGGGATGATCGCCGACTTCGAGTTCTAGTTCTACGGTTCCCTTTGCTCCAACCTTATGGTTGGTGAATCCTTCAAGCCTTCCATGATATGGTTCTAGCGCTGTGTCTTTCAACCCCATTTGTTGGAAGGCTGAATAGTATAGGATGTCACGGGAGGCCCCCGTATCAACAAGAAGTCTTTCAGATTCAACATTGTCAATTCGGCCCTTGATGACCAATGGCTGCTCACGAGCTGCTCGACTTCCCGCCAACTCATTCGGAGAAAAACTAATGATTTCTTCTGCTTTATGGATCCAAGCAGGGACATGGTATACTTTGCTTAGCTCGTGGATCTGATCCCTTAGCTTTCTGGTGGAGGTCACCTCTTCGCGGATCACATGTAGTTTAGCCCTAGGAGGCCTTCGATCTTCATCCTCACTCTTGGAGTCATCTTCACTCTCCTCTTGCTTCCGCTTTCGCTTGCCATCTTTCTTCATGACATAACGGTCTAATTTTCCCTCGTCAACCCATTGTTGGATTATCTTCTTAAGGGCCCAACAACCATCAGTGGTGTGCCCGTTGTCCTTGTGAAAATCACGGTATTTGTTCTTGTTGCGGGGATACTTTGGGTTATCGATCGGCGGACGAGGTGGAGGAAGGTTCACCATCTGCATGATTTCGGAGATGGGCTTTGTAAGAGGGGTGAACTCCGGCCTTCTCGGTGCTTACGGTTTTATTCTTTCCTTTCTTGCCGTTCCCATTGTCATTCTGTCGGGAGTTAGTTGCTTCAGTTCCGTCTTGTCGGCTCCCCTTTTCTTTGTCTTATCTTCAGCCATGGAAATGGCATAAGCCACTTTGTACAATTCGGCCTTGGAGCCGGGTTCCCCGGGCCGATAGTTCATAAATGAGGGGGCCGACTTTAACCCGAGTTGAAGCAAATTATGACCTCCCTATCAGTGAGGCTTTCTTCGACTTGGTCTGCCATCTTTCGGAACCTATTGTAGTAGCTAAGAGTGGTTTCTCCCTTCCCTTGCTCAATGTTGGCCAAGTCGGTTAATCTCATCTTCCTCTTCCCAGCCGTGGCAAAGTGATCTAAGAACATTCTCCTCATGCCCCTCCAACAATCGATGCAACCTTTCTTGAGCTCACGGAACCAGTCAAAGTCCGTTCCGGAAAAGGTGCTCGCGAAAGCTTTGCAGAGCAAGTCATCAGCAGTGGTGAGGAGGTTCATGGTTTGTTCAAAACTTTGCACATGGTCCTTGGCGTCAGTGGTTCCGTTATACTTCTCGAAATTTGGGAGCTTGAGGTTAGGATGGGGAGGTGCAGCAGTTATCCTCAAGGAAAACGGACGGGTGGCCCAATCATAATCGTCATCATTATATTTCTTTCCCCTCTCCATATCATCCAGCCTTTGTTTCAACAGCTCCCATTGCTTTGTTTCTATTTCCTTCTCACTGCTTGAGCGAGTGCTTCGTTGGGAACTTCTGACTGACTTGTCTTTAGGGCGATCATTTGCCCTACTGTGCTCCGCTTCATGTCGGTGGCCATCACGTCTGGAGGGGACCCTATCACGTCTTGGCTCCAGGTCTTGTGCGCCAAGTATCATCCTGTAGGGCTCTGGGGTCCTTGGCCTAGCGAATTCTCGATGCCGAGGACGAGGAGAGTCCGGTCGACGAGGACGACGAGAATCTGAATGATGAGGACGAGGAGAATCCGCCGACGAGCTCGAGGAGACGCGGGACGCCTAGGCGTCATGATGAGGCGAGCAGGGGATAGGCGCCTATTCAAGCTTAGTCTTGTTCTTAGGTCCTTGGAGTTCACTTCCTCTTCCCTAGGAGTTATTTGGCTTCTCAGGTCGACCACAGGCTCCTTATGCTTACTGTTATGCCGAGGATGAGGAGAATCCCTGGGCCGGCATGGTAGCTCTGAGTCTTCGGGGGAGGAGCCTCGATGCTCTTCCTGTTCCTTTCTCAAAGGTGGGCCCATTGATGGTACAATGAAGGGAGCCATGGAATGATCTGGGTCCATTTGCAACAGAGCAACTTGTGTCTCATACATCCTTTGCAAAGTCTCCATTTGTTTGTGTAACAAAGAGCGTCGATCAACGGGTTGAGATCCTCCTGCTTGACCGGCGTCGGCATTCTTTGTTTTCTTCCTTCCTGCTTGCCTCCCACGAGTACGAGTAGGACGAGGAAGGTCATTGCCCTCTCCCTCGGCATTTGCCTGACCCATGGAACGAAGAGTCATGGCAAGGGGAGGAATGGCATCGGCTTGAGGTAGAGGAGGAGGAGGAGGCAGTGGCTCCTCGGCTCCAGTGTTTCCCCCATTCACCTGGGTGGGATCCTCAGCTGTAACACTTGTGAATTGTCCGTCCATTATGAATCAACAGCAGATTATTAACAGCAAATATCTCAAAAATCACAATTTCGATAGAACCAATTTTGAGGTCAAAATTAGGGCAAATTTTGACCACAAACAAATTGCCGATTGTGATTCTTTCGAAACAAAACGAATTCAAGCCAAACTGGGGCGGAATTTTAATGCCAAAAATGCCTTCAACGGAATCTGGGTATTTTCCGGTCAAAATATGCAGATTCAGGCGGTTTACAAGAACAAACCCAGCGATCCAAAAATTCCGTTCCAAGGAAGAACAATTCCGGCACGAAAATTGGCTTAAGGCGAGCGTCTTCCAGGCCAAACAATGGGTGTTTGAATCGATTTCCCGGCAATGGAACCAATTGATGATGCCAAAATCGTCAAATCAGCCCAAATCCAAGCGTCGAATGCTCCGGCGATTGCAAGGCCTGAAAATAAGAGAAAACACGTAAACTAAGCCGGGGCGGATCCGGCTAAAGGCCCTCCGGCGTGAGAGTAAGTTCACGGTTGATATTAGAGAAATCAAATTGACAGAGTTTCTCCAATGTAAAAAGTAACGTACCCAATAATGAGCCATGGGGCTTGTATTTATAGGATTGGATTGAAAGAATCCATGTTGGAATAAACTTGTAAAGAGATAAGATATAACTCTGATAGAATTATATCTTGTTGAGGAGTCATTGTTTGACTGGAATTGATGTTGATAAGTATAATCCTGATTGGATAATGATTGTATAATCCTTGTTGAATAAGGATTGTAACTGCTAGCCGGAACGCCGAGGAAGGCAAATGTTTTTCCTCGGCCTTTGGCAAATAGGCCGATGGATAATGATTGTATAATCCTTGTTGAATAAGGATTGTAACTGCTAGCCGGAACGCCGAGGAAGGCAAATGTTTTTCCTCGGCCTTTGGCAAATAGGCCGAGGAGAACGATCCCGCTTCCCCGTCACTTGATGAATGGCCGACATGAAAATATGCCGGGGAGAATACTTTTGTTTCCTCGGTAATTGGTGACATGCCGAGCAAAGGACTTTTCTCTCCTCGGTAAGTGAGACAGGCCGGACCAAGAATGGCGACATAAGGCCAAGGTAAATGTTCCTCGTCATACGAAGAAGAGAATGCTCGGCCCTAATACTTGATGAATATATAATATCCATGGCCCAATATAGTTGGGCCCAGGTTCGAGCAAGCCCATGTTCGTAGCTCGGTTTATACCGTTCAAGACCAAATAGCTCATAACAATAAGCACATAATATATTATCTATATTAATATCAAACACAAAACTGAGCCTAAATTAATATGCTATCTGAAGTCCTTTGAGAAATCTTGTGATGGTCTTTGAGAAATAGAAAGGAGAAATCCTTACCAGAAATTAGGAAAGAATCGGCGGCAACGGCGGCAAACGGCGGCGAATGGCTGTGACAAATGAGAGAGAGAGAAAGTGAGAGAGAGAAATCGAGTGTTGGAATCCCGAAAATCTTGCTATTATGTTTAAGTAAATAAAAAATGTTTAAAAAAAGGGTAAAAGCATGTTATGTATAGAACTTTAATCAAATTCCTACTCACTTTATACTTTGTCTTATTCATCTTAACATTTCTCTTTCTAAATAAGAATCAAAAAAATACTAATACAGTATAACAGAAGGAAATGGAATGAGTGGAAAAGGCATTATAAGTAATAAAAAATAAAATATGAAAGAGAATGAGAGACAGTAATAGTAAGGTGATTGTTATTGTAATTATTACAAATGGGTTCCAATATAAAAATAATATAAACTTGTCACTTTGAAAAGTCGAGTGAAATGCCAAAAATAACGAATTATAATAAGTCGGTGAGAGAGAGAGGAGGGTATATACCAAGAAAAAAATAAGGAAAACTCCAATTTTTTCATCGGTAATTTGGGACTTTGCTTCAATTTTACTTTAGATTTTTTTTGTTTAATCATAATACTAAACTGAAAAAACTGGTGCAATTAAAAAAAAATAGTTTAAAATGGCATCACTATTTATATTACGATAATTAAAATAATAATAATAATAAAATGAATAACACACTAAAGTACCGAAAAAGGTACCCAAAAACAAAGTCATAGTGTCCCTAAACATAATAATTCATACCAACTTCATCCCAAAATAAATGTATATTATTTTTATATCAAAACAAAAATATACACATATTTATTTTGAGACAAACAATTTGAGACAAATAAGAGTAATAGAAACTAAAGAGTAGAACCAAGCGTTCAAATAATTTCAATTATAAGTACCCAACATTGCTAGCATTTTAATTCCAAATGGGATTGTCAAATACTCACTTCAAGTAGAAAACAAAAAAAAATTCAGTCACCCAATTGAATTTACTGTGAGTGATTTTAAACGATGGAAGTTGAACGGAGGGAGGGCGGACGGCGACGGCAACGGCGCTGGAAGGGCAACGGCGACGGCGACTCAACGGCGCTGAAAGTGATTTTTAAGGATTTAATGAGAGAGAGAGATAGATAGAGAAAACGAGGGAGAGAGAGAATTACTAACCTCACCGGTGAGAGACGACGACGGAATGATGGCGCTGAACGAACGGGGGCAACGGTGCTGCTTGCTGCTGTGTTCGTGATTTTAATCTAGACCTAAATGACCGGAGAAGGCGTAGGGCTTGTATTTATACGTATTATTACCGACGGACGGAGTCCGTCGGTATTGCCGACTGCAGTTTTTACCGACGGAAATAATAGCATTACCGACGGACCAAAATAAAAATTTAAAAAAAAAACCCGGCAAATGAAAATTATTTTTCCGTCGGTAACCCTTTTATGTCCGTCGGTAAAATTCCGTCGGTAATAGGGCTGTTTCTAGTAGTGTACAAAATTCGGCAATATATAAAGAATTATTTTAAAATTTGAAGGTTTTAGCCAGAACGCACTTTAAAGTGTGTCTAGATAGGTTGAGTAAGTGGTTTAAAATTTTGATTCAAGGTGAGCTAAAAAGGCATTTTGGAAATGTTGTTGGGTTTTCTTTGGGTTTTCTTTATAAAGTCTTGGACAAATGTATCCGTTATGATTACAATGATCTTGAAGTATCTTGAGAATGAATAGTATCTTACGCGGAAGATTTGACTATTTTGAACTATATATGTTGTATATTAGTGTCATGTTTGACCGTTGACTGCGGCATGTGTTTGTCTTGTAGTGGGTCGACTATCATTGCTTGAAGAGGTCAGATGTCACGACATGTATTTCAATTATGCTTTAGAGGAGATGACAGTTGAGGTGTTTTTGTGGTGTTTGTTGTTGAGACGATAGAGGTGTGCTTATTGATTCCTTTGTTGATGTACTTCTTTGTCAAAACCTTTTGTTTAGAAACCTGCGTTATAACAAATTCTTTAGTACCAACTATACATGTATGCGATCAAATTAAAATGTTGCTAATTTACATAAAATGACGAAAACTAAACTGCAATATCAACACTGTACACATACTCTTTATTTCTTAACAACCTCAACAAGCTTCTAGTTACTATGAATATCATTCTACACTTTGTATATTTATATTAACGCATCTATTCTAATATCTCCATCTATAATTCACATCATACCAGCTAAGTGAAATTAGCGATCATAAGCATGGACGTATATAACTTAGGCAAGAAAAGCAAAGCATAATGAATTTAAGAGGGTAGATTTCGGAGCTACCTATAGTAGATGAAGGGTATAAATTCCCTCATGCAATAAATCTGCACTTGAGAATAAAACTATTTAGGAAGGTATAAAATTTCCACCATGATTTATTAAAAGTATAAATTTTTATGAGCATCTAATAAACTCAGTAGCTTCGTCCTCATGGATGATGATTACCCTTGAAAGAATCTTCCAACGGCAAGGAAAGTGTTGTGTCGTCCTAGATCTTTCTGAAGCAGTCACTTGATGCATCCACAATCAGCCAAATGCCTCGGTCGATTTTCCCAAGGCTCCAGAAGAGGTGACATTATATGTGTTCATACGTGCATCTATTTAACAATTTAATTTCTGTCAGATTGACTCTTCGAATAACCAATAAGTGAAAGGAGACATTAATAACTGCAACTTAGATGATGCATAATGGCTTCTCCAAGGCTTGCAGTACTTTGGTTTTCAATGTTCTTTGTTTCCATGACAATTGTCAGGAAAAGACCAGCACACCTATTATATAAAATGTGGGGAAAAGATGTAACCACACTACTACAAATCCATGTTTGCAAATTAGGAGAACAAAAAAAAAATAAAAAATTCGAGTGAGTCAGTTGTTAATATCAATTCGAAATACCCCATTAGTAACTAAACCTGATATGAGTTTGAGGGTATGCATAGTAAGTGCATGTACAAATTAGATGTACACATCGATTTCATACCCAGTCCCTACCACTGTAGAACCGTCCATTAAGAATGACCAAAGAGTAGAGTAGAATCATAATTAAATAAAATCAGCCAATTTCTAAAAAGAAAATGATTTTTTTTAGCAACAACAAAATCCTGTAGATTAAAATCTTCATAAACAAATTTGGAACAAATTGTGCCACCATGTTAATGCTTATTCCCTGCATAAAATGAGCAGAAATCTTTGAAAAACGATCAAAAGCCCAGACACATACAACCATAGATGGCCACTTAGGTAATGAGAGAGAGAGAGAGAGAGAGAGAGAGTGAGAGGGGTGGAGACAACTTCATCCCTTTACCAGGAAATCGAAGTGGCATGTCAAGCGAATGAAATTAAATAAGTAAACACCTTAAAATAATAACTCAAATTATCAACTTAAAATAAGAGCTTAATCTTCTTACATTGACTCCGAATAAGATTCAAAATAAAACGCTGCCACATTATCCGCCCTATATATGTTAATAGACAAAAATACGAATAAAAACTATTAGATCAACGAAAATCGAAGTGGCATGTCAAGCAAGTGCATATATATTTTTAAGTGCTTAGTGCTTAGAAAATGAAAATAAAAATAAAAATGGGGTGTGGATATTCCGAAGAGTACTTAATAGCAAAGGTAATTATTATACCAAATTAGTAGAATATTGGGTATAATAAATATGCATAATTGGAATATTTTCTCAAAGCGTTCTTCAAAATTGTAAATAGAATTAAGTAATTCCAAATTACTTAGTAGAAATAATTTTTCAAAGTATTTTTGCAAAATACTTCTTAGAATAATATTCACAAATAATATTGAAAAATTAAAATGTATTCTTGTAAAATATATCTTATGAAAGAATGAGGTAAAGTAGAAATACCTTTTTTATATAAATATTGATTTTCCTTGCAAGGGTAAATACAATGATAGATATGAATTCCCTCGGAAACAACCGTTTTGAATCTATAATTTGGACTAATCAAAAAGTTTATGACGAACTATACTGCAATATCAACATTGTACACATACCCTTTATTTCTTAACAGCCTCAACAAGCTTAATTCTAGTTATTATGAATATCGTTCTACACTTTGTATATTTATATTAATGCATCTATTATAATATCTCCATCTATAATTCACATCATACCAGCTAAGTGAAATTAGCGGTCATAAGTATGGACGTATATAACTTAGGCAAGAAAAGCAAAGTATAATGAATTTAAGAGGGTAGATTTCGGAGCTACCCATAGTAGATGAAAGGTATAAATTCCCTCATACAATAAATCTGCACTTGAGAATAAAACTACTTAGTAAGGTATAAAATTTCCACCATGGCTTATTACAAGTATAAATTTTTATGAGTATTAAATAAACTCAGTAGCTTCGTCCTCATGGATGATGATTACCCATGAAAGAATCTTCGAACATCAAGGAAAGTGTTGTGTCGTCCTAGATGTTTCTGAAACAGTAACTTGATGCATCCACAATCAGCCAAATGCCTCGATCGATTTTCCCAAGGCGCCACAAGAGGGGACATTATATGTGTTCATACGGTCATCTATTTAACAATTTAATTTTTGTCAGATTGACTCTTCCAATAACCAATAAGTGAAAGGAGACATTAATAACTGCAACTTAGATGATGCATAATGGCTTCTCCAAGGCTTGCAGTACTTTGGTTTTCAATGTTCTTTGTTTCCATGACAATTGTCGGGAAAAGACCAGCACACCTATTATATAAAATGTGGGGAAAAGATGTAACCACACTACTACAAATCCATGTTTGCAAATTAGTAGAACAAAAAAATAAATAAATTCGAGTGAGTCAGTTGTTAATATCAGTTCGAAATACCCCATTGGTAACTAAACCTGATATGAGTTTGAGGGTATGCATAGTAAGTGCATGTACAAATTAGATGTACACATCGATTTCATACCCTGTCCCTACCACTGCAGAACCGTCCATTAAGAATGCCCAAAAAGTAGAGTAGAATCATAATTAAATAAAATCAGCCAATTTCTAAAAAGAAAATGATTTTTTTAGCAACAACAAAATCCTGTAGATTAAAATCTTCATAAACAAATTTGGAACAAATTGTGCCACCATGTGAATTTTTATTCCCTGCATAAAATGAGCAGACATCTTTGAAAAACCATCAAAACCACAGACACATACAACCATAGATGGCCACTTAGGTAATGATATATATATATATATATATATATATATATATATATATATATATATATATATATATATATATATATATATATATATATATATATATATATATGTATATGAAAGGCCCTTGTTTGATATGCAGATGATCAGACAGCTATGGTTTGACTTAGCTGTCAGATATTTGTTGAATTGTGCAGCGGAATAAGTGAAGCTTGAAATAATGATAGGACAATGAACACAAGGAAATAATGCAAGTGTGTGAATGTGTTTGCAGAAAATAATAACACAGAGAATTTAAAGTGGTTCAGAGTTCACTCCTCCTACATCCACCCCCACTGTCAATCTTGACAAGTGAGATCAATTTTATTATAATCTTAATCAACAAGAATTACAAATGATTGATCAGGCAAGTTCCTTGAACTTCCTCTTCCTAATTAGTACAGTCAACTAGGGATACACTTAAAGTACAGTCTTAAGTGTTTTTACAACTTGAAGTACAGTCTCAAGATTTTACAAAACAACTAATACACTCAAGGTACAGTCTTGAGTGTTTACAAACTATTTCTACACCTAAAGTACAGTCTTAGGATTTGGAATTTGTGAATTAACACACTAGGGTTGTTGTTGCTGAAACAGAGGTTTAAGGCTAAAGGTTTTTGGTTTGGAACAGTGTGTGAAGGGTATAGGAATTGGTGTGTAAGGTTTGGGTTACAGGAGGTGTGTAAGGGTGTATGGGAAAGGTTGTTGGACAGTGAAAAAGAGTGTTTTTCAAGGTAGTGTGTGCAGAGGCTGAAATCTTCTATTTATAGCCTTCAATGTAGCCGTTGGAATATGACTGTTGCAGCTCCATTAATGACTCTTTGACTGGTGTAAGTACCCAAATCCGGATCGTCCAAATCCGTCAGAAAGTTAACCGAAATCCGTTAACTGGCCCGCTCCAAGTTAATCGGAACTCGTTAAACTCCCCGTTGCTGTGCCAACGAGACGTCCCGGGACTGCCCCGTGCATCCCGACGTCGAACCGTACTTAACACGTGTCATCTCACGTAAAAGTATGGCTTTCCCTGAAAAACGCATTTTTCGACACTTTCCGGGGGCGTTTCGGACATTTTCCGGACTGTTATTTTAAAAAAGGGACAAAACCGGGACCGGGGGACAAAATCCCACATGGCTGGTGACTCAGAGGGGCACGTGGCAGCCATGCCACCTCCCTCTAGTCACCCTTCAATCAAATTCAAAGGGAAAAGACCAAAATACCCCTGATTTGCAAGCCAAGTCCGGCCGAACTCACTGTGCACATTTTCTGAAATTGCCAGCAAGTCCTTCAAATTCTCAAAATACCACAAAACCCCCTGGATTCAGTCCAAGTCCGTCCGGACTCCTACTGCAATTTTCACCTATAAATAGAAATGGCTGTCAAAGCCAAAGGGACAGAATTTTTACCCCAAAATTTCACATACCCCACGGCCCAAACTGGTTTACACCCCTCCCAAGCTCCCGTTCTGTCTCGATTCGCGTGAAACCTTCGTATTTCGATCAAATACGCCCCTTACAACTTCAAAACAACCTTTCGAATCACTTTCCGTGTCCCGTACACACCTCTCGAGCCAAAGGAGTCAACCCTAGCCATAGGTATAACTCCCTCTCTCTAAATCTCCCATTCCGTCTCGGTTTACGCGCCAGTCGCTATAACCGTTTCGAACGTCGTTATCAAAATGTAGACGCCTCCGTCTAACGGGGTCCGATACGTTTTAGCCCCTCGATCCTCTTCTCTTTCCGTAAGAGAAGTAATCGCGGGTTAAAACGGCGTTCCGACCCCGTTCCGTTTACTTTTATTGTCATTTACCAATTCCGGATCGATTGATCCGTTGATCGTTATTTAATTTCCGTCATTTACAAATCCGAGCAGATTGGCCTCGTCGATCGTCATTTACAATTCCGAGCCGTTTGGCCTCGTTGATCGTCATTTACAAATCCGAGCCGATTGGCCTCGTTGATCGTCATTTACGAATCCGGATCGTTTGATTCCATTGATACCGCACTTTAAATACTGTCATTTACAAAGTCCGACCCGTTTGGATCGTGATAGTATTTACTTTTCAAAGTCCGAGTCGCAACCCGATTCGTTGATCGCATATCATTTAATACGCATTTTTCCCGTAAAAATCGTTAACAATGTAATGCCCAGTTCAAAAACCGGAGTTCGTCCGTCGAACTCTCTTTCAAAACGCGCGAAATGACGTTCGGCCTCCGAACGCTCATCTTCAAACTCAAAGCCGCCATTTGACACTTAAAATCATTTAATACGCATTTTTCCCGTAAAAATCGTTAACAATGACGCGCCCGGTTTAAAAAACCGGAGTTCGACCTTCGAACTCCTTTTCAACTCAAAGTCGACGTTTGCCACGCAAGCGCTCATTTCAAACTCAAAACCGACGTTTGCCACGCAAACGCTCATTTCCGTCTCAAAATCGACGTTTGCCACGCAAACGCTCATTTCAAACTCAAAACCGACGTTTGTCATTCAAACGCTCGTCTTTTCAAAAGTCACCTAATCAAACGTTTGTCATTCAAACCAAGATTAAGCTTGTCATTCAAGCCCCCATTTCAAAAAACACACACAACACACACACACACACACGTTTTCGAGAAAGGTAGAAAGACTCGTCATGCGAGGCGTTTCGGGCGATCTCGTAATACTCTACCCGAAACGTAACTTGACCTCCGAACCTAACAATCTCTGGTACAAAAAGCTTTTTACTCGTTTTTGCTGCCAATAAAAATGATCCCCATTTTCAAAGCCTTTTCCTAAGTTTTTGCTACCAATAAAAACGACAACTTTTCACAATAGCCGTTTCTCAACGTTTGGGCTCAAAATACAAAAACCGCGTGGCGACTCCTCATTTTGTTCCTTCCCATGAAGCGAGGTCTCAGACACCAACCCCTCCGCGAAAGACAACCGCCTTTTCTGCGCCCCCGCGCGCGAAAAGATCGGGTAATTTCAGTTGGCGACTCCGCTGGGGAAAAGATACTTTTTTCAAAACTACCGTTGTTTTCTAAAAAGCCTTCCGTGGGTCAAACTTTCGTTTACCCTTCCTCGTTTTCGTGTGTGTGAGTTCCTTTAAACCTCGAACGGTTTTTGTTTCAAAGGAATTACATTGACATTTTCCAAAATCATACCATGTTTGTGCATCCCCATTCATGTTTGATTTTCATCGCTGTCTTTTGAATTGTGCATCATAAATTCTTTAAGACACATTCTGAAAAATCTCTGTTTTACTTAGAAAAAAAAAAAAAGAATTTTAGTGGCCGCACACTACGCGCACTTGCTGCCTCGGAACACCGCACTTCACGTGCACTTGCTGCCTCGGTACACTGCACACTACAACCCCTAACCCGGGATGGCCTTATCAGTTGCACTCCGATTGGCCTGCCAGATGCCTTTCGGGGGCGCACGGGGTCGTCCCAAACATCCCATCCTAGCCCGTGTAAGCCATGCACTCTTTGTGTCACACTTTATCCAAGACCCCGGTTGGTTTTTGGCTTAGCTCGTGTCATAAAGCCTAAGTGTATGTTTTTCACGCCGGGACCCGCTCCGAGTCAAGCTCGAGAGTTTGAGACCAAAGGTCGTTCCCGACCCGAAGTCTTGAGCTTTTCAGCCTTGACTATGACGCGGAGCTCTGCCGAAAAATATACCCGAAGGTTCAATGTGACGCCGTGTCACCAAACCTCGCCGTATGTATCGTGCCAGCCACAACTTGGCCAACGCTAAAAAGCTAAGGTCTCTCGCACAAGCGAGTCAGGAGAGGTCATGCCCAAATTTTGGCACGATCTCCGCCTTAACTTAAGGACGTTGACTTCGACCGTGGCCCGTACGTCACACACGTTGTTAGTTTGCGTGATCAGCTAGCCTTAAGTTCACTTTTTCCTTTGTCGGTGGAACTCGCTTGCCTTATCAGACCTCGCTCGGGATAGTCCGTCCTGAGAAAGATGGTCTACAATGGAAACGAGGGGCATATAAGCGTAGTGACGAGATCCACTGATTAGAGCTCTAGGATTAGTTGCGAAAAAGAAGACCCGCTCTTTTCCAACCGATTAGGACTCTGAGAAAACGTGCTTTAAGTAAACATTAATCGGTAACTGCACATTGCACAAGCCCGAAAACCTTGAGCCAAATCCTCTTTCAGAAGCCTAAACCCTTCCTTTCGTTCCACTGCAAATGAGCGTAAAGTGGTTCAGATTTCCGGCCGCCGCCTTGCCAGATCACGAATGTTAGCGGCGTCGGACGGTTCTTCGGTTCCCTCGGTTCCCTCACCGTAATTTCCGACATGACTAGCTCACCGAGAAATCGTGACGGGAAGGACCCCCGCCACCGGTAACGATATGACATTGGAAGAAGCCATCCGGGCTTGTGAGGTTCACAAGAGGCGTAAAGAAGATCGCAGAATTTTGTGGTACAGCTTACGAATGAGCGTGGTATAGCAGCTATCCCCGCCGATGGTACTTTTGTCCCGGTCGAGGATGACGATTCCCCGAAACCAGTTCACCAAACCTTCAATCAGGTTCCTCCCCGCCAACTTACGGGATGCCTTCCAACCAAGGAAACAGTGACTCCGGGCTCCATGTTGCCACCTCTCAGGCAACCCCGTCAATTTTGGTCACCCTGCTACGCCTATCACTCAATACCACCAACAAGACCGCTGACCGTCTCAGATGCCAATATCCCTCAATACCCTCCCGGTTCGTCCCGTTGCCTATACACGAATCCCTAAACACCGGGGACAAACCCCGATACAGTTCAGAAAAGGCTCCCGTATATTCTCATATACCAAGCCTTCCACCTCCAATCACTACCGCTCACGTGGTAGCACCCGGCGCCAAGCCTCACAGTCCACCACTGGACCGAACCTTAGCCTGGATGGTTGAGCAAATGAAAGACCTGAAAGCCACCATGAGCAGCTCAAAGCAGGAAACGCTCAAATCCACAGATCCGGGAATGGTCACGCCTCTCCCTGCCAAGTTCAGAATGCCGGAGATGGACCGATTCGACGGAACCGAATGTCCTCAAACGCACGTCGACACCTACGTTCTCGGCATGAGAGCAAAATGAGCAAACCTCCAGCAAATGGCCGACCACTTCCAGCATACGCTCAAAAGTTCAGCGCTACGATGGTTTCTGAGGGTCAAGCCTGCGGATCGCCACACCTGGGAACAGATCAGTAACATCTTCCTGGAACGGCACAGATCCAACTTAGAGTGGGAAACAAGTCGCGAGGACTTAATCACCACTGAGCAGAAAGCGGATGAAAGTGTTGGGGAATTCTACAAGAGATGGAGCTGGAAACTCTCCGAGATCATGGAGCCACTCTCCAAAGACGAACAGATGCGGATCTTCAAGTCCTGCTTAAGACCGTCCATCAGAACTCTCATCAGTCACAATTTCTTCCCAGATCTCCGGGCCATGGTGTGATGTACCCGATTTTTTTTGTGAAAATCAAAACGGAGTCGCCACGCCATTTTTGTTTTAAGGGCCAAAACTTTGAAAAATGCCCGAGATCAGAAATTTAGGTTCGGAGGTCATGTTACGCGTCGGGAAGGACGTTAGTGTGCACCCGACGCGCCTCGCAAAACGAGTCTTCCAAACATTTGAAATCCTTTTGTTGTGTGTGTGTGTGTGTGTGTGTGTTTTGACCAAAATAATTTGAAACTGGGAAAAGTGAAAATTGGGATCTCTTTTTAAGACTTTAAACTGATCCCATGATTTTTTGGAGAATTTTTGGGTTGAGTCTTGGCACTCAAAAGATTTTTGGATTTGAAAAGCAATTCTGCCAGAATGAAAGAAGGCAGTTGACCCTTGACTTTGAAATGGACTTAAAGGCTTCAAAACCTCAGAATCTGGGGAAAGTCCGAGAATGAAAGTTGTTTAAAACACCCTAAATAGGGTTTCTGCAAAGAATATTTCCATTTTGGAAGTAATTTGAGGGGTCAAAACCTTCTGGAAATCTCAGATGTGAAATCTGGATTTCCAGAAGCTGATGAACTGGCCTCTAAAAGAAAAATTGAAAAAAGGAGTTTTACTTACTCAAAAAATAAAATAAAAATATGTCTGGAAAGATCTGGATGTTGGCTACAAAAAGTGTTTTGTAGTCAACATCCAATTCCAAGTTTTACTGGGTCCAAAAAATAAGAAAATGGACTGAGGTCTCAGAACAATGCTACTGGACAGCAAGATGTTCTTGAGGGAAAATGTGATTTTTGGGGGATTTGCATCTATGTTCACCCCATTTTCATCCCTAGACTTGATACCACTACTTTTTATTGAGTGGTTATCATATTCAAGTCATCCTTGGGGAATTTATGGGGTTTAATCATGTCCTTTGCAAAGGGAAAGGGGATATTTTGTAGAAATGAAATTAAAGAGAAAAAATCAATTTAGAGATTTAAAATATAGACCATTTGAGATGGTCATTCATGAAGATGAACTTCAAGATGACCATCTTGGGTCAAAACTCAAGTTAAACTAAACATCAAGTAGATCCAAGTAAGAAGAACAAGATGAATAAGAAGTCAAAAGTGAATTTTAGGGTTTTGAGAAGGAGGGCTTTACCAATGGTGACACCCTATCTTCCTAGGCTTGGAATTTGACTTGAGGAGTATCAAGATTTGGTGTTTGGCTTGAGGAGTATCAAGGTTTGGTGTTTGTATTTGTGTTTGGAGTGAGATTGGGAAAGATTCAAGAGAAAATAGTGGCAATCTAGAGATTCCCACTGTTTTCTCTCTATATTTCGCCAGAACTTCGTTGCTGTGATCAAAATGTGTTGTTTAAACTGAGAGAGGAGGGTTCAATTTATAGGACACTGTGAGTGACAAAGACATCCGCGCGGACAAGGTCAGTAGGCGTGCACTGTTCATTAATTACAGCTCCAGCCTTGGACAGGAAGAATAAAAATTCAAAAAAACCAAATTAATGTAGCCAGCTTTTTGTGTTTCCAGCATTTCTATTTATGGTTTGATTCTTTTGTTTTGCTTTTTAAGATGCTTTCTTTGGTTTATCTTTATTTGGCAATGCCCATTCTACCCTCACTTTGTTAGGAAAGTTAGAAATGTTAGGAATGTTAGTAATTGTTATGACTTTCGTTAATTTTCTAACGAAAATTCTAACAAGCTCAAATTGGAGTACTTACAGTAGCCCCTCGGCGACGGCGCTTTCGAAGGAAGCGGGGTCGTCGATAAGAGTAAGGCTCCATATTTGGCAGATGATCAAGTGATCGAGTGGTCGAACCTATTTAATAGGCTACCTACGTATCCTTAAAAGGAATCAAGCCGCCGTAGTTCGGTCTTTCGACTATCTTTAGTCGTCGACCCTACTGCTTTAGGAAGGTCGCCATAAGATTTGACTATTTTTGGGAAGTCACTCTATGATCTGACTATTTTGGGGAAGTCACCCTATGGTCTCGACCCGAAGTCACCCTAAGGTTTTGATCAAGCTTTGGGAAGTCGCCCTATGGTTTGACTATTTTGGGGAAGTCGCCCTATGATTTGACTATTTTTGGGAAGTCGCCCGTAACTGATCGTTTTTGGGAAGTCACCCTAAGGTTTTGACTGTTTTGGGGAAGTCGCCCTAAGGTTTTGACTGTTTTCGGGAAGTCACCCTAAGGTTTTGACTGTTTTCGGGAAGTCACCCTAAGGTTTTGACTGTTTTTGGGAAGTCGCCCTGTAATCTGACTGTTTTTGGGAAGTCACCCTAAGGTTTTGACTGCTTTGGGGAAGTCGCCCTAAGATCTGACTATTTTTGGGAAGTCACCCTAAGGTTTTGACTGTTTTGGGGAAGTCGCCCTAAGATCTGACTATTTTTGGGAAGTCACCCTGTGATTTGACTATTTTGGGGAAGTCACCCTATGATCTGACTATTTTTGGGAAGTCGCCCTATGGTTTGACTATTTTTGGGAAGTCACCCTATGGTTTGACTATTTTTGGGAAGTCGCCCTATGATTTGACTATTTTTGGGAAGTCGCCCTGTAATCTGACTGTTTTTGGGAAGTCACCCTAAGGTTTTGACTGTTTTGGGGAAGTCGCCCTAAGGTTTTGACTGTTTTCGGGAAGTCACCCTAAGGTTTTGACTGTTTTCGGGAAGTCACCCTAAGGTTTTGACTGTTTTTGGGAAGTCGCCCTGTAATCTGACTGTTTTTGGGAAGTCACCCTAAGGTTTTGACTGCTTTGGGGAAGTCGCCCTAAGATCTGACTATTTTTGGGAAGTCACCCTAAGGTTTGACTATTTTTGGGAAGTCACCCTATGGTTTGACTATTTTTGGGAAGTCGCCCTATGGTTTGACTATTTTTGGGAAGTCACCCTATGATCTGACTATTTTTGGGAAGTCGCCCTATGGTTTGACTGTTTTGGGGAAGTCATCCTATGATCTGACTATTTTTGGGAAGTCGCCCTATGGTTTGACTGAAGTCATCCTAAGGTTTTGACTGTTTTGGGGAAGTCGCCCTGTAATCTGACTGTTTTTGGGAAGTCACCCTAAGGTTTTGACTGTTTTGGGGAAGTCGCCCTAAGATCTGACTATTTTTGGGAAGTCACCCTACGGTTATGACTGTTTTGGGGAAGTCACCCTATGACTTGACTATTTTGGGGAAGTCACCCTATGGTTTTGGTTTATCGAATTAGGGGATGATTGCGATTTATCGCTTTCCTAGTGTTGTGACCGGGGTGATAGCGCTTTAGGTGCCTCAAACCTTAATGATGGCGTCTTAGGTGCCTCGAACCTTCATGATGGCGTCTTAGGTGCCTCGAACCTTGATTTGAAATGATTTCCCTTTGATGGTGTGGGATGGATGGTCCTTTGGTGGATTTTAGTTCAGGAATATGAACCTAAATGGGGACTTAGTTCAGGAGTATGATCCTAAGTTGAGGTTTTGTTCAGGAGTATGAACCTAAATGGGGACCTAGTTCAGGAGTATGATTCTAAGTTGAGGTTTGGTTCAGGAGTATGGACCTAAATGGGAACTTAGTTCAGGAGTATGATCCTAAGTTGAGGTTTGGTTCAGGAGTATGGACCTAAATGGGAACCTAGTTCAGGAGTATGATCTTAAGTTGAGGTTTGGTTCAGGAGTATGGACCTAAATGGGAACTTAGTTCAGGAGTATGATCCTAAGTTGAGGTTTTGTACCGAGGGATACTATTTGAAGGTGTTCTCGCCGGGGAAGATTCGGGCTTACGAGAACTATCGGGAAAAAGGGTGACCGTATTGGTCAAGCTTTGGACCTATGGTAGGCTACCTACGTATCCTTAAGAGGAATCAAGCCGCCGTAGTTCGAAAATTTCAGGGGACGGTCTTTGATGGTTTGACGGTATTTGGGAGTCACCCGAGGTTTGATGATAATGTTCTTTTAAAAAGTAGTTGACTAAGATATGCTTACATACTCAAGCCGTGCTTACCTCGTAGCCGCTGAAGGACCGAGGCTACGGCCGAAGAGTTGTTAGGTTGCCGTTCGTGGGACGGTTTCGTCGACGATTGGGCCGTCTTGGAGGCATTTTGACCTGAAGGAGGAGTTTGGTTGAGTCCCGCATCTTGCCGGGTGATCGTCAACCTTGTAGAGGTTGTTGAGCTTGTCTTCTCATTGGGACTTCTTGCTTTTGAGAACTTGGTGTCTCTGACCGCATTGTATTTGAGAACTTGGCATCTTTGTCCGTACTGTATTTGTGAACTGGGCGTCTCTGTTCGAACTGTATGTGAGGACTTGGCGTCCCTGATCTTCTTTCCTTGGAGAACTTGGCGTCTCTGACCAAACTGTATTTGAGAACTAGGCGTCCCTGACCGATTTGTATTTTGAGAACTTGGCGTCTCTGACCGACTTGCCTTTGAGAACTTGGCGCCTCTGACCGAACTGTATTTGAGAACTTGGCGTCCCTGACCGATTTGTATTTTGAGAACTTGGCGTCTCTGACCGATTTGTATTTTGAGACCTTGGCATCCCTGACCGATTTGTATTTTGAGAACTTGGCGTCTCTGACCGAATTGTTTTTGAGAACTTGGTGTCCCTGACCAATTTGTATTGGAGAACTTGGCGTCTCTGACCGATTTGTATTGGAGAACCTGGCGTGTCTGACCGATTTGTAGACACTGGAGGCTGTCTTCATCCATTGGAGGTCGTCTTCATCCATTTGTGGACATTGGAGGTCGTCTTTATCCATTTGTGGACATTCGGAGGTCGACTTTGGTGAAGATCATCCTTGCCGAATTCCTGCATTCGTTATTGAAGAGGAAGATGCATATACGGCATTCATGATGACGGATGCATGCATAGAACCAAAAATGATTATGAGATGATGCATTTACTTGCTTTCGAAGATGCACCTAGCTTATGTTTTTGGCAGGGAAATTACGATTTATGATTTTCAATCACCTAGGATTTTTCCTATTGATTCAAGTTTTGTGCATGCTACATGAGCCCTTGGGAGATTTTTGTGGGGATGCATGGTGATGTATGTGTCTGGAGACTGTTTGGGACAGATTTTGAGCAAGTGGGGGATGAGAACCCTTGATCGCGATTTAAACAAATGGGTTGTTGATGAGGTTTTGTTAATAGTATCACATGGACCTCAATTTTGATGAGATTGGATTCAGATTCCGGGTCTTGGTTGAAGTTTTCCCTCTCACTCTTGGTCATTTGAAGCCGATGGCCGACAGCCTCTAGGGCACGTCGATATGGTTGAAGCTTCTTTCATTCGGGTGAGCTGTGACTTTGGCCGAAACCTTGTGTGGAGAATGATTTGATGAAATTGCTAATGCCGGGAGAAACCCTGATCTTGAATTCCGATGCTACGGGAAGCTGCCGTGTACCAAGTTCTGAAGATGAAATTCTTTCTTGCGACTTGATAAAATTTGGGTCCAAAAGACCACCTTGACAAAGCCCCGGATCCTGAGTAGGCAAAGTCCAAATTTTGAAGAAGCGACTTGGCGAGTCTATCTCGTAGTGAAGAACCCAACGTGGACCCAAAGATGACTATAGAAGCCCCAGCTTGAAGAGCCGATACAGGAGAACCTGGGAGAACCGCTTAGCAAGCCCCAGCGTGAAGAAATTCAGCAGTCTTACGTGAGGAGGTACCCATCTTTTCAGCCTTAGTCAACCAGCTATTTGGACAAGACTCGTAAATGTTTACGTGCAGGGGCACATCTTTTGAAAGGTGGGAATGTCTCCCGAATTTGTGTATGACACTCTTGTTTTAGGTTTGACTCTTTTGAGAGAGTATAAGCATCACAAGGTGTGAAAAAGTGTATGGAAGCCCCTGCAGATAGAAAGACAAAGGTTTGGCCTCTACTTTCCTAGCGATGTAGAAAGAGAAGACTTTTCGAGACACTTGAAAACTTGTCTTATTCATGATGATCACAAGGCTGCTTAAAACTCTTTGTGAATG
Organism: Adenophora triphylla var. japonica; assembly: GCA_022495995.1. Taxonomy (NCBI): domain Eukaryota; kingdom Viridiplantae; phylum Streptophyta; class Magnoliopsida; order Asterales; family Campanulaceae; genus Adenophora; species Adenophora triphylla. The sequence continues at coordinate 268,177 of JAFEMH010002322.1, read as the reverse complement.
TTTGGGTTATTCAACTCCTAAATCTGATATGAACAAATATTTTGATTAATCACAAGGAGAAAACCAACTGATATCGAGAATCAAGCTCGGAAGGGCGGAAAGTGTATAGGGACGATCCTTGATGAGATCGGACCTGTGTTTTTTTTTTTTTTTTTTTTGAGATTTGTTTGTGATTTCGACCGACCATTTCTCGGTTGCCTACGTTCCCTCCATTATGAAGAGCTCAGGTCGCCGTAGTTCGGGCCTATCCCGAATGAAAAGAGAACGGATGTTGAAATTCGAGGGTCTGAGGACCTTTGGGGATTTTGAGGATTTGGAGGTTTGAATAACATATCCCCTTAGAGTGTTCATGAAAGACACGGATGCGAAGCCCCAGTGGGACATCCACGGCAAGTGTTTGTGAGGAGAAATGAAATATGCTCACATGAAGGGAAGGGTTGAATTTGCACAATCTTTGATTGGTAATTTTGAACCAAAATGGATTAGATTCCAATTTAAGCAAGCAATGAAGCATTAATTTGATCCTGACATCGAGGATATTAGAATGAAACTGCTATCCGGTAGGGACTGTAGTTGGGTTTCCGGGCTTCGATCGGCTATCGGGTGATTTGGGAGATTATGACCTCTTGAGATGAGAGGTCGGCTAGGCCTTTTACCGACCGAACCTCTAAAGATGAGAGGTTGGCTCGGGGATGTGTTTGGGAAATCTACGGCGAGGAAGATTGATTGCATCCAAGAATGAGAGGTCAGATTTTGACTTGGCCAAGGGCAAGGGTAATGGTGATGGGAGTATCCTCTAAAATTGAGAGGATGGCTTGGGATTGGTTTAAGGTAATTATAAGAGGAAATCCGAGCGACTGACAACTTTTTGCGATCTTGCGAGAATTCAGGCTCCTTTTTGATCATTGGAGAGCTTCTTGAGATGTCGGGGACTTTTGAGTTCTTCTTCTTTTTTTTTTTTTTTGGAAGGCTTCATGAGGAGCTTGGAATTATATCCGAGATTGTGAGGATTTTAAAATCCTTCTTTTTTTTGTTTCTTTTTTGTTTTTTTTTTTGTTTTTTTTTTTTTTTTGTTTTTTTTTTTTGTTTTTTTTTTGTTTTTTTTTTTTGACTTGGAAAGCTTCCTGAGGAGTTGAGGATTATCTTTGTCCTTCCTTCATGGCTTGAGATAATTTGCGCATCGCCGATTCTCGAAGCTAACTTCTCGGGCTCGCTTGGACTTTCTCTCAGTATGGAGCAAAAATGATGGCTAAACCGGGTTTCAAAACACGCCGATCTTGAAATGAGAGGGTAGTGTTTAGTAAGGGTGAGGTAATGGCTTTCCTATGGGTGAAAGGTTTCAACCGCAATCCCTACGAGATTAAGTCTTCATTGCTTGCTTAAGCTTTTTATGAGAAAAGATCCATGCAAATTCATCGAGCAACGAGATGATGATGATGAAAGGGATGTGAGCATATGAGACGCAAAATGGGGAGTTGGTAAGCCCCAATTTGGGAAGGATATCAATTGATTTTCTCACTCCGATTAGTTTAAATATTAATCATTTTCGAAGAATTAGTGGTTGAGCAAAGACAAGTGATCATTTTGGATAAAACCATTTCAATTAAGTGTAACGTGGGTGCGCAAATGATGTCTCGAGTCTAGCAAGAAAAGAAAAAAGACTTATATTAAAAATTAGACACTTAACCACTATGTCCAAAATGGACTACAACGACAAATGTCCAGGAAGGACTTAGGTGAAAGAAAAGTACTAGAACCTACGAAGGTTGACTCAAAAGACTATTTTAAAGATAGGTAGCCCCCGCCTAGCCGCTCTTGCCGTTGAACCATGCATCTATTCTTCGACGCCGGAGACGGGAGCTATTGCACCTTTCCATCAGGATTTCCTTGGCAACTTTTTGCTCAATCCAACCATCTTCATTGCCTCGCGATGACCGGTTCATTGACCTTGCAAAGGGACGAGTCAAACTCCATTGTGCCCACAAGGCTGGAACCACCAAACTCGATCATGTTGACACTCATGTTGTTAGGGAGCGGGTTATTGATAGTATTAGGTCCTTCAGGCATCTCTAACCTCCCTTGCTCAATCAACCCTTGGATGGCCTTTTTCGCGGGGACGCAATCATCCGTCAGGTGCCCATGGTAACGATGAAAGGCACAATGCTTGGAGGTATCCAAAGGAGCGCTTGGGGTTTCTAGGCCGATAATTTTCCAAAGGCCGGAGCAAACCTTCTCTCACCAAACCTCTCGAAGATATCACTCAAAGGCATCCCAAAGTTTCTCAAGTCTTGGAGCCGGGATCGGATGCATCAGCTTCTTGGGAACAAAGGAAGTGGCATTGTTACGCCCCGTCCCGCGTAGCCGATCGCCTCTTTGCCTTTAGCGAAAGTGAGAGTAGTTTTGGAGGGAGGAGCCCGATATCCGTAGGCAGGTGTGCAGCAGCCGCTGATTGTAAGCCTTTTCAAACTTAGCCCCGGAATTAACCATTGCACGCAAGTCGCCGTAGGGAAGTGGCCGAGGGAAGCTCTCAAATGCGGCTTCAAGCATGACCGAAAGATGTCTAACTCGCTCCTCGTCGAGGGAGGAATGGCCATTTCACCGAGCTTTAAGTTCCATCTCTTATAGAAATCCCCAATATTCTCATTAGGGCGCCGCATCGTTGTTTGTGTGTCAACTCGTTTGTCTCCCACTCCAAGTTGGCTTTATACTTATCTCGTGAAAGTACCGGTAATTTGTTCCCAAGTAGCCCTAGCTTCAGCCGCAATCGGAAAAACCATTTCAAAGCCCCCGACTTCAAAGAGAGACTAAAGTAATCGGCCAACCGCCGGTTTGTGCATCCCTTAGCCTTCATTGCCAAAGTATAGGTGTCCAAGTGAGTTTTAGGGCATGCACTCCCGTCAAACAATTCCAGAGTGGGCATCACAAACTTGTGAGGCAGGGGGACAATCGAGTCGGGATCCGTAGGCCGAAGAGCAAAGTGTTCTTTTTGGCGGTCAATTCAAAGAACTGTGCTTTCATTTCCTTGTGTTGCTCCATAAACCAAGCCAATTGGGGATCCAAAGGCGGAGCGGGAATTCCCGAGCCGATATTTGAGCTAGGAAGAGGACTAGCTGTTGGTGGTGCATTGGTGGAAGGAATACCATATCCCTGAGCATAGGTGAAAACCCGTCCTTGGCCCAAATTACCCTGGGAGTGTAGGTAGGAGCCGGGGCAAAAGGATAGAACCCAGCCGACTTGCCGTTGGCTTCCAATCGGCAGAGAAGATGGAGGCAGATTCGAGGTAGCCATATGGCTTGGATTTTCGGAGTGAGGCCCATAAGTAGGCTTAAGTGCGGGCCGTCCCCGGGTTGTTGAATTGCATGGCCGGGTTGTGGCGAGGATGCATAACCGAGAGGATACTGTGGTCCCGGTGATTCGGATGAAACCGGGATGAAGGCTTGATAACCCATAGAAGTCTCGAGTGAATGGATTTGTGAAAGTTGGTGGAGGAGCAACTGAACCGCACCATTCTCGAGTGAGGGGCTCCCGATCGTGGCCCGTGCAACCGCATTGTGGCGGCATTCCAAATTGTGGCCGTTGATGTGAAGGTCCGGATTGATCGGTTCCGAACCGAGGTGGGATTCCAATTGCCGTGGCATTCCGAGGTATCCCCAACCATGAGAGGACATTCCGCATCGACTTTGCCCCCACCGAGGAGCCGTGAACCGATTCGTCCCATCAGCCGCATGGATCCAAAGGTCTGCACTGGGAGCCTACTGACCTAGGGATCGAGGAACATGTGTTCCGGTAGCACCGAAGGAGGTTGGTGGTGGCATCCTGAGTAATCGGGCGACCGAGATTGGGATTGGGGTCATCCTCTTCTTCCACGCCGAAGGTGCCATCGGGATTGAGGCTGGCGGCCAAACCATGGCTCTTAATAGCCTCGATAAGGCTATTCAACCGTGCTTCCCGTCGCATTCTCATCTCTGCTCTCGCTAACCGATTCCATTGCCGTTCGTGCCGAGGAGTCCCGGGAGGCGGAGTGACGTTGTCCCCATCGTTACCGCTGATGCAGACATTCTAAAACCCGGAGTTGAAACAAACGGCGAAGCCGATGAGGCACTCGACTCTTCCCAACCGATTAAACGGTGACCCGGTGCCCGAAACCAAGCTTTACGCGGAGTCGCGGGGAAAGACACGAGGGTTCGATGGCGGGAATTGAAGGAGGGTAGGTGTTTGGGCTCTTAGGCTCATGCAACATGCGATTATTTGTTCATGTTTACTTAAAACATGTTTTATTAACCTAATCGGTTGGAAAAGATTGCTCTTCTTTTTCGAACTACTCGATTCCCGGATCGCGGCCCCGTCACTACGTCTATAAGCCCCTCGTATTCCACCCGTATTTCGACCTCCCGGGGTGGACAGCCCGGGCGAGGGTCCTATAGGGCAAGCGGGTCCCACCGACCGAAAGAAAACGATCCTAAAAGTCCGGCGGGTAATCGAGTCTTAACGAGCATTCGATGTAAATTACGGACAAAGCCGACGTCAAAAGTCAAGATCATGTCCGAGAGCTCGACGAAAAGTCGGCATGATTTGGACCGATAAGCGTCCACGATTGATCTTGACTTGTCGTCATTTAAGCCGTAATTAGGCATGGAATATTCATTAATCCTTGATGACTCGGTGTCAATGCCGGGAGTCGTGTATAATTTGTGCCGCCGAGCCGAAGTCAAGGCGCCGGTCAATATCTTGGTCAAAGTCTCGCGGCGGAAAACCGGCGTAACTTCGACCGATTAGTGGTCCCCGAAAGATATTGAGTCGGTATGCCGACAAAGGCTTGAAAGGAAAGGTCTATACACAGACAGTGGCATGACACGCACTGTGACTAAAAACCAACCGGGTCTCGGGACAAAGTGTGTCACGGACAAGTGCATGGTCGACACGAGGCTCCATGGGATGTTTGGGTAGTCCCGTGCTCATCCGAGAGGCGTAATAAGACCAAACGGACCGCGACAAGGATTTCCCGGGTTAAGGACGTGGTGTGCAGTACGGTCACGTGCGCGTAGTGTGCAAGCAGTCTATCTTCTTTTTCTGAGTAAAATAGAAATTTTTCATGTGTCTTAAAAAGAATGATGCATGATTTTTTTTTTTTGAAAATTTTCTTTTTTTTTGAAAAATCTTTTTTTTTTTTTGAAATTTTTTTTTTGAAAATTTAATGAGCACATAAGCACATAATCACAAAAATTCCAATAATTAGGGACATTATTCCGACAAATAAAATTTTGACTTTTCCGAGGCGGCCAAAAACAAACACGAAAAATGTGCAAAAATCAACACACACAAAGCAAAGGATTTTCAAATGTTGAGACGGAAGCTTGACCCTCAAAAGCTTTTTTTTTTTTTTTTTTTGAAAACAATGATACCGGTACGTGGGATTATTAGACCACAATTTATCCCCGACTCGTGTTAGGAGGCGATAACGGGAAGTTTAATGGTTTCCACCAATATACCAAGTATCATTTTTTTTTAGAAAAAGCTTAAGTCCCCAGCGGAGTCGCCACTGTGATGTACCCGATTTTTGAAATCAAACGGAGTCGCCACGCCATTTTAATTTTAAGGGCCAAAACTTTGAAAAATGCCCGGAATCAAGAGATTTAGGTTCGGAGGTCATGTTACGCGTCGGGAAGGACGTTAGTGTGCACCCGACGCGCCTAGAAAAAACGAGTCTTCCAAACATTCAAAATCCTTTGTTGTGTGTGTGTGTGTGTGTGTGTGTGTGTGTTTTGACCAAAATAAGTTGAAACTGAGAAAGTGAAAATTGGGAACTCTTTATAAGACTTTGAAACTGATCCCCATGATTTTTGGTATGATTTTTGGGTTGAGTCTTGGCACTCAAAAGATTTTTGGATTTGAAAAGCAATTCTGCCAGAATGAAAGAAGGCAGTTGACCCTTGACTTTGAAATGGACTTAAAGGCTTCAAAACCTCAGAATCTGGGGAAAGTCCGAGAATGAAAGTTGCTTAAAACACCCTAAATAGGGTTTCTACAAAGAAACTTTCCATTTTGGAAGTAATTTGAGGGGTCAAAACCTTCTGGAAATCTCAGATGTGAAATCTGGATTTCCAGAAGCTGATGAACTGGCCTCTAAAAGAAAAATTGAAAAGAGGAGTTTTACTCACTCAAAAAATAAAATAAAAATATGTCTGGAAAGATCTGGATGTTGGCTACAAAAAGTGTTTTGTAGTCAACACCCAATTCCAAGTTTTACTGGGTCCAAAAAATAAGAAAATGGACTGAGGTCTCAGAACAATGCTACTGGACAGCAAGATGTTCTTGAGGGAAAATGTGATTTTTGGGGGGGGGGGCTTGCATCTATGTTCACCCCATTTTCATCCCTAGACTTGATACCACTACTTTTTGTTAAGTGGTTATCATATTCAAGTCATCCTTGGGGAATTTATGGGGTTTAAACATGTCCTTTGCAAAGGGAAAGGGGGTTTTGTAAAGATGAAACCAAAGAGAAAGAATTAACTAGAGATCTAAAATGTGGACCATTTGAGATGGTCATTCATGAAGATGAACTTCAAGATGACCATCTTAGGTCAAAACTCAAGTTAAACTAGACATAAAATAAGTCAAAGTAAGAAGAACAAGATGATCAAGAAATCAAAAGAGAATTTTAGGGTTTTGAGAAGGAGGGCTTTACCAATGGTGACACCCTATCTTCCTAGGCTTGGAATTTGACTTGAGGAGTATCAAGATTTGGTGTTTGGCTTGAGGAGTATCAAGGTTTGGTGTTTGTATTGGTATTTGGAGTGAGATTGGGAAAGATTCAAGAGAAAATGGTGGCAATCTAAGGATTCCCACCGTTTTCTCTCTATATTTCGCCGTAACTTCGTCTGCAGTAAGTTGTGTTTGTAAACCGAGAGAGGAGGGTTCAATTTATAGGCCCTCTGAAAACTCAAAGATGTCCGCGCGGAGGTCCCTCAGAAACGTGCCTCGGTGCATTAAATGCCGCTCCAGGCTTTGAACAGAAGAATATTTTTCAAAATATCGCCGTAAAATTGTTTTTCAACTTGTCAGCTTTCGGGATTTTCTTAATTCTTTTGCTTTTTTGGATTCCTTTTTTGGTTTAACTTTAAATAGCAAACCCTAACCTACCCTTGCTTTGTTAGAAAGGTTAGAGATTGTTAGAAATGTTAGAAATGTTAAAACTTTCATTAATTTTCTAACGAAAATACTAACAAGCTCAAATTGGAGCACTTACAGTAGCCCCTCGCGACGGTGCTTTCGAAGGAAGCGGGGTCGTCGATAAGAGTAAGGCTCCATATTTGATAGGATGATCAAGTGATCGAGTGGCTGAACCTATTCAATAGGCTACCTACGTATCCCGAATGGGAATCAAGCCATGATCGTAGTTCGGGTCTTTGACCCGGGAATGATTGTTTTTAAGGTATCAACCCGGGAGATGATGGCGTTTTAGGCGCCTCGGACCTTGAAGATGATGGCGTTTTAGGTGCCTCGAAACCTTGAAGATGGCGTTTTAGGTGCCTCGAACCTTAGAGATGGCGTTTTAGGTGTCTCGAACCTTGATGGTGGGGATAGATGGTCCTCGTGGACTTTGCTTGAAAGGATCGGTCTTACGTCTCGCCGCCGAAGGAAAGGATGACCATTTTGGTCGAGTGGCCGGGACCTAATGATAGGCTACCTACGTATCCCGAGTGGGAATCAAGCCGGCCGTAGTTCGAAATTTACTCGAGATTTCATTGGCTTTAGCTTGACTTTGGGGGATTTCGTTAGCCTGCCGGGAAAATCGACGTATTCGCTGGGGAAATCGGTCTTACGTTTTTTACTTGCCCGGGATGATTTTGATGAAAGATACTGGGATTTCGTTATCTTTCTCGAGGAGATCGGTCTTACGTTTCACCGTCGGAATGATTTTGATGAAAGAAACGGGATTCCGTTATCTTTCTCAGGCACTCGGTCTTACGTTTAACCGCCGGGAATTTCTTTTGAGAGGATATGAACCTAAATGGGAACTTAGTTCGGAGTATGAACCTGAAGTTGAGATTTGAGGTTCGGAGAGTATGAACCTAAATGGAGACTTAGTTCAGAGTATGAACCTAAGTTGAGATTTGGTTCAGAGTATGAACCTAAATGGGAACTTAGTTCAGAGTATGAACCTAAGTTGAGGTCTTGTTCGGGAGTATGAACCTAAATGGAGACTTAGTTCGGGAGTATGAACCTAAGTTGAGATTTTGTTCGGGAGTATGAACCTAAATGGGAACTTAGTTCAGAGTATGAACCTAAGTTGAGGTTTTGTCTGGAGTATGAACCTAAATGGAGACTTAGTTCAGAGTATGAACCTAAGTTGATTTGGTTCGGGAGTATGAACCTAAATGGGAACTTAGTTCAGAGTATGAACCTAAGTTGATGAGTATGAACCTAAATGGGAACTTAGTTCAGAGTATGAACCTAAGTTGAGGTCCTATGGGAAGGTGTTCAGACTGACGTTGGTTATTGGGAAGATTGAACCTATTTTAGGTGTGATTCGTCGAGTATGAACTAAGTTGATCATGATCGGGGGTCAAGGATTGACTATTTTGGGGAAGTCACACGAGATTGACTATTTTTGGGAATCACCAGGTTGACTGGGAAGTCGCCCATGATCGACTATTTTGGGAGTTGTGGTTTGACTATTTTAGGGAAGTCGTCCTTATTAGATTGATGATCGTATTTGGGAAGTCGCCCATGGTTTGACTATTTTGGGAAGTATGACTATTTTTGGGAAGTCGCCCTATGGTTTGACTATTTTTGGGGAAGTCACCCTATGATCTGACTATTTTGGGGAAGTCGCCCTATGATCTGACTATTTTTGGGAAGTCACCCTATGGTTTGACTATTTTTTGGAAAGTCACCCTATGATCTGACTATTTTTGGGAAGTCGCCCTATGGTTTGACTATTTTTGGGAAGTCACCCTACGATTTGACTATTTTGGGAAGTCGCCCTATGATTGACTATTTTTGGGAAGTCGCCCTATGGTTTGACTATTTGGGGAAGTCACCCTACGATGATCCGACTATTTTTGGGAAGTCGCCCGTGGTTTGACTATTTTTGGGAAGTCGCCCTACGGTTTGACTATTTTTGGGAAGTCGCCCTACGGTTTGACTGCTTTTGGGAAGTCGCCCCTATGATCCGACTATTTTTGGGAAGTCGCCCTACGGTTTGACTATTTTTGGGAAGTCACCCTATGATATGACTATTTTTGGGAAGTCGCCCTATGGTTTGACTGTTTGGGGAAGTCACCCTAAGGTTTTGACTGCTTGGGAAGTCGCCCTATGATCCGATGATAATGTTCTTTTAGAAAAGTAGTTGACTAAGATATGCTTTCATACCGTGCCTTGTGCTTACCCGTAGTTGCCGGAAGGACCGAGGCTACTACTGATGCGTTGATGAAGAGTTGTTAAGTTGCTGTTCGTGGGACGGTTTCCGCCGACGATTTCTTTGTCTTTGGAAGCATTTTGACCCGAAGGAGGAGCTTGGTTGAGTCCGCATCTTGCCGGGTGATCGTCAACCTTGTAGAGGTGGTCGAGCTTGTATTCACATTGGGACTTCTTGCTTTTGAGAACTTGGTGTCTCGACCGCATTGTATTGGAGAGCTTGGCGTCTCCGACCTTCTTGCCTTGGAGAACTTGGCGTCTCTCGACCGATTTGTATTTGAGAACTCGGCGTCCCGACCGATTTGTATTGGAGAACTTGGCGTCTCCGACCGATTTGTATGTGAGAACTTGGCATCTCGACCGGTTGTGATTTGAGAACTTGGCGTCCCCGACCGAACCGTATTGGAGAACTTGGCGTCTCCGACCGATTTGTATTTGAGAACTTGGCGTCTCTCGACCGACCGGCATCACTTGATTTGCATTTGAGAACTTGGCGTCCCCGACCGATTTGCATTTTGAGAACTTGGGCGTCCCGACCGACTTGTATTCGAGAACTTGGCGTCTCGACCGAATTGTAGACACCGGAGGTGGTCTTCATTGGGGCCGTTTTCATCCATTTGTGGACATTGGAGGTCGTCTTTAGCAAGTTGCGCACGCCGGAGCTTGTCTTTGCCAAACCGTAGATGTTGGAGGGCGTCTTTCATTCATCGGAGGTCGTCTTTGGTGAAGATCATCCTTGCCGAAAAAAGGGGGATTTGATTTCACGTTTGAATTCCCGCATTCGTTAGTGAAGAGGAAGATGCATATATGGCATTCATGATGACAGATGCATGCATGGAACCAAAAATGATTATGGGATGATGCATTTACTTGCTTTCGAAGATGCACTTAGCCTAAGCTTACGGCAGGAAAATTATGATTTATGATCTTCGATGATTTAGGATTATTCCTATTGACTCAAGTTTTGTGCATGCTACATGAGCCCTCGGGAGATTTTTAGTGGGGATGCATGGGTATGGAGACCGCTTGGAACATTTTGATCAAGTGGGGGATGAGAACCCTCGATCGCGATTTAAACAATGCGGTTGTTGGTGAGGTTTTGTCAAGAATATCACATGGACCTCAATCTTGATGAGATTGGATTCGGATCCCGGATCTTGATTGAAACTTTCCCTCTCATTCTTGGTCATTTGAAGCCGATGCCGACGTACTTTAGGGCCAACGTTGATACGAGTGAAGCTTCTTTCATTTGGATGAGCCGTGACCTTGGCCGAAACCTTGTCCGGAGGATGATTTGATGGAATTGCTAATGCCGGAGAAACCCCGATCTTGAATTCCGATGCTACGGGAAGCCGCCGTGTACCAAGTTTAAGCCGAAATTCTTTCTTGCGACTTGATAAAATTCGGGTCCAAAAGACCATCTTGACAAATCCCCGGATCCCGAGTAGGCAAAGTCCAGATTTTGAAGAAGCGATTTGGCGAGTCTATCTCGTGGTGAAGAACCCAACGTGGACCCAAAGATGACTATATAAGCCCCACTTGAAGAGCCGCTACATGGAGAACCCGGGAGAACCGCTTAGCAAGCCCCAAAGATGAAGAAATCTCAGAGTAGTCTTACGAGGGGGAACCCATCTTTTCGCACCTTAGTCAACCGATTCTTTGGACAAGACTCGTAAATGTTTACGTGCGGGCATATCTTTTGAAAGATGGGAATGTCTCCCGAATTTGTGTATGACACTCGCTTTGGTTTGACTCTTTTGAGAGAGTATAAGCATCACAAGGTGTGGAAAAGTGTATGGAAGCCCCCGCAGACGTAAAGACAAAGGTGTTTGGCCTCTATTTCCCTATGATGGAGAGAGAGAAGACTTGTCGAGACACTTGAAAACTTGTCTTATTCATGATGATCACAAGGCCGCTTAAAACCCTTTGTTAATGTTCGGGTTATTCAATCCCTAAATCTGATATGAACAAATATTTTGATTAATCACAAGGAGAAAACCAACCGATATCGAAAATCAAGCTTGGAAGGGCGGAAAGTGTATAGGGACGATTCTTGATGAGACCGGATTTTTTTTTTTGAGATTTGTTTGTGATTTCGACCGGACCATTTCGGTTGCCTACGTTCCCTCCATTATGAAGAGCTCAGTCGCCGTAGTTCGGGCCTATCCCGAATGAAAAGAGAATGAATGTTGAAATTCGAGGGTCTCGAGGACCTTTGGGGATTTTGAGGATTTGGAGGATTGAATAACATATCCCCTTAGAGTGTCCATGAAAGACACGGATGCGAAGCTTGATGGGACATCCACGGCAAGTGTTTGTGAGGAGAAATGAAATATGCTCACATGAAGGGAAGGTTTGAATTTGCACAATCTTTGATTGGTAATTTTGAACCAAAATGGATTAGATTCCAATTTAAGCACGCAATGAAGCATTAATTTGATCCTGACATCGAGGATATTAGAATGAAACTGCTATCCGGTAGGGACTGTAGTTGGGTTTCCGGGCTTCGATCGGCTATCGGGTGATTTGGGAGATTATGACCTCTTGAGATGAGAGGTCGGCTAGGCCTTTTACTGACTGAACCTCTAAAGATGAGAGGTTGGCTCGCGGGATGTGTTTGGGAAATCTATGGCGAGGAAGATTGATTGCCTCCAAGAATGAGAGGTCAGATTTTGACTTGGCCAAGGGCAAGGGTAATGGTGATGGGAGTATCCTCTAAAATTGAGAGGATGGCTTGGGATTGGTTTAAGGTAATGATAAGAGGAAGTCCGAGCTAATGACAACTTTTTGCGATCTTGCGAGAATTCAGGCTCCTTTTTGATCATTGGAGAGCTTCTTGAGATGTCGGGGACTTTTGAGTTCTTCTTCTTCTTTTTTTGGAAGGCTTCCTGAGGAGCTTGGAATTATATCCGAGATTGTGAGGATTTTAAAATCCTTCCTTTTTTTGTTTCTTTTTTTTTTTTTTTTTTTTGTTTTTTTGTTTTTTTTTTGTTTTTTTTTTTGTTTTTTTTTTTTTTTGACTTGGAAAGCTTCGAGGAGTTGAGGATTATCTTTGTCCTTCCTTCATGGCTTGAGATAATTTGCGCATCGCCGATTCTCGAAGCTAACTTTTCGGGCTCGCTTGGACTTTCTCTCAATATGGAGCAAAAATGATGGCTAAACCGGGTTTCAAAACACGCCGATCTTGAAATGAGAGGGTAGTGTTTAGTAAGGGTGAGGTAATGGCTTTCCTATGGGCGAAAGGTTTCAACCGCAATCCCTCTTTGGATGACCTAAACGAGATTAAGTCTTCATTGCTTGCTTAAGCTTTATATGAGAAAAGATCCATGCAAATTCATCGAGCAACGAGATGATGATGATGAAAGGGATGTGAGCATATGAGATGCAAGATGGGGAGTTGGTAAGCCCCAATTTGGGAAGGATATCAATTGATTTTCTCACTCCGATTAGTTTAAATATTAATCATTTTCGAAGAATTAGTGGTTGAGCAGCACAAGTGATCATTTTGGATAAAACCATTTCAATTAAGTGTAACGTGGGTGCGCAAGTGATGTCTCGAGTCTAGCAAGAAAAGAAAAAGACTTATATTAAAAATTAGACACTTAACCACTATGTCCAAAATGGACTACAACGACAAATGTCCGGGAAGGACTTAGGTGAAAGAAAAGTACTAGAACCTACGAAGGTTGACTCAAAAGACTATTTTAAAGATAGGTAGCCCCGGTCTAGCCGTTCTTTGCTATTGAACCATGCATCTATTCTTCGACGCTGGAGACGGGAGCTATTGCGAGACCTTTCCATCGGGATTTCCTTGGCAACTTTTTTGCTCAATCCAACCATCTTCATTGCTGCGATGGTGGTTCATTGACCTTGCAAAGGGGCGAGTCAAACTCCATTGTGCCCACAAGGCTTGAACCACCAAACTCGATCATGTTGACACTCATGTTGTTAGGGAGCGGGTTATTGATAGTATTAGGTCCTTCGGGCATCTCTAACCTCCCTTGCTCAATCAACCCTTGGATGGCCTTTTCGGGGACGCAATCATCCGTCAGGGTGCCCATGAAATGCGATGAAAGGCACAATGCTTGGAGGTATCCAAAGGAGCGTTGGGGTTTCTAGGGCGATAATTTTCCAAAGGCCGGAGCAAACCTTCTCTCACCAAACCTACGAAGATATCACTCAAAGGCATCCCAAAGTTTATCAAGTCTTGGAGCCGGGATCTGGATGCATCGAGGCTTCTTGGGAACAAAGGAAGTGGCATTGTTCTGATCTGTCCCCGCGTAGCCGATCGCCTCTTTGCCTTTATCGAAAGTGAGAGTAGTTTTGGAGGGAGGAGCCCGTTATCCGTAGGCGGGTGCGACGGTCGGCTGGCGATTGTAAGCCTTTTCAAACTTAGCCCGGAATTAACCATTGCACGCAAGTCGGCGTAGGGGAAGTGGCCGAGGGAAGCTCTCAAATGCGGCTTCAAGCATGATGAAAGATGTCTAATCGCTCCTCGTCGGAGGAGGAATGGCCATTTCACCGAGCTTTAAGTTCCATCTCTTATATAAATCCCCAATATTCTCATTAGGCGCCGCATCGTTGTTTTGCGGAGTCAACTCTGTTTGTCTCCCACTCCAAGTTGGCTTTATACTTATACGTGAAAGTACTTGTAATTTGTTCCCAAGTAGCCCTAGCTTCAGTGCAATCGGAAAACCATTTCAAAGCCCACGACTTCAAAGAGAGACTAAAGTAATCGGCCAACCGCTATTTGGTTTGTGCATCCCTTAGCCTTCATTGCCAAAGTATAGGTGTCCAAGTGAGTTTTAGGGCATGCACTCCCGTCAAACAATTCCAGAGTGGGCATCACAAATTAGTGAGGCGGGGGACAATCGAGTCGGGATACGTAGGCCGAAGAGCGGTGTTCTTTGGCGGTCAATTCAGCAATCTGTGCTTTCATTTCCTTGTGTTGCTCCATAAACCAAGCCAATTGGGGATCCAAAGGCAGAGCGGGAATTCCTGAGCTGATATTTGAGCTAGGAAGAGGACTAGCTGTTGGTGGTGCATTGGTGGAAGGAATACCATATCCGGAGCATAGGTGAAAACTGTCCTTGGCCCAAATGACCCTGGGGAGTGTAGGTAGGAGCTGGGGCAAAAGGATAGAACCCAGCGACTTGCTGTTGGCTTCCAATCGGCAGAGAAGATGGAGGCAGATCTGAGGTAGCCATATGGCTTGGATTTTCGGAGTGAGGCCCATAAGTAGGCTTAAGTGCGGGGCTGTCCCTGGTTGTTGAATTGCATGGTGGTTGTGGCGAGGATGCATAACCGAGAGGATACTGTGGTCTGGTGATTCGGATGAAACCGGGATGAAGGCTTGATAACCCATAGAAGTCTCGAGTGAATGGATTTGTGAAAATTTGTGTGAGGAGCAACTGAACCAGTACCATTACGAGGAGGGGCTCCCGACTGTGGCCCGTAACCAGCATTGTGGCGGCATTCCAAATTGTGGCTGTTGATGTGAAGGTCTCGGATTGATCGGTTCCGAACCGAGGTGGGATTCCAATCTGCTGTGGCATTCCGAGGTATCCCCAACCATGAGAGGACATTCCGTGCGACTTTGCCCCCACCGAGGAGCCGTGAACCGATTCGTCCCATCAGCCGCATGGATCCAAAGTGGTCCGACCCAAAGATCGAGGAACATGTGTTACGGTAGCACCGAAGGAGGTTGGTGGTGGCATCCCGGGTGTAATCGGGCGACCGAGATTGGGATTGGGGTCATCCTCTTCTTCCACAGTGAAGGTGCCATCGGGATTGAGGCCGGCGGCCAAACCATGGCTCTTAATAGCCTCGATAAGGCTATTCATCGTGCTTCTGTCGCATTCTCATACGTTCGCTAATTGATTCCATTGCCGTTCGTGCGAGGAGTCCCGGGAGGCGGAGTGACGTTGTCCCCCTCGTTACTGCTCGATGCAGACATTCTGAAACCCGGAGTTGAAACAAACGGCGAAGGCGATGAGGCACTTGACTCTTCCCAACCGATTAAACGGTGACCCGTGCCCGAAACCAAGCTTTACGCGGAGGCGGGGGAAAGACACGAGGGTTCGATGGCGGGAATTGAAGGAGGGTAGGTGTTTGGGCTCTTAGGCTCATGCAACATGCGGTTATGTGTTCATGTTTACTTAAAACACGTTTTATTAACCTAATCGGTTGGAAAAGATTGCTCTTCTTTTTTCGAACTACTCGATTCCCGGATCGTGGGGCCCCGTCACTACGTCTATAAGCCCCTCGTATTCCACCCGTATTTCGACCTCCCAGGTGGATGCCCCGGCGAGGGTCCTATAGGGCAAGCGGGTCCCACCGACCGAAAGAAAATGATCCTAGAAGTCGGCGGGTAATCCGGTCTTAATGAGCATTCGATGTAAATTACGGACAAAGCCGACGTCAAAGTCAAGATCATGTCCGAGAGCTCGACAAGAAAGTCGGCATGATTTGGACTGATGAATGTCCACGATTGATCTTGACTTGTCGTCAATTAGGCCGTAATTAGGCATGGAATAATCATTAATCCTTGATGACTCGGTGTCATGCCGGGAGTCCGTGTATAATTTGTGCCGCCGAGCCGAAGTCAAGGCGCCGGTCAATATCTTGGTCAAAGTCTGCGGCGGAAAACCGGCGTAACTTCGACCGATTAGGGACCCGAAAGATATTGAGCTCGGTATGCCGACAAAGGCTTGAAAGGAAAGGTCTATACACAGACAGGGCATGACACAGACCAGACTAAAAACCAATCGGGTCTCGGACAAAGTGTGTCACGGACAAGTGCATGGTCGACACGAGGCTCCATGGGATGTTTGGGTAGTCCTGTGCTCGTCCGAGAGGCGTAATAAGACCAAACGGACCGCGACAAGGATTTCCCCGGGTTAAGGACGTGGTGTGCAGTGTACGGTCAACGTGCGCGTAGTGTGCAAGCAGTCCATCTTCTTTTTCTGAGTAAAATAAAAAAATTTTTTTTATGTGTCTTAAAAAGTATGATGCATGATTTTTTTTTTGGAAATTTTCTTTTTTTTGAAAAATTTTTTTTTTTGAAATTTTTTTTTGAAAATTAATGAGCACATAAGCACATAATCACAAAAATTCCAACAGTTAGGGACATTATTCCGACAGTCAAAATTTTGACTTTTTCCGAGGCGGCCAAAACAAACACGAAAAATGTGCAAAAATCAACACACACACAAAACAAAGGATTCCAAATGTCGGGACGGAAGCTTGACCCTCAAAAGCTTTTTTTTTGAAAACGGTGATACCGGTACGTGGGATTGTTAGACCACAATTTATCCCCGACTCGTGTTAGGAGGCGATAACGGGAAATTTAGTGGTTTCCACCAATATACCAAACACCATTTTTTTTTAAAAAAAAAGCTTAGTCCCCAGCGGAGTCGCCACTGTGATGTACCCGATTTTTGAAATCAAACGGAGTCGCCACGCCATTTTAATTTTGAGGGCCAAAACTTTGAAAAATGCCCGAGATCAGAGATTTAGGTTCGGAGGTCATGTTACGCGTCGGGAAGGACGTTAGTGTGCACCCGACGCGTGAAAACGTGAGTTTTATGGGAACATAACTATGTTTCCTTATTTCAAAAGACTTCTATATGGTAAGAAGATTTTGGAACTTTCATGGAGATTTATAAGTATCTTACTTTTATTAAGAGATTGTATTTATGTAAATATCTTTTATTTATGTACATAGTTTTATATTAGGACTAACCTACTAATATTTGATTTCTTTGTGAGTGTGTTATATGTTCTCATATAGGAATAGGAATCTCACAAAGGAAGAGGTCGATTGCATGAAGATCTTCTCCAAGGTGCTCTATAAATACAAGGCATTCAGCACAAAGAGAAGTTACACAATTTACGAGAGAAAATCACATTCTTCATAGTCATTCGACATTGTTGTTTTAGGTTGTGAGCTTACATCCGTAACTCACATCTAGGTTTTCATAAAGTTCTTTTGTTTTACTTCTGATTGAATAAGTCCTACTTGGGAAAGGGGAGTTGTTCATATCATAGAAGGTGATTAGAACTTGTTTAGTATTTTCATATTTTAGTTTTTCACTTATTTGTTTTTGTAAGAAACATAAGTTTTTATAGTGAAAGGTTTTTGGGCGTAAGCCTAGTTTGCTGATCACACAGATCAGTAAGCGTATATAACTCTTGAGTTATTGCATTTTATTTACATTTAATTGTTTTATTCCATTTGCATTATACGTGTGGATGTGTGGACGGTTGTGAGACACATCCGTACTCACATCCTTTGCCTATTGCGTGATCCAAGTTTCCTAACTACACGAAACTTTCAATTGGTATCAAAGCCAACTCTCGATATATTACCGAGTGTTGATCCGTAAAGTGTAGTCATTATGGAATCCAAAATCACCAAAATAGGCCTCCGGTCTTGGATGGCACAAATTATTCTCTTTGGAAGTCTAAGATGCGAAATTACATCAAAAGTATTGATGAAAGAGCTTGGATGTGCATTCTTGTTGCATGGCAACCTCCTACCGTGGAGAAAAAGCCATCTTCCGGTGTTGGTGAGTCCTTCTTTGAAAGAAAACCCGAAGAACAATGGACTCTTGATGAAATACAAGCCGCAAATTACAATTCAAAAGCCATGGGTGCTATTTCCACCATGTTTCGGGAATATGTACAAGCTTATAACAAATGAAAGTATAGCCAAATCCGCTTGGGATATTTTGCAAACTCAATGTGAGGGAGCACCAAGTGTGAAGGCTACCGTGCTTAGAATTTTAATGGATAGGTTTGAGTTACTTCGAATGGAAGAAACCGAGGATATTGTGTCATATGCCGCTAAGATTCATGAGATTTCAAATGAATGCACAAGTCTAGGAGAATCTATCTCCAATGCAAGACTTGTTAGTAAGATTACGAGGACCTTGCCTCGAGAGGTTCAACATTAAAGTAGCTGTGATTGAAGAAACAAAGGACACAAATACCGTAGGTCTTGACACCATCATAGGAATCTTGACTGTGTTTGAGCTTAATCTTGAGGCTCGAAGAAAAACAAAACACACAGCCTTGCCCTTAAAAGTGCCGCCGCTCTACCAAAAGAGCTTGTGGAATTATCCTCCGAAATTGACAAGTCTAATCTTGAAGATGAGGATGTTGCTTTTATTTCAAAGAAATTCAGTTCTATACTTGAAAAATAGAAGGATAAGCAAATTCCCCAATAGACCTACTTCCAAGATCTTCGAAAAGCCAAAACCTAGCACGCATAATCGGATTCAAGAAGCCAAGTTTTGAAAATAAATCATCCGAATCAGTCCAATGTAGGGCATGTCGTGGCTTTGGTCATTATGCCAATGAGTGTGCTAACACACTTAAAAAGAAGGGGATGAGCTTAATCAAGCTACCCTTAGTGACAGTGAGGATGAGGAAGAAGAAGTGGCTAACATGTCCTGTCTTAAATTGCCATTCCGTGTTTAATGCTTTTTCCGCGTATATAGAAGAATATACTCAACAACCCTTGGATGTGGGCTCGGTTGTGTACACATCTGGTGTCACATCCGAATCGGAGCTGAACTGTTTCTCTATAAAAGGAGATTCAGATGATGAAGATGAAGAAAGAGACATTCCCTATGAGGAACTCTTTGCCACATACAAGGAGCTGCATACAGATTGGATGAAAAGATTGGACAAAATTGAGGTACTTGTTAAGGTAAACAAATCTCTGTCTGAAAAATTGGCTGCTTGTGAAGATGAAAAAGCTGTACTTTCAAAAGAAAATGATGCTCAAAAAGATACCATTGCAAGACTTGAAGTCCTTGTGACCAAAAGAGAAGTTGACCTTGAAAAATTCAAGAATGAATGTGAAAAAGCTGATAATACTTTCACTAAGTTAAACAAAAGTAAAATGAAAATGGAAGAAGCTTTTTCTATGGGTCAACGTGACAAAATTGGTATAGGTTTTGAAAATAATTTTGTAAAGGAGGGATGTGAGGGTTCTACCTCTAAAAATGTGAAAAAACAAGCTTTTAAAGAAAAAGTCATTCTGAGTGAGAAGAGACCTAGGAAGAGGCATTACATTTGCCATTACTGCCTAGCTCCTGGTCACATTAGGCCCTTCTGTTACAAACTCAAGGCTGATAAAAAAACTGGTAATTTCAAACAGCCTCAGATGTGTGAGAAGATGTATGCACATCCTAACACACATCCAAATAATCCGAGACCTCTCGCAACCCAAAAGAAAAATGTTAAACAGTGGGTAGCCAAACCAATTACCACCTGCAATGTTGTCTACTCTTCCCTCAAGAGTACTGTCTCTGGCTCTTGGTATTTTGATAGTGGATGCTCTAGGCACATGACTGGAAACCAAGCAGTCCTTCTTGACTATGAAATAATAAATGGAGGGAAAGTAAATTTTGGTGGAGGTGCTCAAGGAAAGATTGTTGGGAAAGGAACCCTAGATGTCAAGGGTCTCCCAAAATTGCACAATGTGTACCATGTGGAAGGCTTGAAAGCCAACCTAATAAGCATCACCAACCGTGTGATGATGACCTATTTGTGAAGTTTGATAAGCACTTGTGTGAAGTGTTTGATAAGGATAATAAATGTGTGTTTACCGGTCCTAGATCCGCCGATAATTGTTACCAATTTGGTGACAATCTTTCTTGCCTAAGCTCAAAAGCTAATGATGTCAATCTCGTGGCACCAAAAATTAGGGCATGCTAGCCGTAGAACTCGGAAGAACTTCAAAGGTTTGAAGCCATTAAAGACCTCCCTAACCGAACTTCAAGAACCCCGATGTCTCGTGGTTCATGTCAAAAGGGAAAACAAACAAAAGCATCACATAAAAGGTCCAACAATGCTCCACAACTAGATGTTTGGAGATGATTCACACCGATTTAATGGGACCTATTGAAGTAGAAAGCTTTGGTAGGAAAAAGTATGCCTTTGTGTGTGTTGATGATTATTCTAGGTACACTTGGGTAATGTTCTTAAGAGAAAAGTCGAAACAATTGGAGAATTCAAGAATTGGTACAAAAGAGTTAGAAATCTTTATGGTCCGAAGACTGTGAGG
Source organism: Adenophora triphylla var. japonica (assembly GCA_022495995.1). NCBI lineage: Eukaryota > Viridiplantae > Streptophyta > Magnoliopsida > Asterales > Campanulaceae > Adenophora > Adenophora triphylla. The sequence goes on along the minus strand of JAFEMH010002322.1, from coordinate 247,680 downwards.
ATTAGGTCCGACCATGGCACCGAATATGAGAATCAAATGTTCACCAATTTTTGCAATTCTAAAGGAATCACTCATGAGTTTTCTCGCACCAATCACCCCACAAAGAAATGGAATTCTTGAAAGAAAGAATAGAACCTTGCAAGAAATGGCTAGGGTCATGCTAAGTTCAAAGAACTTGTCCAAAAATTTTGGGCGTAAGCTTTAAACACCGCTTGCCATATTGGCAATAGGGTGTTCCTAAGGATTGGTAGCACTTTGTCACCCCATATCAAATCCTCCTTGGAAAGAAACCAACCGTAAAATATTTTCATGTGTTTGGTTGTGTTTGTTATATTCTCAATGATAGAGAATACTGTCCAAGTTTGATTCAAAGAGTGACAAAGCAATTTTCATGGGCTATTCCACAAACAAGAGAGCTTACAGAGTTTTCAATCTCAAAACTAAGACCATTATGGAATCTGCTAATGTTAAATTTGATGACTCACTTGATCTTAACCTCAAGATCGCTGAGGATGATGTTTGAGGTTGCTTGCTTTGAATTTGGAAGGATGAAGAAACAAGTCTTTGAAAAAGCAAAAGAAACTTCCAAAGGCCGTTAAAAATGATGAACCCGACAAGGATGTAACCAAGGATGTGGACACATCTCGCTTCCACATCTCGAACCCACATCCGCACCCACATCCACTCAAACTCCCGTAATCGAGGATAGTTCCTCCGATTCGATCGTGATGATGCTCCGAAGGTAATGTGAATGGGTGTGTGGATAGGTCAAAGGATATCCCTTCAAAAATCCAGAAAAAACCACCCCACTTCACAAGTTGTGGGAGATGTGCATGCTCAAGTGAGAACTAGACAAAAGGACAAAGTTGATTATAGAAAGATGGCTGGTTTATGGAGTTGCTCCTCAAAGATACTCCCGAGGTAAGCTTCGTTGTTTTGTTTCTAAAATTGAACCTAAGAATGTTACTGAAGCATTGAAAGATGCTGACTGGATTATGGCTATGCAAGATGAATTAATTCAATTTGAAAAGAATGAGGTATGGACTCTTGTTCCTAGACCCTCACATGGTAATGTCATAGGAACCAAATGGATTTTTAAGAACAAACCGATGAGCAAGGTGTGATAACTAGAAATAAAGCTAGGTTAGTTGCTCAAGGTTATACTCAAATTGAGGGAATTGACTTTGAGGAGACATTTGCTCCTGTTGCAAGAATTGAGTCCATTAGGCTTTTGTTAGCTATTGCTTGTTACCTCAAGATTACTCTTCATCAAATGGATGTCAAGAGTGCCTTTTTAAATGGGATATTAAATGAGGAAGCCTATGTTGAACAACCTAAAGGCTTTGTGGACTCCAAATACCCTAATCATGTGTATAAACTGAAGAAAGCTCTGTATGGGCTAAAGCAAGCCCCTAGAGCTTGGTATGGTAGGTTGACTGACCATTTGCTTCAACTAGGATTCAAGAGAGGTGAGGTTGACAAAACCTTGTTTGTGAGAAGAAACAAAAAGGAGATTCTTGTGGCACAAATCTATGTAGATGATATTGTGTTTGGGTCAAACTCTGACCCTATGTTAGCTGACTTTGTGGATAGCATGACTTCCACATTTGAGATGAGCATGGTAGGTGAGTTGAACTTTTTCTTAGGCTTACAAATTAAGCAATTCAAAGATGGCATGTTCATTTCACAGTCTAAGTATGCCAAGAATCTTGTGAAAAAGTTTGAGCTTGAACACTCTTCACATCAAAGAACCCCAATGGGATCTTCCCAAAAGTTAAGCCATGATTCAGATGGTGAGAGTGTTGATCAAACCCTCTATAGAAGCATGATAGGAAGCCTGCTTTACCTCACTGCAAGTAGACCTGACATTATGTTCAGTGTATGTCTCTGTGCTAGATACCAAGCCAACCCTAAAATGTCCCATCTTAAAGCATTGAAAAGAATCATTAGATATGTGAGTGGGACTGTAAATCTAGGTCTGCATTACTCTAAAGAAACAAACACCAATTTGGTTGGGTACACTGATTCTGATTGGGCTGGAAATAGTGATGATAGAAAGAGTACCACTGGTGGATGTTTCTACCTAGGAAATAATCTTGTGTCTTGGTATAGTAGGAAACAAAATTGTGTGTCCTTGTCCACTGCTGAGGCTGAATATGTTGCCCTTGGGAGTTGCTGCACACAATTACTTTGGATGAATCAAATGCTAAAAGATTATGGATTGAATAGCAAAATTTTGACTGCTTTTTGTGATAACAAAAGTGCCTTGGACATATCTAAAAATCCTGTTCAACATTCTAGAACAAAGCACATTGATATTAGACATCATTTCATTAGAGATCTTGTAGAGCAAAAAACTGTGTGTCTGGAATTTGTTGGGACTGAAAATCAATTGGCTGATATATTTACAAAGGCATTAGATTTGGAGAGATTTTCCTCCTTGAGGAAGTCTCTTGGCTTGTGTGATATTTAAGGTTGTGAGACCAGATGTGTCTCACATCCTCTAACACATCTGTAGATTAGTTTAACTGAAAAAAAAAGAAAAAAAAAAAAATTATAAAAAGAAAAATCCAAAAATATCATGCATTAGCACGAAATTTCTCAGTGTGGTCACTTGTGAGTCTTCATCTTTGACATTATTTTTGATCACTTAATTGTGAGTATTTCCTGTCCATGTAATCTTTTGATTACTTGGTATAACCTTCCTAGGTATCTCACAGTGGGTGCTAAAAAAAAAAAAAATATATATATATATATGTGTGAGAAACAGCTGCTTCACCCTTAGTATGAAGCCATACCATTGTGATCAAGTGATTTTCATAAAAAAAAAAAAAACTTGAAGTCAAACTTGATAAGATCATTGGGAAAAAGGGCTATCTTTGGGATCAAGTAAAGTGAAAGCTACTCACATTGCAAAAATCCACAACAAAAAATTGGTGGATGCATCCTAGAGGCTGTGCAGATTGGATTATTGCTCATTGACTTTTTGTGATCTAAATGTGTCCCAATATGTGACTCACATCCTATACCACATCCATAAGCTGAGAATATTTCCTTCACTTGTGTGTTTGCATCATGCTAGGCATATTGCATTTTAGGACATATAGGAGCTTTGTAAATATGTTAGTTAATTAATTTTCTCTCTTAATTTACTCTTTGATTATATAGGTTTTTGATCTCCAATATCTTTCATGAAAAGAAAAGATGTGTATCAATCCTTGTTTGAAAAGGTTGAAAAATTCTTTTGGGATTCTATTTTAAATAAATATATGCCGAAACATTTTTGTTTTCATAAAAATCTTACAAAATCTTGATTTATTTTAATCCCTTATTTTCTTGGAAGGTGCTTGTGTGTGGTAACCTCAAAGGTTTTCTAGCCGTTGGAGAACTCCTAAGGATTTTGAGGTGTGATTACCTGTTTGGAAAAGGATTCCTAATTCTATTTGGAAAGGGGGAGCTGTGAGTATTTATTTTACCTCACATCCGTCTCCTCCCTCATAATCCTTGTTAAAACCCTTTGTTCTTCCTTCCCGTTTGCACACAAATTCACACTCTTTGCATTAATTTCTTATTATACTGTTCAACCAACCCCAAATCTCTCTGTTAAATGGCCGAGCATTCGAATATAAGAGAAGAGGACGTTCTCGACATTGTGCCGATTTCAATAGCAAGAAGAGAGGACTCCATTCTCCTAAATCCTGTAATCTCAAAATTTCTTGCTGATTTCTCCTCTCCATCACCCTCGTCTGAACCAACAATGGAAGCTTCTTCTCCCAAATCCCCTTCATTGGAAGCTGTGAATGTTTCAACTGAGGTAAACCCTAGGGCTCCATCCTCTCCGGTGATTCCACCATCGGATGTCGCCATTGCTGCAGAACCATCATCAACTAAGAAGAGGAAGTTGTCTCAAGCTAAAGCCCCAAAGTCTGTTGCACCGCCGGTACCTCGTCGCAATCTTCGTCGATCTGGTAGGGTTCGCAAGCTGTCAGAGTCTGACAAAGCTAAGAATCTAACGAAACCTGGCGGGAAACCTTCAACTGCCATTATTCTTGAAGAAATAGAAGAAGAAGAAGAGGTAATGGCTCCTCTTATTAGAACTAGGTCTAAATCGTCAATACCTGTTATTGATCCTGTCCCAGTTGTTGCTCCTTCTGAGGTTGCACCCCCTGTTGATTCTGTTGATGCTCCCCATGTTGAACCTCTAATCCTCGTTGATACCGTTCACCATGCAAAATCTGTTGAACCAATTGCTCCTACTTCTCCCATAATTTCATCCGATCCCATTATCCCCATATCGCTTCACCCCTAGGGATAATGTTTCTAGTCCCGTTGCCGAGTCCTCTCGTTCCCTTGGTTGCTAGTCCCGTTGAGGACCTTATTTCCTTCGGTGATGATGAACCCTTAGCTAAGATTTTAATAGATTTAAAGGGAAAGAAAAAGGTGGCCGAGACCGACCTAGAACCCTTTGAAGATGAATTCGACTCAAGTTCCGAGAGTGATGACACCGCCTCGTATGAGAACTTCAAGCTTGGAAGAGAAGAGCTTGATCGGGAGAAAGAAGACAAGGAATTGGATTCCTCCGATGCCGATAATGCCGAGATTGAACCAATAAATGTTCCATTCCTGTGAAGGATGTGGCTAAGGATGTGCCCACATCCGTACGCACATCTACTCGAAAGAAAGCCGAATTGGGTATGTCATCTTCTCTCTCTTGTCTCTAACCCCAAACCCTTTTCCAAAAAGTTTCGTCCAAAAAGGCTTCGATAGGTTTGAGTTAATTTCCTCTAAAGCCTTTGTTGTTGAGATGAAAAGGGATAGGGAAACTTTTGATAAACTTGGAATGGACAAGTTTTTGAGGAAAGAGGATTATTCTTGACTTGTGGACCATCCCCTTCCCTTCTATCCAAAATTGGTTTATGAGTTTTATGCCAATCTGCCTAAGAATTTTGATAGAACTTACTCTCATTCCACTGGTGTTTATGTTAGAGGAGTATTTGTTCACTTTACACCTTCAGTTATCAATGATTTTCTTGGATTGAGTGATAATCTTGATGATATAGTTTCTATTGAGGAGGATGAACTGGTTTCTGCTCTCACACATGGAAAGGTCACTTCCTGGCCTGTAAAGCCTAAGGATTTAGGTAGTGGTTCATTATCCTCCCTTTATTGTTTTCTCCACTCCATCCTTGCTGCCAATTTGTGTCCCTCCAATAACAAAACCTCTGTTACTAGGATGCAAGCCTTGCTTCTTTACAGATTGGGAATTAAGAAGCACATTAATTTTGGTGACTTTATATTTAGAAAGATTTGTGATTATGGAGAGTCTCCATCAAAGAAATGGTCTCTACCTTATCCTTCCTTGATTTCCCAAATCCTCATTGCCAATGGTGTTAAGCCTGAAAAAGGAGAAGAAATTGTTGACAATTTTGCCCTGTTTAAGGAATCTAAGACCTTGCTTGATACTAAGCAAAGACATGTGGATCTTCCTTTGGGTACAGTTCCTGAGATTAGTATGGAAGATGTGGACACATCTGGTGTCACATCTGAAGAGAATTTTGTTGCTCAGATGAAGGACTTAGATGCTGCAATTGTAGAAGCTGAAGCTCAAGCTCAAGCCTCCATTGCCCATGCCAACAATCTGAAAGCTCTTAGGGATAATCTCCTTAGATGGCATGCTAAACTTTCTTGTCAAAAAGGGGGAGAATCTAGTTCTAATGCCGGCCGCTGGAAGTGAAGTCCGGGATGCCGCTTTGTTAATGCCGCCGCTAAAGCTATGGCTGGTTTTAAGTGGAGACATTTTGATCTGTGATTTAGGGGGAGAATAGTTTTTTTTTGTTTTGCTATGATGGTTGTTAAAGACAATTTTTAATTTTCTGCTTTAGTTTTTAGTTTTTAAAACAATGGTTTGTAATAGCTATAATTAGGATGTTTCTGAATGGTTTTTGTTTTTGCTTAATGAACTGCTAGTATTCTGTTCTAATTCTGTTTTGCAGTTTTTATGTGTGGATGTGTATACACATCTGGACACACATCCATTCAGGGGGAGTTATGTTTTTCTATATTCTGTGGTCATAATATTATGTTTATTATAAATCTTTGGTTTTGACCAGAAAGTCCAAAATAGGGGGAGATTGAAAACGTGAGATTTATGGGAACATAACTATGTTTCCTTATTTCAAAAGACTTCTATATGGTAAGAAGATTTTGGAACTTTCATGGAGATTTATAAGTATCTTACTTTTATTAAGAGATTGTATTTATGTAAATATCTTTTATTTATGTACATAGTTTTATATTAGGACTAACCTACTAATATTTGATTTCCTTGTGAGTGTGTTATATGTTCTCATATAGGAATAGGAATCTCACAAAGGAAGAGGTCGATTGCATGAAGATCTTCTCCAAGGTGCTCTATAAATACAAGGCATTCAGCACAAAGAGAAGTTACACAATTTACGAGAGAAAATCACATTCTTCATAGTCATTCGACATTGTTGTTTTTAGGTTGTGAGCTTACATCCGTAACTCACATCTAGGTTTTCATAAAGTTCTTTTGTTTTACTTCTGATTGAATAAGTCCTACTTGGGAAAGGGGAGTTGTTCATATCATAGAAGGTGATTAGAACTTGTTTAGTATTTTCATATTTTAGTTTTTCACTTATTTGTTTTTGTAAGAAACATAAGTTTTTATAGTGAAAGGTTTTTGGGCGTAAGCCTAGTTTGCTGATCACACGTATCGCAAGCGTATATAACTCTTGAGTTATTGCATTTTATTTATATTTAATTGTTTTATTCCGCTGCATTATCTGTGGATGTGTGGACAGTTGTGAGACACATCTGTACTCACATCCTTTGCCTATTGCGTGATCCAAGTTTCCTAACTACACGAAACTTTCAACGCGCCTCGCAAAACGAGTCTTCCAAACATTTGAAATCCTTTGTTGTGTGTGTGTGTGTGTGTATGTGTGTGTGTGTTTTGACCAAAAAGAGTTGAAACTGAGAAAAACAAAAATAGGGAACTCTTTATAAGACTTTGAAAAATCCCCAAGATTTTTGGTATGATTTTTGGGTCGAGTCTTGGCACTCAAAAGATTTTTGGATTTGAAAAGCAATTCTGCCAGAATGAAAGAAGGCAGTTGACCCTTGACTTTGAAATGGACTTAAAGGCTTCAAAACCTCAGAATCTGGGGAAAGTCCGAGAATGAAAGTTGCTTAAAACACCCTAAATAGGGTTTCTGCAAAGAAACTTTCCATTTTGGAAGTAATTTGAGGGGTCAAAACCTTCTGGAAATCTCAGATGTGAAATCTGGATTTCCAGAAGCTGATGAACTGGCCTCTAAAAGAAAAATCTAAAAAAGGAGTTTTACTTACTCAAAAAATAAAATAAAAATATGTATGGAAATATCTGGATGTTGGCTACAAAAAGTGTTTTGTAGTCAACACCCAATTCCAAGTTTTACTGGGTCCAAAAAATAAGAAAATGGACTGAGGTCTCAGAACAATGCTACTGGACAGCAAGATGTTCTTGAGGGAAAATGTGATTTTTGGGGGATTTGCATCTATGTTCACCCCATTTTCATCCCTAGACTTGATACCACTACTTTTTGTTAAGTGGTTATCATATTCAAGTCATCCTTGGGGAATTTATGGGGTTTAAACATGTCCTTTGCAAAGGGAAAGGGGGTTTTGTAAAGATGAAACCAAAGAGAAAGAATTAACTAGAGATCTAAAATGTGGACCATTTGAGATGGTCATTCATGAAGATGAACTTCAAGATGACCATCTTAGGTCAAAACTCAAGTTAAACTAGACATAAAATAAGTCAAAGTAAGAAGAACAAGATGATCAAGAAATCAAAAGAGAATTCTAGGGTTTTGAGAAGGAGGGCTTTACCAATGGTGACACCCTATCTTCCTAGGCTTGGAATTTGACTTGAGGAGTATCAAGATTTGGTGTTTGGCTTGAGGAGTATCAAGGTTTGGTGTGTTTGGTATTTGATTGGGAAAGATTCAAGAGAAAATGGTGGCAATCTAAGGATTCCCTTGTTTTCTCTCTATATTTTGAGTAACTTCGTTCTTTGTGAGTAAGTTGTGTTTGTAAACCGAGAGAGGAGGGTTTAATTTATAGGCCCTCTGAAAACTCAAAAGATGTCCGCGCGGAGGTCCACAGTAAACGTGCACGGTGCATTAAATGCTGCTCCAGGCTTTGAACAGGAAGAATATTTTTCAAAATATCAGCAGAAATTATTTTTCAACTTGCTGTTTCGGGATTTTCTTAATTCTTTTGCTTTTTTGGATTCCTTTTTTGGTTTAACTTTAAATAGCAAACCCTAACCTACCCTTGCTTGGTTAGAAAGTTTAAAGATTGTTAGAAATGTTAGAAATGTTAAAACTTTCGTTAACTTTCTAACGAGAAAGCTACCAACTCAAATTGGAGCACTTACAGAATGCTGGAAGTGATCCGCCATTTGTTGTGGGGTTGCTCCTTTAGCTCTCATACCCAAGACATAGGTATCGATGTGAGTTTTTGGGCATTCCGTCCCGTCAAACTTCTCCATTTCTGGCATCCTGAATTTTGGTGGGAGCGGGACCACTTTGCTTGGATCAGTAGGCAGGAGGGAGTCCTTCCGAGAACTAGCTAGCTTGCCTTGCATGTCCTTCATTTGCTCGATCAGCCAAGCCATGTGGGGATCAGCAGGTTGAGGTGGGTTACCGTTTTCGGGGACGGAAACCGAAGATGGAGGTGGATTGGCTGATGGGATCGCCATTCGGGAGTCTTGGGGAGGTAGCTGAGTATATACCAACCCATACCCTGGAGTGTTGAAGTTAGGGGCGTGATTGCCAGGTCCGCTAAGGGTTGTGTTTGGGAATTGGGGAAATGATTCGTTAGCCCCAAGTGGCAGACTAGCAGGTGGCAAGCTTGAAATGTCGGGATATCCGCTCGGGATGCCCGTCCCTGGTAAGCATGGGGACTTCTGATTATGGCTGTGAGGCTCGTATAGAGGCAAAGGATTGAATCCTGGGGGATACCGAGATGCATTGGGATCTGGCGGAGCAGGCACGTATGTGTGCTGTTGATACTGAGCTTGATGTGCAGAGCCGGGAAACTGACTGTGCTGAGGCGGGCATGCCGGAGCTGCTTGACTGACGCCTGAAGGGAGCTTTGAGCGAGAGCTGCTTAGCGTTGCCGGGATCTCGTAACTTGGCGGAGGCGGAACCTGCTGATAGCTTTGAGAAACCGGGGGGGCCGGTATGTCTTCGTCCTCTATGAGAACAAAGGTTCCGTCAGGTTGGGGAACTGCAACTGTTCCTCGAAGACGCAAGGTGTCTACGATCCAGGCTTGCTGCTCTTCTTGGCGCTTCTTGATGGTTTCGAAGGCTCGCAGCACCTCCTCCATTGTCTGGAGGTTCCTTAGTGGCGGGGTTCCGTTTCCCTCACTGTTATCTGTTGATCCCGTCATGGGGGAGTAGCGGACGGTGCGGACCGTTGAACTGGAAGGGCTGTCGGACCTTGTGACCTCGATACTGAAAAGGCGGCTCCCGGGTATTCTCAACCACTCTCGGTTCGCTGGAGGGGGTGACGGGCAAGGTTTAGACACAGGAATGGCCTCTCGGGATAAAAGGGGGAAAGCTCACGTGGCATGCGGTTTCCGCTTCTTTTACATTTTTTTATTTTTTTGTTGTTTTAATTTACTTAAAACATGTTTTCTCAGAATCCTAGGTAGTTTGGAAAAGATTGCTCTTCTTTTTCGCAACTATGCTAGATCTTGGGTCAATGGAGACCATCTGTGCGGCTATAAGCCCCTCGTTTTGCACCTGTATTTCGACATCCCAGGGTGGACAGCCCCGGGCGAGGGTCTTATAGGGCAAGCGGTTTCCACCGGCCTAAAAGAAAAATCGAACCTAAGGACCGAGCCTGTCATGTTCGTTTTGATGCGTTAGCCATGTGAATAGTGAACCGAGCCGGCCACTGAGTCAAGATCAGGTCAAGAGTTCGGCATGACCTCTCTTTACCTTGCTTGCGCAAGGGATCTGTGACGTTAGGCGTTGGCTGGGTCATATCGTCATGGATGACGTATCAAAAGCGTGATGACATGGTGTCATGTGAGCATGGATGTATATCCGGGACGGAACATCGTCTGGGTGTAGCTTCGGAAATCAAGATCAGGTCAAGATTTTAGCATGACCTTTCATCGCTTTGCTTGCGCAAGGGATCATGAGTTCCGAGACTTGACTCAGAAAATGGCCGGAATAGTATATGTATCCAAGCTGTATGACACGGACTGGGTAAAAATCAACCGAGTCTGGACAGAGTGTGACTCAAGACTCAAACGTGCAGGGTTGACGCTTGGCTAGGATGGGATATTTGGAATGATCCCGTGCGCATCCGAGAGGCCTAGGAAGACCAAACGGATCGCAAGCGAGACCACTCCGGGTTAAGGGTTGTAGTGTGCGGGTGTATCCGAGGCGGCCGGTGCGCGTAGCGTGCGGTGTAACCGAGGCCGGTGTGCGTAGTGTGCGGTGTAACCGAGGCGACCCGGTGCGAGTAGTGTGCGGTCTCTAAAATTCTTTTTCTGAGTAAAATAGAAGTTTTTCGAAGAATTTTAAATGTATGCACAGATGTATATTGATGCATTTTTTTGTATTTTTATCTTTTTTTTTTGTAAATAAAAAGGTAAAGCACATGCACACACACACAACAGTTAAAGAAAGGGGTAAAATGAAAGTTTGACCCTCATCATTGTTTTAAAAATCTTTTGTTTTGTTTAAAAGTTTTTAAAACAAAATAATCCCCAACAGAGTCGCCAACTGAAATTACCCGGATCCGGCTCGCGCTGACCCCGGCATCTCGCATAGTTTCGTCGCTGTTCGGGAATGTTCGCCCGGATCCGAGAGGCAAAGACAATCGCGCCCGGCATCGGCTTATTCCGTCTTAGCGTTTGCGAGGTTGGAGGTGTCTCGCCGTTGTTTTCGCAATTTGTAGAGTCGCCACGCCGTTTTTATTAAGCCCAAAACATTGAAAAAGGGCATCGGTTTAAAGATAAATTTTAAAGCTGTTTTTGTGTGATGAGATTTTGAGTTCGGAGGTCGAGATGACTCCTCGGGAAGAGAATATTAGAATCTTAGAGCTCACCCAAGTCGCCTCGTAAAACGAGTCTTTCGGATACCTAATATTCTTTAAATGTTGTGTGTGTGTGTGTGTGTGTGCTTTTAAAAATGCATGCGATATCGGATGGCTACATTGTACACTACGTATTTAAATGTATTGAAATAGTAATTGAAGGAAGCCTTACTAATTCTGGGTCGTGTCTGTCTTCCGCAGGGAATAGTGTTTGAGGATGGAGTAGTGTTCCTGGATTGCTTCGGGATGGGCCGGTTGTCCGCGGACGAGTTTCGGCGTGAGTTGAGATTGCGTGCCGCGCCGGCAGGTTCGGCGTGCGTGGGGATCGTCGGGATCACCTGGGCAGAGGTTCGGCGTGCGTGGTGGCAGGAGTCACTCGGGCAAAGGTTCGGCGTGCGTTGTGGTGGCGGAGTCACTCGGGAGTTTCGGCGTGCGTTTGGGATCGTCGGTTTGACTCGGAAAGAGCCGGGACACCTTGGAAAGACCAGGCAAGGCCTCGGAGTACCACGAGGGGCCTCGAGTACCTCGAGAGTGCCTCGGGGCGTCGCGGGAGCGTCTCGAGCGCCGAGAGGCTTGAGCACCTCGAGGGGGCTCGAAGGCCTCGGAAGGATCCGAAGGGGCCGGGAATGCCTCGAAAGGTCTTAGAGGGGAGCCGAAGGCTGAGGGAGGAGGAGAGAAGAGGGAATTGTGTGAAAAATGAGGGAGGGGAAGCCCTCTATTTATAGTAGGAAAATTTGGAGCAAAGAGGTCCGTACGGACCTCTTAGGTAAACTAGAATTTTGGATTTCCTCGATTTGAGGGAATGCAATGATGGAGAATATTTGGGAATGATTATGTCCCCCATGCAAAGAGGTCCGTACGGACCATATAGGCATGCAAAGAGGTCCGTACGGACCATCCATGTAGGGGGGTAATGATGTTCTCCGGGATTTGAGGGAATCTCGTGGACTTTAAGCGGATTTTGCAATTATTGCAACAAAGAGGTCCGTACGGACCTTATTTGCTTTTCCAATTTTCTAAAAATTCCTAAAAGGTCCTTTTGTCCCTTTTTATCCCAGAAAGGCTCCTCCCCTGGTTTGGTTGGGGGTTTGAGAGGGTTTTGAGAGGGTTTTGAGTGAGAGAGGTCTCCGAGACTGCGTGGATGAGTCTGCGGTGTTTCCCGTGTGTTTGAAAGGGAGTGATCCAGATTGGGGTACTTACACACTCGGAGTTCCATTTGATGTCGGCATTCTTTTTCATCAGTTTGAACATGGGCTCGCAGAGAGATGTCAACTGGTTGATGAAGCGACTGATGTACTAAAGTCTTCCCATTAAAATCTTCACTTTTGTTAAAGTCTGAGGCGGCTTCATGTCGATGATGGCCTTGATTTTCTTGGGATTGGCTTCGATACCCCTTTCTGTAACCATGTACCCCAGTACCTTGCCGCGCTTGACGCCGAAGGTGCACTTCGCAGGGTTCAATCTCATGGAGTGCTTTCTAAGTCTGTTGAAGAACTTTCTCGTATCCGTCATGTGCTGCATGTCTCGATCCTCCTCGGGAGTGGATGATCATGTCGTCGACATATACTTCAATTTCTTTGTGAATCATATCATGGAAGAGGGTCGCTTGTGCCTCGCCGAAGTAAGCCCCACGTTCTTCGGACCCGAACGGCATGAGCGTTTAACGGTATGTTCCCCACGGAGTGGTGAAGGCAAGCCTTGGCTTGATCCTCCTCGGACATCTTGATGCAGTTTGTATCCGGCGAACCCGTCCACGAAGGACTTCACTTCAAAATTTGCCGTGATGTCGACCGGCATGCCGATGTTAGGCGATGGGAAAATCATCTTTAGGGCTGGCCTTGTTGAGATCCCCTGAAATCCACACAAAGATCTCGACCTTTCCATTGGCCTTGGTGACCGTTACGATGTTGGAGAGCCAAGTCGGGTACTCAATCACTCGGATGAAACCAACTCGAGCATCTTCTCAATTTCTTCTTTAACTTGCAAGGACCACTCGGCTTGATCTTGCGCAGCCTTCGTTTGGATGTGCTTCGATTCGGGATCCGTGGGAATTTCCCCGTGCTCTACGATCGAGGGATCGAGTCCGGCATGTCCCGATATGACCGGGCGAACACGTCAACATACTCCCGGAGGAGGCTTATCAGGGCTTCTTTCGCATCGGCGAAGAAACCGCCCACTTGTGTCTCTTTAGGCTCTTGCACCGACCCCAGGTTCACTTTGGTCATAACCTCTTCGGCGGCTTGGGCCCGATTGTCCTCTTGGTCGACTAAACGCTCGAGAACTTCTCTAATGTATTGTTCATTTAATGTGTACGCTTCTTTATCAATTGAATTATTAACGTCTTTTAAGTTGTTTGTTAACTTATCAGTTGTTAAAGTGGCAATGAGAGGATACTCCGAAAGGTCAGACTTTTCATTAAGCAAGAACGGAAATACATGGATGGCTACATTATCATGGTCCTCCGGCGTAAGGCCATTGGATGACTCAGAGGACTGGACTTTTACAAGGACTGACTCGAGAGGGTTTGAGACCGGGTTTAGTGGAGATGTGGGTGCAGGCCCGGCTTGTCTTCCGGCTTCCGCCCGGCTTGCCCTTGGTCCGGTGAAAGTTACCCAGTTCTTCGGTGGCATTCTTGGATGCTTGATGAGGGTGCGGGGATCGAGAGGCTTGGCTTTGCTGTCCCAACCATGGCAATCATCTTTGTTTTCGGAGCCCGGGTCAATCGGGTTTGGCACCTCCGTGACCTCTTCAAAGAGACTCTGTAGAGCCGGTCCACCGAGAGCATCTTCTATGAATTCTGGTTCCTTCTGCTTTGGAGTTACTATCTCGAATGTGGCCTCGGTGGCTGATCCGAACAGTCTGTTTCCCATGGAGAGTACCTTGAGTTGCTCCTCCAAGTCTGGGATTCCCTTGAATGTGTACTCGTGCTGGACTGTGGTGGCAGTTGGTCTAGGTAGAGCTGTGATGTTGAGGAACGCTCCCCTAATCGGATTAGCCTTGAGTCCTCTGAAACGCTTGAGGTCCCGTGCTAGCTGTTTCATTCTTTCGTAGTCTCTGCCGACTATCCCCGCTTCTTTCTCATCTTCATCAGCTTCTACCGTCGGTCCCCGCTTCGCTGTTCTGCTTCCCTTGTCGGTCCCTTCGCCCGCTGTCGGTTCCCTTGTCGGTCCCCTCGCTTAGCTGCCGGTTCCCTTATCGGTCCCCTGGCTTCGCGTTTGCCGGTTCCCTTGGTGAAGTAATGAGCGAGGTCAAAGCTGTAAGGTCGGAGGTTGGGTGTGCCGTCGGAGGTTCCCCTTTTGCGGGCTGCTGCCTTGGTGCGGGTAATCCTTTTGTCTTCCTTGATGTCAGTCGGTGTTGGCACGTAGCCAAGCCCCTGGAACGTGGTGTGGTCCTTGACTTCAATGACTTGGTGTTGGCCTTGTAGCCTTTTGCCAAGCCCCAGTCCTGGGATGAAGTTCATGAGTTTCATCATCTTCATGGCGGGAGGAATCTGGTCGTGAGATAGTGGAAGGTCCACGTTGCATATTTGGATCTTGGAGGTCTCCAGAGTGAATCCAGTTAATGCCATGTCGTCATTATGCTTGATTTCTAACACTGGAATGTCGTTGGTGCTGGTCCCCTCGGTGGTGATGCTGTCGTCGTAGACTGTGGTTAGCTCGTTGCCTTGCATGAACTTGAGGCACTGATGAAGGGTGGATGCCACGCCATTGATTTGATGCAACCAGGGACGCCCCAGGATGGCTGTGAAAGTGATTGGAATGTCCAACACTTGGAATTCGGTGGGGATCATCCGCCTGCCGAACCAGATGTTAAGAGTAGCAACTCCGAGAACTGTACGGGAAGTAGAGTCATAGGCCTTGACAAAGGTGGATCGAAGGCTTCGATCTGTGGGCTTGATGTCAAGCAGTGTCCGTCATCTTGGCGGCAAGACATTCATTCCGGAACCTCCGTCTACCAACACGCGGGAAGGCGACGCTCGTCCACTGGGACTGTGATGTAGAGCGGCTCATTGTGATCAGCCCCAAATTTTGGAAGGTCCAAATCATGAAGGTGATAATGTTGTCATAGTGGATGTTGTCGATCATCCGAATGACTACGTTCGGGGTCATGGCCCACGGGGACCATGGTACGGGCCAGGCTTTCCTCTAGCTTGAGCTTGTGAGGATAAGAGGAGGTGAGCAGAGACCAAAGGGAAATGTTCGCCCGAGTCCGCTTGAGCCGAGTGAGGATCGGGTCCTTTTCAGAGAACTTGCGTCTTCGGGCCGGCCGGATTGCGATTACCTGGCTCCGTCGGCTTTTTAGTGGCCTTAGGTGGTAATGCATGGATTTGACCCGATCGGGTTAGAACGCCGACATCGTTTGGTTCCTTCGAACAGGCCGCCCGAGTTGAGCCATAGTTAGAGGGAGGATTCCTCGTAGCATAGGGCCATATGTCTTCCCTCAACTCATTGACCGTGGATGTATTCCCCGAAGCTTCGGCGCCAACTCATTGACGGATTATTCCCGTCCCAGATACTCGGCTTAGGTGCCTCTCGCGGGGGAGGTAGCCTACTGGCTTGACGCACTGCTTCGAATGTCGGTGCACGCTGGTCGCTGAGCCGAACCGTGCATTGCCTGACCCTCCGGGGAGGTTGGAGAGTTCTAGGTTCAGCGAATCAGCCTCCTTGATCTCTTCACGGTATACCGCGCTCCTTTCCTTCTTGCCGAGCACACTCAAGGCATTCTCGAGTTGGGTCCGGCGATACTCATGGTTTGCTAAGCTTCCTCCACTCTTGGCCCAGAATAACTTTCTTGCAGCAGAGCTCGCGTCGAGAGTTAATGACCGCATTTCTTCCCATGTGAGAATAGCCGTGGCTTCTTTGAACCGCATGCGGCGCCTAGATAAACTTCCACCGGGGAGAGCTTTCTTTTCTGCTTTATCTGAGTAGCGGGTATGTCGGAAGGTGAGTACACGGCTTCCCGAACATCTGCCCATGTAACTGGTGGTTGACCCAGTCGACCGTCTCTATAAACGAATGCCGTAGATTGCGGAATCTCCCTGAGTAGTTGCTCGAGACGAATTTCCATCCTCCTCTTGTTTTTAAATAGACCTTCCTCCCTGAGTTGGCCTTTCAATTTGAGTGTGGAAATGATCCGTTTCCATCCTCCCAGGACCCTTGGGAGTCCGGTTTTGTTGACTTCATGCCCGGCTTGGAAAAGAATAGTTTCATCGCCTTCGTCGTCGCTTTCACATAGAACTTGCTTTCCTCGGGGAGGTAAGCGTTGGGATTCGTTCTGCTGTGTCATTCCATCTCCTAGGTCATCGGGACCATTGACCACCCTCGTGTGGCAGAGGGGGTTGGATGAGAACAGACGGTAGTCGAGGAAGTTGCCGTGAGCAAAACCCCTGAGGTCGAACTGGTCTAGAGTGGCCTCTAGCTTTCGTCCGAAGCCGCTCGTGACACTTTAAGGGCTTGGTCCCTGTAGGTCTTTCGAGCTTGGTCTTCATCCCAAAGACGGCTTTCTTGAGCGGCTAGATCCATGAGGGCTTTCCTTGCGAGAGCTAAACAGTCTCCGTAGGTGCGCGCCATCTGGCTAGTGTCCAGAACTGTGATCACATCCAAATCGCCAAATGGCGGGAACACTTGGATTATGTTAATGAAGGAAGTCGGACTGGGACACTCCATGCGGCCTTCCTTGATCTCGATTACCAAGAAGTTTGCCCAATTTTGCTTGATTGAACCCACGGGGGTATTGAACTCTGCGATGTTGACAGTCTCGTGATCTCGCTCGATCGCCAAGTCTATCAGAGCTAGCGCCCACCGGCGTGATGTCCGAATCCGGCCGTGAAGACCGGGAGCGGAATCGAACCGGAGCATGTTGATGCCGAGGTGGTCATTTCCAATGTCTAAGCCGACTCTGTCTTGCGGGAGGACCTTCACGTATGTTTTCGGGGTGGCCGCCGGAAGCGTTCCCGAGGTTGATCTCGATTCGTGACAGGGTGAGGAGCTTGGTCTCCTTCGCTGTTGCCCTTTAGCCTTAGCGGCGCTTGAGGGGGTATAAGCCGACTGAGCTCGAGATCGGTGGCCGGTTGCCACGTGGCCGAGGGTAATTGGTACTCGGAAGTAGTGATGAGCTCTGAGCTCGCTTGGCCAGGGCCTCGTTTACCATGAGCAGGCAGTCGTCGAGGGTGACCTGATCGGAAGGAGTTCCGTCCTCAAAACTGAGCATGTGAATGCAGAGGTCTGCCCGCGGGTCTGCCGCATCCTCGACTCCGGAGAGTCCTGATTCGTCGTCATCTGACGGCTCAATCCAAACGTAGGGATGTATCGCGTCCGGGTGCGTTGCTGAAGCTGCAAGAAAAACATCATGCCCTTCATTGGAGAAGAGAGGTGCAGCGGGTAGTTCCTCGTGGAGGACATCCCATACGACTTCCATGCATTCATCCCGAGAATGATGATGCTTGTTGACCTTTATCACAAAGATCTCTTCACCTGGCAGGGCCAGAGAGTTGGTTTGAAGAATGCTGACGAATCTCCGATTAGAGACTGGGGGTTTACGTGCCCGCATCATGGCGATGTTCAGCGTTTCTTTCCAATCTGCCTCCAAATGTTGGAAACGACAGTTGAACTTGATGTATCGGACTGCTTCAGGGTCTTCCTGCTCGAGTACGTTTACATAGTTAGCATCTCCGGACTCTGAGGGATTCTGATGAGATTTGCCCCGATAGTCCCCTGGTCGGTTTGAAGGAGGTAGCCCCGGTGCCTGACTGCGGGCATGCTTGGCTACTGTCTCGGCTTCGTTTCCTATGAGGAAACTGTCCCCTCGGATGACTTCAAGATCTCCCTGCCGGTTAATGAACTTAACACACTGATGTAGAGTGGAGGCTATGGCTTTCATGTGATGTAGCCAAGGGCGTCCCAAGAGAGCTGTGAACTCAGATGGATTGTCCATCACATGGAATTTTGCTGGCACCATTTGGGTCTCGAACCAGAGTTCCAGAGTCACCGTCCCTAAGATGGGACGAGATGTGCTGTCATAGGCCCTATAGTCCGGGTTGACGGAATCAGATGGCTTTCGTTGATGCGGAGGGCTCGCATCATGCTGAGAGGGAGAACATTAACGGCTGACCTGTTATCTACCAATACTCCGGGGAGTGATATGGTGTTGAGCTTGAGAGTGATGTACAGAGCTTCATTGTGCCCCGAGGCATCTCTCGTTAGATCTTCGTCACAGAACGTGATCATACTGCCGTACAGGCGGGAATCGTAGATCTCATCTCTATCCGTAGAAGGAGAGTCATCCAGCCATCCGTTTCCTGTCTTTCTTTTGCGAGGTAAAGCCTTTGCTGGAGCCTCGGGATTGTGTTGAGGCCGCTTGTGGCGGTTTCCGCCCTTGGTTAGCACGTTGATCGAGTGCGAGTGCCAAGCTGACTTTGATCTTCCTTTGCTGGTCCGAGCTCGGAAGCCTGACAAATTGAATCTTAGCTGATCCCACGGGGGGTTTTGTCTCTGACTGGCAGTAAGGTTACCAAGGTCTGAGGTATTCCGGAGCCCTGGGGCCTGAACTCGTTTCGGGCCGGGACTTTTCAGCCTTTTCCACCCTTGTCTCGCTCTAAAGCCGCATGGCCCGGAGGAAGGGAGGACTCGGCTAGAGTAGAGTACGTAGTAGTCGAACCTCCAGATGGATCTCCGAGTGTACCCACACCGGTGTCTCCAGCCAGTATCTTTCTCTCAAAGCATTCGCCGAGAGGACTTCTTCTTCCGTTTTCTCTGAGGATTGCTCCTGACCATTTCTTGGGACTCGTACCTGTGCAGGCGGAAAGGCCACAAACATCGTAGCCGATGTGGACATTAGATGAGGACCCAGCAGAAGAATCGAAGGAACCGGCTCTGCGACAATCTTCTTGGTCACCCACTCAATGGAATTCACATCGTTATTGTTCGGAAAGGGGTTTCCGATCGTATTGGGCCCACGGGGACGCTCCAATTTGCCTTCTTCTATCAAGTTCGGATTTCGTATCGTAACCCCAAACAAGCTTGTCTCGTGGTATGTCCGTGAGACTGATGGAAGGCGCAGTATTTGTTCTTGTCCGCATTGGCTACGGGATTCTTGGGTTTGTAATTTGCAACGGGTTCAAGGAGACCTTCCTTGATTAACCCTTCCAACATCTTGCTTAGCGGCATGTCCAACTTGTCGAAGTGTGCGACAGGCTGCTTTGAAGTGGAGTTGTTGCTTTGTGGGACTGGGTTTCTGTTGCCCGACTGCTGTCCCTGATGGATATAGTTGACAGACGTATCTTTCCCTTTGCCGGAGGCCGGTGCGGGATTGAATGCAACTGCTGAGCGGTATCTGTATGGCTGTGCAGTAGCCAACTTTTCCTTGAGATCCTTCTCGAACTGTGAGCCGGCATTGACCATGGCCCGAGATCCGGGGAAGAAATGATGATCGATGAGAGTTCTGATGGACGGTCTTAAGCAGGACTTGAAGATCCGCATCTGTTCCTCTTTGGAGAGTGGCTCCATGATCTCGGAGAGTTTCCAACTCCACCTCTTGTAGAATTCCCCAAAACTTTCATCCGCTTTCTGCTCAGTGGTGATTAAGTCCTCGCGACTTGTTTCCCACTCTAAGTTGGATCGGTACCATTCCAGAAGATGTTACTAATCTGATCCTGTGTGTGGCGATCCGCGAGCTTTCGACCCTTAGAAACCATCGTAACGCTGAACTTTTGAGCGTATGCTAGAAGTGGTCGGCCATTTGCTGGAGGGTTGCTCCTTTTGCTCTCATGCCAAGAACATAGGTGTCGACGTGCGTTTGAGGACATTCGGTTCCATCGAATCGGTCCATCTCCCGGCATTCTCGAACTTGGGCAGGAGAGGCGTGACCATTCCCGAATCCGTGGATTTGAGTGTTTCCGCTTTGAGCCGCTCATGGTGGCTTTCGTGTCTTTCATCCGTTCGACCATCCAGCTAAGGTTGGGTCCAAGGTGGACTGTGAGGCTCGGCGCCGGTGCTACCACGTGAGCGGTAGTGATTGGAGGTGGAAGGCTTGATATATGTGGATATATGGGGGCCTTTTCGAATCAGATCGGGGTTTGTCCCCGGTGTTTTGGGGATTCGTGTATAGGCACATAGGACGAACCCGGAGGGTATTGAAGGATATTGGCATCCTGGGATGGTCAAGCGGTGCGCCGGTGGTATTGAGTGATAGGAGTAGCACTCTGGGCGGGCCAAATATGACAGTGGTTGCTCGGGAGGTGGCAACGTGAAGCCTAGGTCGGCTGTTTCCTTGATTCGAAGGCATCCCGTAAGTTGGCGGGGGAGGAACCCGATTGAAGGTTTGGTGAACCGGTTTCGGGGAATCGTCATCCTCGACCAGACAAAAGTACCGTCTCGACCGGGGGATAGCCGCTATACCACGCTCATTCGTAAGCCGTACCACGAAATTCCGCCGATCTTCTTCTCGCCTCTTGTGAACCTCACAAGCCCGGATGGCTTCTTCCAATGTCATATCTCGTTGCCGGTGGCGGGGTCCTTCCCCGTCATGATTTCTCGGTGAACTAGACATGTCGGAAATTCTGGCTGAGGGAATTGAGGGAACCGAAGAACTGTCTGACGCTGCCGTTACTGTGATTCTGGCAAGGCGCTGACCCGGAAATCTAAACCACTTTCTGCTCGCTGCAGGGAACGAAAGGAAGGGTTTAGGCTTCGGAAAGGGAGGATTTGGCTCAAGGTTTCGGGCTTGTGCAATGTGCAGTTACCGATTAATGTTTACTTAAAGCGTGTTTTCTCAGAGTCTTAATCGGTTGGAAAAGAGCGAGTCTTCTTTTTCGCAACTAATCCTAGATCTCTAATCAGTGGATCTCGTCACTACGCTTATAAGCCCCTCGTTTCCATTTTAGATCATCTTTCTCGAGACGGACTATCCCGAGCGAGGTCTTATAAGGCAAGCGAGTTCCACCGACAAAGGAAAAAGTGAACTTAAGGCTAGCTGATCACGCAAACTTTCAACGTATGTGACGCACGGGCCACAGTCGAAGTCAACGTCCTTATGTTAAGGTGGGGATCGTGCCAAAATTTCGGCATGACCTCTCTTGACTCGCTTGCGCGAGGGACCTTAGCTTTTGGCGTTGGCCAAGTTGTGGCTGGCACGGTGGATACGGTGAGGTTTTGGTGACACGGTGTCACATTGAACCTTCGGGTATATTTTTCGGCAGAGCTCCGCGTCAAAGTCAAGGCTGAAAAGCTTAAGACTTCGGGTCGGGAACGACCTTCGGTTTCAACCTCTCGAGCATGACTCGGAGCGGGGCCCGGCGTAAAAAACATATACTTAGGCTTTATGACACGAGCCAAGCCAAAAACCAACCGGGGTCTTGGACAAAGTGTGACACAAAGAGTGCATGGCTTACACGGGCTAGGATGGGATGTTTGGGACGCCCCCGTGCGCCCCCGAAAGGTGTCTGGCAGACCAATCGGGGTGCAACTGATAAGGCCATCCCGGGTTAGGGGTTGTAGTGTGCAGTGTACCGAGGCAGCAAGTGCACATGAAGTGCGGTGTTCCGAGGCAGCAAGTGTGCGTAGTGTGCGGTCACTAAAATTCTTTTTCTGAGTAAAACAAAGATTTTTCAGAATGTGTCTTAAAGAATTATGATGTGCAGTTCAAAAGACAGCAATGAAAATCAAACATGAATGGGGATGCACAAACATGGTATGATTTTGGAAAATGTCAATGTAATGCCCTTAAAAAACCGTTCGAGGTTTAAAGTAACACACGCACACGAAACCGAGGAAGGGTAAACAAAAGTTTGACCCACGGAAGGCTTTTTTGAAAACGTCGGCAGTTTTTAAAAAAAGTATCCAAGTCCCCAGCGGAGTCGCCAACTGAAATTACCCAGGATTTCGCGCGGGCGGCGCGAAACGCGGTTGTCTTTCGCGGAGGGTTGGTGTCTGAGACCTCGCTTCATGGGAAGGAAAAAATGAGGAGTCGCCACGCGGTTTTTGTATTTTGAGCCCAAACGTTGAGAAACGGCTTTTGTGAAAATGGTGTCGTTTTTATTGGTAGCAAAAACTTAGGAAAAGGCTTTGAAAACGGGGGTCATTTTTATTGGTAGCAAAAACGAGTAAAAAGCTTTTTAGTACCAGAGATTGTTAGGTTCGGAGGTCACGTTACGTTAGGGGAAGAGTATATTGAGATCACCCGAAACGCCTCGCATGACGAGTCTTTCTATCTTTCTCGAAATCGTGTGTGTGTGTGTGTGTATGTTTTTGAAAAGGGGGCTTGACTGACAAGCTTAATCTTGGTTTGAATGTCAAACGTTGATTAGGTGATCTTGTTTGAAAAGACGAGCGTTTGAATGACAAATGTCGGTTTTGAGACAGAAATGAGCGTTTGCGTGGCAAACGTCGATTTGAGTTTGAAATAAGCGTTTGCGTGGCAAACGTCGATTTTGAGCTTTTTGAAAAGGAGTTCGAATGACGAACTCCGGTTTTGAACCGGGCGATTCATTGTTAACGATTTTTACGGGAAAAATACGTATTAAATGATTTTGAATGTCAAATAGCGGCTTTTAGTTTGAAAGATGAGCGTTCGGAGGCCAAACGTCATTTCGCGCGTTTTGAAAGAGAGCTCGAAGGACGAACTCCGGTTTTGAACCGGGCATTACATTGTTAACGATTTTTACGCGAAAAATACGTCTTAAATGACATGCAATCAACGAATCGGGTTGCGACTCGGACTTTGAAAAGTAAATACTATCACGATCCAAACGGGTCGGACTTTGTAAATGACAGTATTTAAAGCAGTATCAACGGAATCAAACGATCCGGAATTGTAAATGACGATTGACGAGCCAAACGGCTCGGAGTTGTAAATGACGATCAACGAGCCAAAACGGCTCGGAATTGTAAATGACAGAAAGTAATTGACGATCAACAGATCGATCGATCCGGAATGGTAAATGACAGAAAAAGTAAACGGAACGGGGTCGGAACGCCGTTTTAACCCGTGATTACTTCTCTTACGGAAAGAGAAGAGGATCGAGGGGCTAAAACGTATCGGACCCCGTTAGACGGAGGCGTCTACATTTCAGTAACGGTGTTCGAAACGGTTATAGCGACTGGCGCGTAAACCGAGACGAAACGAGAGATTAGAGAGAGGGAGTTATACCTATGGCTAGGGTCGACTCCTTTGGCTCAGAAGGTGTGTACGGGACACGGAAAGAGGTTTGAAACGGTGTTTCGTAGTGGTGAGGGACGTATTTGATCGAAATACGGAGGTTTCACGTGAAACGAGGCAAAACGGGAGCTCGGGAGGGGTGAAACTGGTAAGGGCCGTGGGCTGTGGTGATTTTTTGGGGTAATTTGTTGTTATGAAATGGCTTTGACAGCCCTCCTATTTATAGGTGAAAAATGCAGTAAGAGTCCGGCCGGACTTAGACTGTTTTCCAGGGGTTTTTTGGTATTTTGGAATTTTGAGGGGCTTGCTGGCAATTTCAGAAAATGTGCACAGGAGTCCTACGGACTCGACTGTATACCAGGGGTATTTTAGTCTTTTCCCTTTGATTTCTGATTGAAAGGTGATGTGTGGGCTGTGGCATGGCTGCCACGTGTCCCATGACTCACCAAATGCGTGGGAGTTCGTTCCTCGGTCCCGGTTTTGTCCGTTTTTTAAAATAACAGTCCGGAAAATGTCCGAAACGCCCCCGGAAAGTGCCGAAAAGTGCGTTTTTCAGGGAAAGCCATACTTTTACGTGAGATGACATGTGTTAAGTACGCTTCAACGTCGGGATGCACGGGGCAGTCCCGGGACGTCTCGTTGGCATGGCAACGGGGAGTTTAACGAGTTCCGGTTAACCTGGAGCGGGCTAGTTAACGGATTTCGGTTAACTTTCTGACGGATTTTGACGATCCGGATTTGGGTACTTACAACGACACTCTCCCGACGTTGAAGGAGCACCACAGGAGGGAAAGCAGAATACTTCCATACCCTCAAAAAATACAGAAGAGCACCTGAAGCTGCCATGCAAAGAGAAGCTACCTCCGCAGTGGTGATGTTGTCCCAGCCCAGCAAAGGCTCCTGCCTCATCCCGAACTGCCGGGAAACGAGCGACGGATTATAGAAGGAGGACCAAGACAAGCCTGGAACTCTGACAACATAGGAACCTTCCTGAAAGGCCCTCCTAGTCTCAATCCCCCAGTGAGGGACCCACCAACGGATCTTATGCGTACCAAGCTGTGCCATCCATCTCTCCCAGGCGGACTGATCCATATCCAATACAAGTGGCCGCCGAGCAAACGACCACGGGCTAAACGACGCCGGGGACTCGAGCATAGCTTGAAGTCTCTCTCGCAACCACAATGTGAGCAAAACGGGGCTTCCCCCTCTCATGAACCTATCCCGAGTTGCCAGACGATCAATGCCATAAAGCATTTCCCCCAACACCAATGGAGTAATGTCCTCCCCGGCTCGGCAATGCCCTACTACATCTAGCAAAGCGCCGTCACATACCCAGAGGGAGCTGACCATGAAAAGCATCGCTATCACGCACAAGGCAAATGCATCCCACGAGACGTCACTCTCGTTATTGCTCATAAACCGCTCCGGCAGCGCAGAAATGTCAATATGACCAGAATCAAAAGTCATACCCTGCACTTCTTCCAATGAAGTCCGAAGAAAGCATGCGAGCTTCACGCTCACGGCTGCACCGCCAATCAAAGGAAGCGAGATGGCCTCCACCTCTGATCCTCTAATCAAAGCTCGAAAATCCTCAAAGGTGGGCGTGACCTCGTTGTAGGAGAAGTTATACACGTGCCTCCTAATATCCCAGAACTTTGCGGCAGCCCGCAACAATTCCCAATCAGGAACTAACTCCTTAAGGGACCAAACCGAGCAGAGTCAAAATCTCACCTCAAACGCCCGCCTATTGTGCCTCATATGGTGCCTCATCCACATTTTGAGCCGCTCAAGAAAGTATGCTTGCCTCTCCTTCGAAAGCCTTGGCAAAACTCTCGGAACGGACAAAGAATCCATGGCAAAAATGGAGGTTTCTAGAGAAATGAGGAAGAAAGCTCGAAATGACTGCAAATGGAAAGTGGGGGAAGTCCAGACTTTCTGTGGCTCTTATTTCCTCACCAAAAGCAAGGCACGTCCGCACGGACCACTTTGCATGATGGTTGGATCCGTGCTGACCACTTTGCAGCATGGCCCCACGTTTTCAGCAAACTGCAAAACAGCTACTACTCTCGGCAGGACCTTGCCCCAAACTGCTCAAAATTCTGGCCAAAGCCTTTTTCGGCCACCATATACTAACCACGAATGCATTCCCAGCTCATGTACATGCACAAAAAAAACAATAAACTAGCAAAAATTCCTAGGTCAATCCCCGGGAATCACAAAATACGGCATTACATCTCAAATAAAATACTTTGTTGTGCATATACAAATGTTTTATTACAGGTACAAAATGTCTGTTGCTAAAAAAACAACGGAAAGAGGGAAAGCAAATGAGCCCTACTCCGACTCATCATCATCAACCTCCACAAATGAGAAATTCGGCATCTTGGCAAACTCGCCAGTCACACCCTCATCATCGGAATACTGGACCCCCTCCTGAAGCGAGTACTCGAAGTACTCCGAAGGATCAAACCCGGTGAAAGGATCATAGAAGGGATGCGCGGATGAACCCTCTCCCTGTGCATCCAGCTGAGGAAAGAACTGATGAAGAGTCTGTGGCCTCGGGGCCCCAGAAGACGTCCCTGCATCAAGACCCTGCCGCCCCCGAACTGGTACCTTCGGCTGTGGCCCTGGCTCATCCCTCAACGAAGGAGTATCCACAGACCTCCTCGAAGGCATTGGCTCGAACGCTGCCGTGTGCCACGAAGACCTGCAAGACAGCTTCCCCGCGAGCTTCTTTGCAAAAGCCCTCATCCCCACAAACCGACGGGTCAGCGTATCAAAGGATCTCCCCGAGACCTGCGCAAGCAAACAACCAAAGAAACGTTCAGCTAAAGAGATACAATCATACTCGACAAAAGAGAAAAATACAGAAAAGATGCCAAGATGGAGAAGAGTAAGCACACTTACCAGAGCATCCGGGTCAACCCGATAAGCAGTAGGAGCCTGCTCTGGGACGGGCACCGACACCTTCCTCCTCGAAGAGTCCCCACGGACATACGTGAAGTCCGGCCCAGGCACCGAAACATCTGGGGGACGTGGCGGGCCATCCTGCCTCTCTCTCGCCAACACCTATGGCGTCCTCAACTTCCGCTTAACAAAGGCCCCATACTCCTCGCCATACCAGATGAACTCCTCGGCACTCACGCCGTCCAGGTACCTCTCGTACTCCAGCACATCCATGTCACGAGGATGCATCATACCGAAGGGCGGATCCCTCGGAGCCACAGAGGGCTCACCTAGGCCATGCTGCCAGAAGACCCTCTCCCCCAAATACATGACATCGCTAGTAAGGCCCCGCAGCATCTTCCTCTGCCGTGTCACCGTGGGACCACCCTCAAACTCGTCATCGCCATACCGAGTCCAAGGATATAGCTCAAACCCCGTGGGGTTATCCCTCTCCAGGAACACCTGTACATTCCGATATGCAATGGTGAGCTTCCCCCTGGTCGTCCTCCTCTTCCTCAAAGGGCAGGCCCAGCACAACATGGTAGGGTAGGTCGCCATGGCCTTATCCTCCCGATCCCACGGCTGGCACCGGAAGATCTCATAGCACCACACCTGCAACAAAAAGCAGATAGTGCTCAGAACAAAAGAAAAAGAAGACGGAGAAATGATAAACTGCTAAACCACAAACAACAATAAACTCATACCTCCAGCGCAAAATCAAAGCATCCCAGGGAGCTGGCCGCACCCCGGCTGAATCGGTCCATGGAGAAATAGAGCTCGGCCAAGCCCGCCTCGCCCCAAGAAATCTCACCAACCCTCTCCAAATCCACCAAACTCTCCAGCAGAGGGAAAAGAGAGGAAGAGGCGAGATTCGAGAACAAAGTCTCGAAAAGAGCAAACCACATAAAAGAGCGCGCCAGCTGCTCAACCGTCACTACTCCAGTGCCCCGGCGATAAGCCCCGATGTTGGCCGTGATTTGCGCCTCTACATCGCTGTACAACATGCCCAAGCCCTTAAGAGGGTAGGGCGAAAATCCCAGCAACTCAGCCAGCACCCCATCGGACATCCTGTCCCGCCATCTCACTGGCCCTCCCTTGAAGGAAAGCCCGGTGATTGCCGCAAAATCGGTAGGAGTCACCGTCACCTCTCCCCAGCTAAAGTGGAAGGTATGCGTGGTGTCCCACCAGTACTCAGACAGAGCCAAGAAGATGCCCTTGTTCTTCTGTGTCTCCGCTATCCCGGCCAGGTTCTCAACGAACACACCTAAACCAGAATCAAAGACCAGCCTCTTAGGACTTGGTCTACTCTCCCTGGAGTTCTCCGGCAGGTTCTCCCACACCTAAACTACGGCCTCAAGGGACCCTCGTGACTTAATCTTCTTCGCCTTCCTTGTCAAAGGCACCTCATCCTAAACGGTAAAACAAACCCCGGCCGTCATCGTAAGTCCGACCCTCGCCCACTAAACAGCAAAACAAACACAAAAGTCACAAAACACCTTCAAGCACAATTCCTAAGGCACAAAATGCCTCCAAAAACACTAAACGCGAAACAAAACCCGGCCATCAAAGTAAGCCCGAAATCCCTTCCCCAACGGGCAAAAACTCAAACGGGAATTCTTGAAAACCCGTACAAAACCACACATCCCCAACAGATAAACATCGGTCATCATCGTACGCCCCCACAAACAAACTCCAAGGCATGAATGCCTTCCAACACGAATCCCAAGGCACAAATGCCTCCACGCTCACAGTTTCGCCATCACCAGCATGATCCGTAGCCCGGGAGGCTTTAAATTACTCGGTCTGAAAACCGCAAAAACCTCACAAATCACTATCCATAGCCCGGAAGGCTTTAAATCACTCGGTCCAGAAGATCGCAAAAACCTTCCAAATCACTATTCGTAGCCCAGAAGGCTTTAAATTACTCGGTTCGGAAGACCGCATAAATGTCCTAAAACATCATCACCCTAGGACGCCGCAACGTCCTCACAATCAACCTCGGTGGTCACATCATTCTAGGACGCCACAATGTCCTCACAATCGACCTCGGCGGTCACATCATCCTAAGATGCCACCACGTCCTCACAATCGACCTCGGCAGTCACATCACCTTAGGACGCCACCACGTCCTCACAATTATCCTCGACGGTCACATCATCCTAGGACGCCACCACGTCCTCACAATCGACCTTGGCGGTCACATCACCCTAGGACACCACAACGTCCTCACAATCGACCTCGGTGGTCACATCATCCTAGGACGCCACCACGTCCTCACAATTGACCTCGACGGTCACATCACCTTAGGATGCCACCACGTCCTCACAATCGACCTCGGCAGTCACATCACTTTAGGACGCCACCACGTCCTCACAACCAACCTTGGCGATCACATCACCTTAGGACACCACCACGTCCTCACTGTCGACCTTAGCGGTCACATAACCTCAGGGCACCACCACGTCCGCATACACCCACGATTATGTGCCAC
This sequence comes from Adenophora triphylla var. japonica, assembly GCA_022495995.1. Lineage (NCBI taxonomy): Eukaryota > Viridiplantae > Streptophyta > Magnoliopsida > Asterales > Campanulaceae > Adenophora > Adenophora triphylla. The sequence goes on along the minus strand of JAFEMH010002322.1, from coordinate 218,969 downwards.
GAACTGCAATCAGGCTTGATTCCCGCTAGGGATACGTAGGAATCCTATCAAAGGGTCCAGCCAACTGACCTAAATGGTCACACAATAGGACACCACCACGTCCTCACAACCAACTTAAACGTTCACCCACAGCAGGACACCACCACGTCCACGCACTCCCCCCACACACGAACTACGATCAGGCTTGATTCCCGCTAGGGATACGTAGGAATCCTATCAAAGGGTCCAGCCAACCGACCTAAACGGTCACACAGTAGGACACCACCATGTCCTCACAGCCAACCTTAGTGGTCACATCACATCAGGACACCACCACGTCCTCACGAACCAACCTACACGGTCGCATCCTCTCCCATCACGCGATCCAGATCAGGACCCTTATCTTATCGACGATCCCACTTCCTCCGTAAGTGACGTCGTCGAGGGGCTTCTGTAAGTACCCTAATCTGGATCACTCCTCATCCGACGCACGGGAAACACCGCAGACCCACATAAACGTGATCTCAAACACCCATAGCCTTCAAAAACCCCAAAAACCACCAACCAAACCAAGGGGGGCCTTTCTGGGATAAAAAAGCACAAAAGGACTTTTTAGAAATTTTGGAAAATTTGGAAAAGCAACATCAGTCCGTGCGGACCACTTTGCTTCCAGACATCATAATTACAAAATCCCCTTAAAGTCCACAATATTCTCTTAAATCCAGGAAAACCAAAAAATTGGTAATGGCTGCCAGTGTCGTGCGACACAGTTGGCCAGAATCTGGACCCTATAAATAGAGGGCTCCCCCTCTCATTTTTTAGACACCTCCTTTTTTTCCCTCTCTCACAGCCTTTAGGCAGCCCCTCTAAGACCCTTCGGGGCAATCCTGGTCCCTTTTGGTTCCCTCCGGGGCATTTCGAGGCCCCTCGTGGTACTCCGAAGCCCTGCCGAGCACTACCGAGCGCTCCCGAGACGCTTTCGAGCTACCGCGAGGCACTCCCAAGGCATCCTAAAGCCTTGTCTATCCATCCCGAAGCCCTGCTAGACCATCCCAAGGCATTTCGGTCCATCCCGAGGCGTCCTGGCCTTTTCCGATCACAACCGACGATCCCGACGCACGTCGGAACTCTGCCTGAGCGCAACCGACGATCCTGACGCATGATGAACCTCTGCCTGAGTCCAGTTAACGATCCCTGCGATCCCGATGCCCGCCAGAACTCTGCCCGAATGATCCCTGAGATCCCAACGCACGACGAAACTCTGCCCGAGTACACACCTGACAATCCCGAGGCACGCCGAAGCTCTGTCCGCAGACACCGGCACGTCCCGATGCCATCCCGGTCCGTCCAGGAACACTATTCAACACTCAAACACTATTCCCAAGCGGAAGACAGACACGAACCAACATTGGTAAGGCTTCCTTCCCATACTATTTCAATACATTTCAATGCATAGCGTGCAATGTAGACATTATATTCAGCATGCATTTTTAAAAGCACATACACACACATAACTTTTAAAGAAAGAAGGGATACCGAAAGACTCGTTTTTATGAGGTGACTTGGGTGTGCTTTACTATGCCATTCCCGAGGAGTAATCTGACCTCCGAACTCAAAAATCTCATCACACAACAACAATTTTAAAACTAAGCCTTTTTTTTCAATGTTTTGGGCTAAATCAAAACGGCATGGCGCCTCTACAAATGAAAACGCAGCGAGACAACTCCCCACTGACAGCGCGAGATGACGGGGCCCGCGAGCAAACCGGATCCGGGTAATTTCAAGGTTGCATCTGGAGTAGGAACTTCAGGTGCGATTTCAAAATTATTTGAGGGAAATTCAGTTGAGGTTGATGGATTTCCTTGAGTTGATGGATTTTGTGGTTCCTGAGGTTCGGGTACGGTTTTGGAAGATTCACCTGTTTCATTAGTCTCAACAAAATCATCAGCAACATTTGGAGCCAAATGTGGCTCAAGGAGAGAATGTTCATCAAAAGTGACATGGACAGATTCTACTATCTTTAAACTAGATTTATTAAAAACACGAAAAGCTTTGGAATGTTTAGCATACCCAACAAAAATACCTTCATCAGCCTTAGTTCCAAATTTACCTCCGTTTTCTCTTCCATTGTAGAGGATAAAGCATTTGCAGCCAAAGATTTTGAAGAAATTAATGTTGGGGGTTCTTCCTCTCTAAAGTTCATATGGAGTTTTGTTGTAGGTTTTGTTAATGAGGGAGCAGTTTTGAGTGAAGCATACTGTGTTGACTGCTTCAGCCTAAAAGTACTGAGGAATCTTGGCCTCAGATATCATTGTCTTTCCAGCCTCAATCAACGTCCTGTTCTTTCTTTCCACAACCCCATTTTGTTGTGAAACACCAGCAGTAGAAAAATTGTGATTAATTCCATTGTCATCACAATATTGAGCAATACCATTGTTCTTGAATTATGTTCCATTATCAGACCTTACACTAACGATGTCATCTTCTTTTTGGGTTTGGAGCCATCTAAAGAGTGAGGTTAGAATTTCATAGCAATCATCTTTTGTGATCATCATTTCAACCCATATATATCTTGAATAGTCATCCACCACCACTAAAGTATATCTATTTCCTTCAATGCTGGCAGTGGTGACGGGTCCAAACAAATTAATGTGGAGCAGTTGTAAACATCTTGTAGTTGAGGGCGCGGTATTGTTGGTGAAAGACGACGCGATTTGTTTACCAAGTTGACATGCACTGCATTTCTCTGGATGGTGGTCAGCCACTTTGGGTAAACCGCGAATGAGGTTTTCCCTTCCAATCTTTGCAAGATACTTGAAGTTCAAGTGGCTCAACCGCTTATGCCATATTCAACTATTTTTGCTCACATTTTTAGCTACAAAACAGAGATTAGTAATAATACATGTAGAATTTAAATTGATAATGTAAATATTACTCTTACGAATCCCTGTGAGTAGTGTGACTCCGGAAATGCTATCTTTAATGAAGAAATTTGAGGAAGTGAAGTTGCAATGCATTCCTTTGTCACAGAATTGAGAAATTGAAAGGAGGTTGTGCTTGAGTCCTTCAACAAGAGAAACCTTCTCAATAGTTAGGTTTCCTCTCCTTATAATACCATACCCAATGGTCTTGCCTTTGTTGTTGTCACAAAAGTTTACAGATGGACCGTTGGCTTTAATGACATCTTCAAGTAAGGATCTATCTCCAGTCATATATCTTGAACAGACACTGTCAAGATACCATTCATTTTCCTTGGAGTGACCAGCCATTAAGCAGAGGACCTGAAAGATAAACATTTAAAACGAGGTCCCCTTTATTCTTTTGGGTCCTGAGGTTAGCATCTTTTGATGACCCACACCTGTTTGACAGAAGAAGGATTATTCTTTTTGGCATTGGGTGTGAACCTCAAAAGGCATTCTGTAGCCTTGTGACCTAAACCATCACATACAGAACAGTGATGAAAGCTTTGAGCAACATGAGGTTTTACAAACTCCTTACTATTCTTAGGATTTGCATTCTTTTTGGGAACTGAGGTTTTGGCCTTCACAAAAGTGGTCATTTTTGGTTTGACCGCGGTTTTTCTAGGAACGCTCCCCTTGCCTTTGAAAGCAGGAGGTGCGGTCGAAGAAGAAGAAGGGCGGTCAGCCATGCGATCAGCTACACAACCTACTTCAGAATGTGCGATTGAAGTAGATGTGCGGTCAGCCGCAATTTGAACCTCCTCTGCGGTTTCATCCTCAGAAATTTTCTTTTTCATTTGAGATTTTTTCCCAAATTGTTTCTTAGGATAGACATAGTGAAAGTTAAGTTTGGCCTTTGGTTCCTGTCCTTTACCCTTTGAAATGGAATGCTTTTCCTTAGGAATTTCTTGAGTTTGTTTAAAAAATTCCTCATCCTTTTCACAACAGGATGCACACTTCAACTTTTCACCAGTTTGGAATCTCAATCCCTCTTTATCACTACTAGCCTTTTGGGATTCTAGAATTTGATCCATGGTGACACGTGATTTAGTCAACTCATTAATTACCTTCTGGTGGTCATTGTTTTAAGCAACCAAGTCATTGTTCCTAAGTTGGAGTGCAGATACCTTAGTTTCTAGAATGAGGTTTTTATCAGTAAGAGGAGACATACTTTTTACTTGGTCTTTAAGAATTGAAATTTCAGACCTCAGTACAATTTTCCCCGTCTTAAGCTGTGTAATTTCATCATTTGCTAAAGACAAAGATTTCTTAACATTTTGGAATCTATGTGTAATATCAAGAAATAATAATAATAATATAAATAAATAAATAAATAAATAAAAATTAAATAATGGGCATTAAGTAAAGGAATTTTGATAGATTTAAAAACCTGAATGGTCAACAGTTACTTGGCGCAGTTACTCGGCGCAATTGAAAGGGGATATAAGGGGTCAGCCGTTGTTGGCTAGAGGGTGTATATATATTACTTTGAGAATTTAGTTCACAAATAACAATAGAGAAGAAGTATGTCAAAGTAGGCATGCAGTTGGAGTGGAAAGAAAGAAAGAAGAAAAGAAAAGGTAAGCCATTCTAATGTTGTAATTTATTTTGGAGATTATAGTACCATAGTGCTGTCCTGTTACTATAGTGCTAGCCTAGGAAATGATGTGAGGGGACACCCTTTTTATGAGCAAAACCAATTGATATTCATCTAGATTAAAATACTGAACCGTATCATTTTATTAATGTTCAATGTTAGATTTTGGCAAAGGAGATTAAGCGTGCTTGTACGCGTTCGGACTAATTGTCAAGTACAACTAAGGTAAGGGATTATACCTCTAATAAGGTAATTGATGTCTCATTTCAATTCTTAGGTTTCCATGAATTTTATTGAAAATGTCCGTCCTTGAAATATTAAAAGTCAACCTTGGGTTGATACTTGCTTTGACTCAGTCGAACAACGTCTTTTGATAAAAGTCAAATATTTGATATCTCCAACTTTTGTGACTTCGATTTAATATTCTTTTGTACATGAATTATTGTCATTTGCATATCTCAATATGAATTGGAAATTTCTCTACTTGATCTGTCATGACCCGAATCCTAGGCATTATTTGCTATATATGCTTGAACTCGTTAAGTTGGCGTGCGTTGCATTTCTTAAAAATGTTTTGCATTTTATTGTGACAATTATGTGGTAGTTTAAAACTTTTATAAATTATATGATATTTTAATATGATAATAATTTAAATAATATTTATTTAATGTCTTAATGGAAAATTAGGAGAGTGTAGTTAAATTGGTAACTTTTGGGAAATTTAGTATTAACTTGTTATTAACCTTGAGGGGCTTAATTATAAGAGTTGGAATTCAAGGTTTAAGTTGGTGAAATTGGTGTAAAGGTTAGAGGAGCTTAAAGGTAAATTGTGATGTTTATCTCCTTGGATATTATCAATTAAGAAGCTTTATTCTAATTAAAATACCTCTCAGCTCAGCCATGGTATCTAAGCTCAAACCCTAGCCATTTCTACTTAAAAATATCCCTAAAATCATAGAAAAATCCAACCGGTGATCCGTTTGTTTCTTTGGGTTTGGGAGAAGAGGGAGATCGTTTTCATCCGAAGAGAAGTTGAAGATTTTCAATTCCAAATTTGAGTAAGTTATTATATTTTCTTCCATGTATGATCATTTAAGTGTTAAAGTTGATCTTGTAATTGGAAGTGTTGTTGTATGGTGGTTTTGATCATTGTGGTTGAGGTTAAATTAATGGAAATGGACTTTGGTTTGGTTGAATGGGTTTTGAGTTATTTTGTTAGTACTATACTGAAGTTGAGTTCATTATTGTTGTTGTTTAAGTTGGTATATGGGATTGGTGAAACAGGGCTGCTGATGTTAGCCTCTGTTCTGAAAATCAGCATAGGGCTGTAAGTACGCCAATCCAATTCGCGATCCTTTTTTAGGTGCATTTTAATATGATAAAATTGCACTAGGGGCATTTTGGTAAATTCTCGGTCCATTCCGCGACTTTCGGAAATATTTCATAAGTTTCTTGTGAAGGAAGTACGTTTAAGTACTTTGCTCATGCAAAAGGACCAACAAGGAATAAACCAGTTTTGGACCTTTTGGGTATTAACCTGGAATGTTCGAGAATCAGGTTTTGGCGCCAGAAACGGTTAGTGACATGTTGTGTCACGCGACAACTCGAGCCATGGAAAGTGGTTGCAGGAGGTCGTACGACACAATGTGCCCATCGTCAGCAGCCTATAAATAAGACCCTCCCCCCTCTTAGATTTGGATCCCTTTTCGACCTCCCTACTGTTACCCTGCCAAAATCACCTCAGAAACCTCTCTCTCTCTCTCCTCCTTCCACACAAACCCACACCAATTCCCTTCAATTCAATCATCTCTCATACACACCTCACCTCTCTACCTCCATACACCACATACCATTGAAGATCTGAAGGCCAGCACTCCATCTGTGCTCGAATCTACATCCTGCAGCTGATTAGAAGGCCATTGCACCTGACTTGGTGCAGTGGTGGTGGATCTACAAGGGTAACAATTCCCTTCCCCTTTCTCTCTATCATACTTTGTCCATTTCACAATTTCTGTTCCTTGGACTTGATAATTAGGCTCCATCCGCCTTCAATTATCAAGTCCCAATCGCCATCTCTCTGTTTAATTTACTGTTCTTGTTATTGTTCATGCTTGTGATGTAATTTGAATCATATTGTTGCTTGTTCATCAAGGGAGTGTGGATCTCCCCATATCCATACCCCCTTTGGTTGAATAGTAGTGGATTCGGTGTTCTCTAAGTTGAATAGTTGTGGTGGTTCAATCTGAATTGGTCTCTGTTGAATCTGTTCTCAAATTGTAAGGTTCCTGCAGAGTGGTAACCTGTGTCACGCGACACAATTGGACATGTGGAGTCCTGTGTCACGCGACACAAGTAGCCCTCTGCAGAGACCATCATTTCAATTGTAATTTGTTCATCTAGTGTATATGTCATTCAAAGAAGAGTGTGGATCCTCAATGTCCACACTCATTTGAATTGATGTGTGTTGATCTCTGTGTTCAATTCAAGTTTTAGTATGGTATTATGATCATTTGGCGTTGCTGCAGTTTGAGCTTTGTAAGATCTCTGCAAACTGGTATGGCGTGTCACGCGATACAACTGACCATCCAAGGTCCTGTGTCACGCGACACATGTAACCGTTTTGCAGCTGGTCCATTTCAGTTGTAAATTGTTCCTCCTTGTAATTGGGATGTGGCCTCCCAGAGTAAATGGTTCAAAAGATGTAATGTTCCCCTTTGAGCAATAAAACAAAGCATTTATACGCATTTTATCATATATTTTGTCACACCAAATCGCACACACTCTTGAATGTTTTGGACGTTGAACATAGAAAGACTCGTTTACGAACGAGGCGTGTTGGATGAACTCTCGGTTCTTCCCAACACTTAACCTGGCCCCCGAACCCACTTTCTCTTTTCAAAGGTTTTCAATGTTTCCTTTAAAATGGCGTGGCGACTCTCAAAATCATATTTTTTTGGCGAGCGCACATTCAGTGGCGACTCCGCTGGGGACTTGAAACTTGTTTTTCAAAAGTGGGTCAAACTTTCGTTCGTGTTCAACATCATTCTCATTCATTTGTGTGTGCTTTGTTTGTGTCATTATACGTGATGTTTGCATCTTATGTGCTTTGTTTGTTGTCCCTGCTTCCTGTTTTGTTGGACTGATGCCTGGGGTTTGAGTTATTGCTTTGAGCTTGGAGGCTGGGGCTGGTTCTATTTCTCTCATTCAGATTCTGGAAATGGCTCCTTCTGTCACGCGACAGAACTTGCCATTTCAGTCCTATGTAGTGCGACAAAAGTGGCCAATTTGCAGAATTTGATTTCTTGGTGCAGGTTGTGATTGTGGGACATTCCCCCATGATCAAATTATGATCCTTTGATTATTGTGCTCTGTGGGGTGTGTGTGTTTTTCCTTTTCCCCCTTTTCCAAAATAAAAAAAATAAAATACAAAAAAATCATTTTCATAAATAAGGAATCTAGTCATCCGCACACTACTTCACATAGATCTAGAACCCTCGGGTGCGATTGACGGCATCGCGGACGGTGATGTATGTCGCCTAAGCTTGAACGCCTAATATCAAACCTATCCCCCTAGCACATCATAGGTGGAGCCACACTTTAAAGCTTACCCAACGGTTGGTTTTGACACGATATTTTCAAATATACTAAAATGAATTGTTTCAAAATTATTAAAAGGCTTTCGTACCTACTTCAAAACCTAGCACGTGTGGGCATGTTGCCATTGCAACATGGTTTCACGTAAGGACATGTCGTTCCCACGGCATGTTCTAATGAGAGATCATGTTGCTTTGTCAACGTGCACCGACGAGAGGTCATGCCGGATTTTTCCTTGAAATTCTTCAGGAATACCCGTTATGCTGCCCAAATTTCTCCAGAAATTGGGATTGCTCGTCCGTCCCATAAATGCTTCGGTTTTATTTAGGTATCATTGCCTATTATTAATTTTTAATCAATACATTTGGTGTATTTTTGGATGGTGTGTCCCTAGGTTTCCCCGAGGTCTAGATGGCGTAAATAAAGGTTTCCCCCTTTTCCCAACCGTTCCTAGGACTTAAAAGACATCGATTTCTACTTGAACATTAATAAGATGTTGCATGAGTCCATCTCCTTCCATATTCTTCCCTCTCCCATATCTCCTCAAGGTTCTTTATCCCCCGCCTTATACATGCTCTCTCATCTCCAGTTACGGCAAGTTGGGTGCGCGCTCCAGATCTCGGTGCTCATTTGGTTTACGTCATTGAGGCAGTTGCAGTTTCGGCAAAGCTTGCATCCGATACAGTTTCAGAGATGTCAAGTGCAGATAATGGTATGACCACTCAATCTAGAGGTTCATTCGCCATAGGTCAACAAGGCATGCATGATCTGTCCATGGAAGAGATGAGGACTGCTAAGGAAGCTGCTCTAGTCCGCGAGCGTGAAGCTCAATTGCCGTCCAAGCTGCACTGGCTCAAGAACAAGCTGCTAAGGCTAGAAAGGATGAAGCGCATGCTAGGTTTGTCGAAGCAATGCGCGCCTGGGGTATTGCTGTGATTCGTCGTGCAAATGGGTCTTATGAAGAGATAACCGAGGCTAATGACACTGATCTAGGAGACGGGGATGTTTCTCTCCCTTTTCATCCTACCTATGATGCTACATCTCTTCCCGTTTCTCAAATGTATGGGATAGATGTGAATAAACAAGGCAACACTCCTTCCCCAATGTCTTCGCCTCAGGCTCAGGGTACACAGTTCAATTATGCTCAGAATCAGGGGCTACCGGTGAGCTCTCAAGTTGGTTTTGGAGGACCACAGCCGATCTTCTATGATTTGACCTCCTCACCAATTCCTAATGCTTCTGTGCCTCTAAGACAGTTTGGGTCCCAGCTTCCGAACAGTCAAGGTTCGTTTCCAGGCTCTCAACATCAGCAAGATCAATTTCATGGTCCTACTTCCAGGGTAACGCCCAGTATCAGAATCGACACCCTTACTCCGGGAATCAGTTCAGCCAGGATGGTTTTCTGCAGTTTCCTGCTAGCCAGCCTCAACCACAGGGATATCAGTCTCGGCCTTTAATGGATTCAGCTTTTTGGTTTGGCTCATTACCTATGCAACATCCGGGGTCAGCTCCCTACTTGCCTGCTAGTGCTTTTCTGCGAAATCAAAATTCTCCAACTGGTTGGTTTAATCATTTGCCAGCTCCAGCATCCGGGTCAGCTCAGCCGTCTTTCTGCCAATTGTCCAGTTCCGAGCCTTCTTTAACTGCTGCTCCCTCTATTCCTCAGCTTCCGGGGATGACCCCAGAGGTGACTGCGTTGTTAAAACAGATGCAACAACAGATTAACAAGTTGACTGTAGAATCAAGTGGACTCAAAGTTGTTGATCCAGGACAAGTGAAGCCTTTTCCTTATAAGTTCAAGATGCCCAAAATACAATTTGATGGCTCAGCATGCTCGAAAACTCATGTGGACACATATGTGATGACCATGGGAGCAATGGGTTGTACTCCCGAGTTTATGGCTCAGCACTTTCATCTCACACTCAAAGGACCTGCCTTGACATGGTTTCTATCTCTTAAGCAAGAAGCTCGATCTACTTGGAGTCAGACCACTGAGGCCTTTCTTGAAAAGTACCGTGGGAACCTTGAATGGCGCACAACTAGAGACGACTTGGTCGGTACAATTCAGAAACAGGATGAGTCAATCACCGAATTCTACAAGAGGTGGAACGCTAAGCTGAATGAGCTTTCTGAGTCAATCCCATTGCAGGACCAAAAAGACATATTTCTATCATGTGTGAAGCTGATTCTCCGTGAGGCTATTGGAAAGGGTTAGTACCCGATTTGAGAGAAATGGTAGGCATGGGAGCTCGTAGCGAGAATCGACTCTTCAATCTTACCCCGGATGTCAAGACTGGCAATGTTAATGGGTCCAAGATGGTCAATCCGGTTTCCCGAGTCCCAAAAGACAATAGCATCAACAACCTTCAGAGAGGAAGCATTGGTCCAAGCAGCGGGAGATTCCGTCAAAGGATGAAATATGATGATCTTGGTATGACTACTGAGGAGGCATTTATTAGCTTGGCTAAGACTGGGATGATCAAGCCCCTCGAGAATTACAACCCTGTCAAACCCAATCCAGATTTGGATCGTAGCAAGTACTGCCGATACCATCAGTATCCCGGCCATGACACCAATGATTGCACTCCCCTGAAAGTGCTCATCCAAAAGCTTGTTGATGAGGGCAAGGTTGATAAGGCTCGCCCCAATGTTGTCTCCAATCCTCTTCAGTAATATTAGCAGAAGTCCAGAGGCTCTCCCATCTGAAGACAGAAAAGTCAGTCAGTCAGCGTCATAGGTTCTAGAGTGTCCTTTATGTTGTCATGAGTCTGTCGAGTCCAAGTTGGACCAATTTTTACTTTGCAGTAATAAAAATCTTTGTTTCTTTTCTTGCTAGACTCGAGACATCACTTGCACACCCACGTCACATTTAATTGAAATGGTTTTATTCTAAATGATCACTTGTGCTGCTCAATCACTAATGCATTGAAATGATTAATATTTAATTAATCGGAGTGAGAAAATCAACTGATATCTTTCTCAAATTGGGGCTTATCAACTCCTCACCTTGCATCTCATATGCTCACATCTCTTTCATCATCCTCAGCGTTCTGTTGCTCAATGAATTCGCATGAATCTTTCTCAATTAAGCTTAAGCAAGCAATGAAGACTTAATTTTGTTTAGGTCATCTGGTAGGGATTGCGGTTGAAGCCTTTCACCCTAGGGAAGCCATTACCTCACCCTCACTAAACAATACCCTTTCATTTTTAAGATCGGCGTGATTTGAAACCCCACTTAGCCATCATCTTTGCTCCTTGCTGAGAGAAGTCCAAGCAATGCCAAGAAGTTAGCTTCGAGAGTTGGCGGTGCACAAAATACTCAAGTCATGAAGGAGGGACAGATATAATCCTCATCTCCTCAAGAAGCATTCCAAGATATCAAAAGAAGGATTTTAAATCCTCATAATTCAGCAAGAGTCCTCAACTTCTCAAGTGGCCTTTCCAATTATCGAAAGAAGGACTTTAGATTCTCGTAATTCAGCAAAAATCCCCAACTTCTCAAGAAGCTCTCCAATGTTCAAAAGGAGCCCAAATCCTCACAAGTTCACAAAAGTTCTCGATAGCTTGGACTTCCTCTCAACAATGCCTTCCAACCATTTTCAGCCATCCTCTCGATTTTAGAGGATATTCCCATTACCTTAACCAATTCCAAGCCATCCTCTCATTTTTAGAGGATATTCCCATTACCATTACCCTTGCCTTTGACCAAAGCCAAGATTAACCTCTCATTCTTAGAGGCAATCAATATCCTCACCTTAGAAATCCCAAACACTCTCGAAAACAAACCTCTCATTTTTAGAGGTTCAGTCAGTAAAAGGCCCAGTCGACCTCTCTTCTTAAGAGGTCATGACATTCCAAATCACCCGATGATCGATTGAAACCGTGAAACCCAGCTACAGTTCCAACCGGATAGCAGTTTCACTCTAATTTCTTTGAGATCTAAATCAGATTAATGCTTCATTGCTTTCTTAGATTGGAACCTAATCCGTCTCGGTTCGAAAGATCATCAATCAAAGATTGTGCAAATTCAAACCATTCATTTGGCACTTCATGTGAGCATATTTCGTTCCTTCTCCACAAAACACTTGCCGTGAATGTCCCACTGGAGCTTCGCATCCATGTCTTTCATCGACACTCCAAGGAGACGTGTGCTTCAAATCTCCAATTTTCAAATCCTCAAGGGTTCTCAAAAGATTCTTGAATTTCACATTCCTTTTCCTTTCAATCGGGATAAGCCCGAACTATGGCAACCTGAGCTCCTCGCCAGGAGGGGAACGTAGGCAACCATAATTGCTCCGATCGAAATCACAAACAAATCTCAGAAAATCCGGTCTCCTCAAGGGCCGTCACTATACACAAATCCTCTTTCCATATTTCTGAGTTTAATTCTCGATATCAGTCGGCTTTATCCTCGTGATTAATTGAAATATTTGTTCATATCAGGATTGGTGATTGAATAACCCGAACATCAATAAAGGGTTTTAAGCAGCCTTGTGATCATCACGAATAAGATAAGTTTTCAAGTGTCTCGACGAGTCTTCTTTTCTACATTATAGGAAAATAGAGCCAAACACTGTCTTTCTGTCAGCAGGGGCTTCCATACACTTTTCCACACCTTGTGAGGTTTATACTCTCCCAAAAGAGTCAAACCCAAAAGCGAGTGTGTATACACAAAATCGGGATTCATTCCCACTTTTCAAAAGATGTGCCCTTGCACGTATACATTTCCGAGTCTTGTCCAATGACTGATTGACTATTGTCTGAAATGATGGGTTGCCTCCTTGGCCACATAATAACTCTGTCTGCAATAAGACTGCATTGAATATCTTCAAGCTGGGGATTTGTTAAGCTTTTCTCCCAGGCTCTCCTTACCGATTCCCTCCGGGTTTGCTTTGCGTTATCAACTGGGGCTTCGTCATGGTCACCTCCTCAAAATCTGGGGCTTCGCCTAATCATATCTTTAAAACCAGGGCATTCTCTGCACTTCCGCTGCTGCTTGCCGTCTCGGGCGCTCGACACACATCATTCTTATCAGCAACGAATCAATCTGCTGCAATCTGTACTCCCAGGAGTGTCCCCGACTTTCCTAGGTTGCACCATTCCTCAATCACCACTCATACATTTCCCCACCTCATAGGAGCGGGTTCACCCCATCATACATAAACACATTTCATCCCATACACAATCCATCATTTGCTACATACACATATCAGCTCGTCAAGCCATACAAAATACTCACTCCATTTTCATCCCAATTCGAGATGGACTCGTGCAATAGAAGATTAATAATGCATAAGCAAAATTTCAAATCAAATGAATAAAATGCAAAATTTCCTAGAGTGTTGTGTTGTCCCCCCGCAGGGTACAACAATCATTTGATCACAATCTGATCATGGGGATTGCTCCTCAAATCATAATCTGGACAAGGATTCCAAATCCTGCAGGTGGCATGTTCTGCCCTCATCATCTTCATCAGACTTATCATCTTCGGATTCATCAGCATCGTCTAAAAGAGAGCTTGCCTCAATCTCCAAGCAATAGTTCTCATCAGCTTCGGCAAATCATCATCAAAAGCCAGTTCTGCTAGGCTGAATCATCAACAAAGTTCTTCTGGCATGCTTATCATTAATATCCCATGTTGGACGGAGATCAATCATCCAAATCCCGTGTTGGACGGTGAATCACCATCAGTTCCCGTGTTGGACGGAGGTTTATCATCAGATTCCCGTGTTGAACGGAAGCTTATCATCAAATGCCCGTGTTGGACGGAAGATCACCATCAAATGCCCGTGTTGGACGGAAGTCTCATCATCAAATGCCCGTGTTGGATGGAAGTCTCATCATCAAAATTCTCGTGTTGGACGGAGATCAATCATCCAAATCCCGTGTTGTACGGTGAATCACCATCAGTTCTCGTGTTGGACAGAGGCTTATCATCAATTCCCGTGTTGGACGGATGCTTATCATCAATTCTCGTGTTGGACGAAGGTTTCATCATCAAATGCCCGTGTTGGACGGAAGATCATCACCAAATTCCCGTGTTGGACGGAAATTTCATCATCAATATTCCATGTTGGAAGGAGATTCTTCAGCAAATTCCCGTGTTGGACGGAAGATCATCATCAATTCCTGTGTTGGACGGAAGAATCATCATCAAAGTTCCCGTGTTGGACGGAAGGTCACCATCAAATGCCTGGGTTGGACGGAGGAATAATCATCAAAATTCCCGTGTTGGACGGAAGATCATCAAGAGCCCGTGTCGGACGGAAGATCATCAAGAGCCCGTGTTGGACGGAGATTTATCATCAAAAAATGCCCTTGTCGGACGGTCAATCATCATCAGTCACGTAAGCACAGCAAAGGTATGAAAGCATATTTATACCCTTTTGCCCTGGTTTCCTTCACCCAATGGTCACTCCTTCGAACTACGACCGACTTGATTCCCTCCAGGGATACGTAGGAATCCTTTCTCCAAAGGTCCAGCCATCCAATCTCACCAGTCATTGTCCAGCCATCTGATCTCATCAATCATCATTGTCCAGCCATCCGCCATATCCCCAGCCGCTCATTGGGAATGGGTCTTTTCTTATCGACAACCTCACTTCTTCCATAAGTGACGTTGCCGAGGGGCTCTATAAGTACGCTAATACAATTCGCGACCCTTTTTTAGGTGCATTTTAATATGATAAAATTGCACTAGGGACGTTTTGGTAAATTCCTGGTCCATTCCGAGACTTCCGGAAACATTTCATAAGTTTCTTGTGAAGGAAGTACTTTTAAGTACTTTGCTCATGCAAAAGGACCTACAAGGAATAAACCAGTTTTGGACCTTTTGGGTATTAACCTGGAATGTTCCAGAATCAGGTTTTGGCGCCAGAAACGGTTAGTGACATGTTGTGTCACGAGACAACTCGAGCCATGGAAAGTGGTTGCAGGAGGTCGTACGACACAATGTGCCCATTATCAGCAGCCTATAAATAAGACCCTCCCCCCTCTCATATTTGGATCCCTTTTCGACCTCCCTACTATTACCCTGCCAAAATCACCTCAGAAACCTCTCTCTCCTCCTTCCACACAAACCCACACCAATTCCCTTCAATACAATCATCTCTCATACACATCTCACCTCTCTACCTCCATACACCACATACCATTGAAGATCTGAAGGCCAGCACTCCATATGTGCTCGAATCTACATCCTGTAGCTAATTAGAAGGCCATTGCACCTGACTTGGTGTAGTGGTGGTGGATCTACAAGGGTAACAATTCCCTTCCCCTTTCTCTCTATCATACTTTGTCCATTTCACAATTTCTGTTCCTTGGACTTGATATTAGGCTCCATCCGCCTTCAATTATCAAGTCCCAATCGCCATCTCTCTGTTTAATTTACTGTGCTTGTTATTGTTCATGCTTGTGATGTAATTTGAATCATATTGTTGCTTGTTTATCAAGGGAGTGTGGATGTCCCCATATCCACACCCCCTTTGGTTGAATAGTAGTGGATTCGGTGTTCTCTGAGTTGAATAGTTGTGGTGGTTCGATCTGAATTGGTCTCTGTTGAATCTGTTCTCAAATTGTAAGGTTCCTGCAGAGTGGTACACAATTGGACATGTGGAGTCTTGTGTCATGAGCACAAGTAGCCCTCTGCAGAGACCATCATTTCAATTGTAATTTGTTCATCTAGTGTATATGTCATTCAAAACAGAGTGTGGATCCTCAATATCCACACTCATTTGAATTGATGTGTGTTGATCTCTATGTTCAATTCATGTTGTAGTATGGTATTATGATCATTTGGCGTTGCTGCAGTTTGAGCTTTGTAAGATCTCTGCAAACTGGTATGGTGTGTCACGCGACACAACTGACCATCCAAGGTCCTGTGTCACGCGACACATGTAACCGTTTTGCAGCTGGTCCATTTCATTTGTAAATTGTTCTTCCTTGTAATTGGGATGTGGCCTCCCAGAGTAAATGGTTCACAAGATGTAATGTTCCCCTTTGAGCAATAAAACAAAGCATTTATACGCATTTTATCATAAATTTTGTCACACCAAATCGCACACACTCTTGAATGTTTTGGATGTTGAACATAAAAAGACTCATTTACGAACGAGGCATGTTGGGTGAACTCTCGATTCTTTCCAACACGTAACCTGACCCCCGAACCCATTTTCTCTTTTCAAAGGTTTTCAATGTTTCCTTTAAAACGGCATGGCGACTCTCAAAATCATATTTTTTCGGCGAGCGCACATTCAAGGTCATGAGTCGTGCCCTGTGGCACGAGTCGTTCCCTGCATGAGGGACTAGTCATGCTATGTGGGATGACAGTATCTGGCTGTACTTAAAAGGGGCACGAGTCGTGCCCTGGCCAGTTTTGTACACTTGTTTTTAAAGCTCTATAGGTTCAATTTTACAACTTATCCTTCAACAAATGGAACACAACAATCAAAGTACAAGGTATGAACAACAAAATGAAGTATTAACATTTCAATTGTGATCATTGGAAGATGTTTATATGTGAGGTTAAAGTAGGTTGGAACCATGGAACCTAACTTGTTTAAATTCCTCATATAATTGATGTTACATCCTTGAATGGTCAGTATATGCGTGTATACCTTATGTGTTGCAGCTTTTGTATTGGTTTGACATCTTCAGGATGTGTGATTAGGTTTCCCTACTTTGGAATCCTAAGTTGATCGAATTGGTTCAAGGATGAATTAGCCTTAGTGCTACTATTATTTGATACTTGTTATCATGTTGATATGCTATACTAGTATGGTTCCCTACTTTGGAATCATCGTTTATTGTAAGCAAGTATTTAGTACTATGCTTCTGTTTAAAGTCCAGCTGGTATGTGATTGGTGGGCAGTGTTATGGGATTATAATGGCACCGAGCCGAGTTTGTTATAATCCATACACTGGGTCCCAGGTTGCCCATCCATTGGCCATGGTTTGGGTAGTGGGCTAGCTCCCCTTTTTAGGGTGATGTCATGTTGCACATTGGGTATGACTTTGTGTCATAGTCCTGTTTGTTTGTTACTACAATTGGGTTTCGGAACCGCTTCTTCAACTGTTGCTGCGTGGATCGTGTTATCCTTTGGAGGATAAAACCTTGGCTCAGTATCCTTCTAAGTGTTACATTATGGCACTTAATTGTTATATGTATATATGTATCTTTCTTTGTGTTATCAGAAGGTGATATATATGATTGGTTGTTATATGCTTCTTAACATGGTTACATATCATCTTGTTGCATATATAATAACTTACTGAGATTTTTTCTCACCCCGTCCTTTTATTGTTTTCTTAGATAGAGCCGAGCCAGGGGCTAGGGTACGTTGAGTACTGAGAGGGTGCCAAGTTGGGTTTTGTTGAGGAAGGTAATTATAAGGATACATTATATAAATGTATAACCTTGGGTAGATTTCCGAATCTTGGATATGATGTCTTTATTTTGGAACTTTTAAAGACTTTGTAAATATTTTTCATTTGGGGAACTAGGTTCCTTGGTTTGTAAATAAGTGTGTGTGTATGGTTTGTAAATGGTTTGAATGTGGAGTGAGTTAAGTTTGAAGTGAAATGGTTTAACTTTTGATAGTAAGTGAGACAAGTTCCTAAATGTTAAACAGGTTTTTTTTTAAGTGATAACTTTTAGAAAGTACATTTCGAAATTTTTTCTTTATATGGCGTCTTCAGAACGTGTCTCGGCGTGTGACCAAGTAGGTCCACGGTTCGGGGCTCATCATGATCACTAAGCTAAACAACCCATGTTAATGGGGTATAATTGTAATTTGGCCTTTTAGGCATTTTTGTTCACTAATGCTGAGGATTAGCAGTGGGGTGTTCCGGAATCACTGTTTTGTATTTGTGCTCCTTGTGGGCTTTTGGTTTGATAAGGTCAATTGACCGCTTACGTGATCATGACTCTGTTAAAATATTCGTTTTTTAATGATTGGATCATATTGTTAATTGTCCGTTCGTTCTTTTGAATAAATCTTGGAAGTCATCATTCACATTGCTATTGCCTCGTTGAAAAAGATTGTTTATTTTGCGGTCACCTCTTCTTAGTATTCGGAGAGGTCCGTATATGAACTTACTGGCATTATTCGCTCACCCTTTCGTATTCTCTGTTCTTTCAGGTAAGCACTAGATGGAGGATGATTTGAGAATTTTCATCTTTTAAATTTTATATTTTCTAGACATTGAATAATGAGGTAAGACTTTTGAGTTTAAATTGAAAGTATGTCAGTTTAGATTGAACCCTAGACTGTTTGGATTGCAATAATGATCAGAGAATAATTTTGATGTATTCGAGCTGAATTAATTATGTATTGTCTTGGAAAGAGTAACAGACTCAAGGGTGGGACCCACAAGACATGGGACCGAGATTTGGGTCGTTACAGAATGGTATAAAAGCTATGGTTTTAGGTCCTGAGGTCTTAGAACTTAGGTGAGACACTAAAACAGTAGAATATAATTATTGTGGACTTATAGAAATTGGTGTTTGCAGGTATGGCGCGATTAATCAAAACCGCTAGGAAGTCCAGTGCTCATCATAGTATTCCTAATAATGATTCAGGGTTCGAATCTGATGGTGAAATTCAAATTATAGTGAATAACCCCGAGCCTATTGTTGAACCAGTTGTTAACCCCGAACCAATGGTCCTTGAAGCAGCGGAAGTTAATCACGAACCTTTGGTACCCGAGCCAGAAGTTGATCCAGACCCCGTACTTCCTGAACCTGTTGTTCTTAATCCTATATTGCCGGGACCTCTTCTTGGAGAACCTATATTTCCTTAAATTGAATACAATCTTGAACCTCTAATGAATTTGGAGCCTGGAGTGGATGTCCCAGAATTCCCTTTTGTCTCTAATGAGTTATATGCTTTAGTATGTCAGGAGCGTGATCTTTTAAGGGAACAAAGAAATGAACTGTTGGAGTAAGTTATGATGCTTGAGAAGCAAATTGAGGAAATTACCGAAGAAGGGTCGAAATATCAGCCTATAGAAATCGATGATGAGTCAGATGAAGAGGAAGAGGAAGGAGAACAAGCAAAAGAGGTAAATGAGGTAGAGGAAGAGGAAGAGGAAGACCCAGAAGAGGAGGATGAGGAAGATGAAATGGAGCTAGCTGACTATGCACCGCTCGATGTTTGAATATTGGAGAAGATATTTGAAACCATGACTTGCACGGATGCACAAAAGGTGATTTTTGCCACCTTTGTCCTTGAAGGAGAAGCGAATCAGTGGTGGAAAGCAGAAAAGCGTCGAGCCAAACAAGATGGAACGGAAGAGTATACGTGGGACATGTTTGTACAGGCTTTCAATGATAAGTACTTCCCACCAAGTGTTAGAGAAAGGAAGATGGTTGAATTCTTGGAATTGGTACAAGGAGAAATGACTGTAGACCAGTACGATGCTAAATTTGTGGAGTTAATGCGCTATGCGCCAGCTTTCTTTGAAAATAAGAGCCAGAAAGCTCGAAAATTTGAGAGAGGTTTAAATTCGAAGATTAGTTATCGCCTGACTGCACTGAAGTTGCCCACATATGCTGAATTGTTAGATCGAGCACGCCTGGTAGAACAAGAATCAATTGAGTTTCAAAAGAAAAAGTCTGAGAAGAAAAGGGGAGTGGAGAATGTTTCAACGGGGACTCGAGGTCAGCCGAGTCACCATGGCAATAAAAACAATAAAAGGTTGGTGACTGATAACAATCACCATCAAGGAGGGTATTAGGCAAACAAAAGTCAGACTCAAGGGAACCCTATAGGTTGTCGAACATGTGGAGGTAAACATGAGACGAAGGCGTGTTACCGTACTACGGGTGCTTGTTTCAATTGTGGAAAGATTGGTCACCAGGTCAAAAATTGTCCCGAACCTCTTAAAGGGGCTTATAATAAGGATAAGGATGATAAAGATAAGGGAAGGCAACAAGGAAGAATTTTTGCAATGACGGCAAGAGACACCGAAGCTACGAATGAGGTGGTGGCAGGTATCATCCAAATTTGCTCTCACAATGCATATACTTTACTTGATTCTGGTGCTACACATTCTGTGGTATCCTCATGCTTTGCTCTTCGTATGAAATTAATTCCACAAGAATTAGAATTTGAATTGGTTATCGATACTCCTGTTAAGATATCGGTAGCGGTAACTTCCATTTTTAAAGATTGTCATGTGCACTTAGGAGGAAGGGACTTGAGTGCAGACCTCATTGGGATGGATATCCGAGAATTTGATGTAATCTTGGGAATGGATTGGTTGGCATCTTATCATGCTAAGATAGATTGCTTTAAGAAGGAAGTCACTATTTGTATTCCAGTGGAATCAAAATTTAGTTTTAAGGGTTCTAAGCCGGTAAGGGTACCGAGGATCATTTCGGCTTTAAAGGCCAGAAGATTGATAGGGAAAGGTTGTCAAGGGTATATTGCTAGCATAGTTGATAAACGTAAAAAGGGAGTTGACCTTGAAGAACTTCCAATAGTCAAAGAGTTTAAGGAAGTGTTTCCCGAGGATTTGCCTGGCGTTCCACCTGAAAGAGAAGTGGAGTTCTTTATAGACCTAGTACCGGGTACTGGTCCTATTTCTAAGGCACCATATCGTATGGCCCCTGCAGAACTTAAGGAGCTTAAGGATCAGTTACAAGAACTATTGGATAAGGGTTTCATCAGACCTAGTGTATCCCCGTGGGGTGCTCCGGTGCTATTTGTGAAAAAGAAAGATGGGTCTATGCGGTTGTGTATTGACTACCGTGAACTGAATCGAGTCACGATCAGGAACAAGTATCTGTTACCTAGAATTGATAACTTGTTTGACCAGCTGCAAGGAGCATGTCACTTTTCCAAGATAGACCTTTGTTTTGGATATCATCAATTGAAGGTCAAGAATGAAGATATTGCCTAATGCTGCAAGAATCGTGCTTATCAATCTCCGTCCAATCAGCAAGACTAATCACATGGCTCCTTGACCTGAAACATAGAACCCACGACTAGCCGGAATGGTCTCCGGGAAAGACCCTCGGGCGTGAGAGTAAGTATGGTGTATGAAAGCTCAAATATTATAATGAACAAGGTGTATTCAAAATAACGAAGAGCAATTACCTTGGAACGGTTGATGTTGCCTTGTATTTATAGTTATTGATGAGAGTTGTATTTGTGGTAGGATTGCATGAAATCCTTTAATTTGTGGAATAGATACGTGGTAGAGATCTTATCCATAAATAACTCCTGATTTATAGGGAGTCTTGTTACGTAAAGAATTGTAAGTACGCCAGGACTCTGTAGGTCGAGGTCGCCAGTTGAGTCTAGGTCGACCTGACTGATGGATAGGGCTAGACCGTACCCAAATAACATCTGGATCGTTAGGTCGGACCAAGCTAGGTCGGGACCTCGTAGGTCTGACAATGAGCTTAGGTCGACTGATCATGTTGATGGGCCTTGGGCCTAGTAATAATTGGGCCTAGCCTACTGAAAACATGGTGGCAATAACTGGTAAATGATTGGGCTTACTCGCTGGGCCTAGCTCGTCACTTTTATTCTATTCAGTGGCCCCCAACTTTCTGAGTTGACCTCGTCGACCAGGAAGTTAAAAGAATTTCTGATGAAGACTTGAAGCAAACCTTAAGTCGATGCTCGAGCTGATGTTAGGATGACCAAATGTGACGTGGCTCAATCTTGGCCGTTTTGTTGGACGGTTGGATCATTGGAAGCGCCGTATTTCTGCAATCATTACTGTTTTGACGTTTGGGAAACCGCCATGACAAATTTAATTCTGGGATTAACCGTTTGAATTTTCTTTTTTCCTTTTCAATTACGGAAAATACAAATACCCCAATCCTTTTCCTTTTCAAACTTTTACTTTCTTCAAGCTTCCGTATATCTTCGGCGATAACAGTAAAGCAGCAACTGGTTTTATTCCAGCTTTCGTCCTCTGCAATAACCCTTTCTCGTTCAAACTGATTAAGGTATCCTTCTCGCCCTCTTGTACTAGGGTTTAATTTCTGTATTTTCTTTGATTTCGCCATGGATAGGACCTTTAGTAGTGAACCAGGAGCTTGGTATGGCTACTGTAATGTCAATCGTAGAGTATATAAACACTTGAACGGAGTGTGGAGAGAGATGACTGTTGAGGAGTGCTCCTCAATTTTGACCCGGTGGGGTTTACGCTTTAAAGAATTAGGTTTTCCTGTAGGAGAGACCCTAGGTGCTTTAGAGACGAACGACCCAAGAGTTGTTTCCTTTAACCTTTTCGACGAGCTGCTTGACCACATAGCTCTGTTCTACGTCTGAGGTCCCAGCAAACCTTCCTTCCTTAGGAATAGAAAAGGATTTTCGGGGGAATCTAGGTCACCCCTTAGTACGTCCATTAGGTCCCTTGAAGCTGCATATAGGACTTATTCCCCTATTTCCTCTTCTTCTTGTACAGATATGGCAGCTCAAGGGGGAGCAACAACTTTGACTTCCTCAAGCCCACAAATTGTGGATGCCTTTTAGTCCTCCGTTGTACCTGGGAGGAATGAAGGGGCTACGTGCCTCCTAGGCTGCTTCAAGGGAAGAAGAACTCTCAATCTCGACTAGATATGGTGTTTAAATTTTGTGAGGTTGACAGCAAGGAGTTCGATATCACCCTTTTTGGCAAGAAAGAATTCATGAAACTGTTTGGTGCTACCTTCAGTAAGGATCCTACTAGGGTGGCCTTCTTCTATGGGCAATTCGAGGCTGGCCTGAGGTTGCCATTAGATCCCTTCATAAATGAGTTTTTGGAGTGTATGGACGCCCTACCTCTCCAGCTGGGAGCCAACACTTGTAGAGTCTTGGTATGCTTTGCCATGGTGTGTCGCTTTCTAGGGCACGAGCCTTGTATGAGTGTGTTTAGGGAGTTTTTTACTGTCAAGACTGATAAGGTCGACTTGGGGATTAGCACCCCCTCCAAGCCAAATTCCCCCAAATTGTTTGTCAACCTTCCTAGCAAGGTGAGTGGTTGGAATTCCCACATGGTGGTGGTGGAGAGTAGGAGGGGATGGGAGTTCCCTTTGCCCAGCACTGAGACCACAGTACTAAAGGAGGAGGATTACTGGGAGCCGTACTGGTGCACCGAGCTGTATAAGAAGTTGGTCGAGGTAGCTGATAAGGGACCCATCAGTTGGGATATTCTGGGAACTACCAAGAACAATTACATCCAAGCTGGGATGATGATTGGTAATGGAGATTTGGTGCCTCTGGTCCCCGTTGTTAGATGTTTGAGGTACCCTGATTGGGTCACCCATGAGGGGGCTCGATTTAGATTCGAAAGCCAATGCCATTATTGCAAGGGGGAGCAGGACCACTGTAGATTCAAAGTGGATCATTTTGGTGGTAAGAGTTTACTCGTCATTATATTTTAACTCATCCATTGATTTCTCGTATGTAGAACTTTTAGCTCATACATAGAACCTGTTTGAATTGTATATGTAATTATTAGCGCGTAAATAATTTACTCGTATGTAGAACTCGTAGCTCATACATAGAACTTGTTTGAATTGTCGAGCTAACACTTTGTTGCTTTGGTTTTGTGCAGTTCTGACTCCTGAACAAGAGGCTAATATGGGCTGAGTTATTGATATAAGGAAAAGCAAGAAAAGATGCGGGGCTGCCAATGCCCGAGAAAGCCGTGAGAGGGAGGGCGCAGAGCACCAGAGGCTGCTGAAGCTGGTTGATCAGGAAACTGATAAGTTCATTCCTGTGGAAGATGAGCTCGAGCAACTGGAGGAGGAACGAGCTGGGGATGATGCCCAAAAGGCACAAGAGGCCAATGTTGCTGAGGTCGAGACGACTAATCACACCGAGGAGCCAAGGAAAGAGGTTCCTCATGCTAAGACTAGAGCCAAGTCCAAGGCCAGGTCGCTTATCATTGATGTGGATGAAGAGGAGGAAGAAGACAACGACGCCCCCCTTAGCAAGAAAATCAAGACGAAGAGGTCCAAACTTAACCCGCCGCCTGAACAGGTAGATGCATTTGCTAGTAGTTCTTTGTCTCTCTCTCTCTCTCTCTCCAAGTCTCATACTCCGACCTTGTCTAAGCTCGAGTGGACAAGTTGAGCGATGTCCCGCTCGCTACATCGGAGTAGACAGCTCCGTTAGAGAATACCCTGAGCTCGAGTATTGCCAGGTGATCGTGAGGAGATCTGCTGACCAAGACTTGGTCAAGAAATTCATTGATAAGGGTTTGACTGCTGAGACATTCCGAGCGAGGTCTGGATTGGTTCATTCCAAGGTAATACTTGTAACCTTTTTATATCATCACTACTTTTTTCTGTTGCTCGTCTAATCCCCTTAACTCGATCTTTGGTCGATCGGATCCCTTTTGTTTAATCGGCGTTGCAGTCTCTCGCCCTGATTGAGGCAGCCATAAGCTACTGGAAGGTGGCTGAGGAGCAAGAAAGGTTGGCCAAGACCATGCTAGCTCACAAATCTGATGAGCTAAAAAAGTTGGAAGAAGATCATGCCAAGCTGAAGGAGGAGCACTCCGACCTAGACTCGGCATATGAGTCTCTGAAGCTGGTAAAAGATGCTGCCTTAAAGGATAAGGAGGAGACTTGGGGCAAACTTGGAAAGGTCCAAAAGGAGCTAGCTTCCCTTAAGGTAGACAAGGAGAAGGTCGACCAAGACCTGGAAGTGGCGACCCAAATGATGGAAGAGAACATTCTGATGCTAAACAAACAAATTGACAATCTAAAAGCTGCTCGCCAACAATGGGAAGCCGATCTATTGCTATAAATGCTGCCCGAGAAGCTGCGAGCACGGAGGCGGTGAAGGCCTACAAAGAGAGCGATGAATGCCACAACTATGTCACTGAAAAGGCTAGGTCGTTCTTCGATGTAGGTCGGAGCCATATGGCTCAACGCATTGTAGTGGATCCCTCCTTTGACATTTCAATCGAACAATTGGCCAAGTGGGCCTCTGAGGATGCGTACAATGTGTCAGCTTGCCAAGGTAATCATCTGGTGCCTTATAATAAGAACGACTTGGCTACCATTGCCCAGGATGACACAGACATGGCAGCAGAACCTTGGGTTCCTCCTCCTGTTGATAACGTCAATTTTAATACTCTTTTGGAGGAGCTGGAGGAACCCGACGAGTTTGTTTTGGATGGTGATACTCCCAGGCCCGTTTTCTCCGATTCGGGTAAACCCATTGATCTCCAACAGAAGGAAGAAAATGTAGAAGGTCGAGCTACCACAAGTGGACAAGTTGAAGCCGATCTATCTACTTGAATTCTGAATATTAGAGTGATTGTGTAATGAACAAGTCCCAAAAAAAAAATTTTGTTTTTTGCTTTGTGAATGTAATGATGCCTTGGCCCAACTTTTTGGGAGTCATACTAACTCGTAATTTTTTGCTAGCTTTTGTCCTGGCCCATTTTGGGGGACTGAGATTTTATTTAATCGTAGCTGACCTTGGACACTTTGAATCTTATGCTTTTTGAGGAGGAGTATGCAGCTTTGAGGAAGATTGCAGGAGAAGAAGTGGGCGAGGTTAACTCCAAGATACAAGATGCAGGGAAGGTGGAGCAGGTTGGTGAGACGCAAGAGGGGAATATGGTTGAAGATGCAGGTGAGGAATGATTTTACCTGTTCCTAAAAAACAATGTTTTGGTTCTTAAATACTTTTAACTGAGGGGTGCCCTTAAAGACAATTTTATGGTTTGTGTTTTAACTTTAATATTTTGCCGAGTGTTCTGTCCTCGCTTGTTAGATGGTGGCTATTTTTAGGTTGTAAGGTTTTCATGCATGTTCGTTTGAGCATGCTTTTGGTATTATTCTATGCCTTGCGATGGCATGGAGGATGATTTTGGACATTTCGACAGTTAGGTTTTAAATTCTCTTAAAATACTTTGGGTTGGAGAGTAAGTAAGTTTTTGGGGTAATAGGTTGATGATGCAACCTTTTGAAGTATTTTAACGAGGGGAAGACTGAATAGAATCCTTATAAAATTTCTTTTTGTTCGTTGGGGGTAACATGCTGATGTTACGACCTACTTGTATTATCTTGAGTTCATAACTTTAGTTAAGTGCAAGAAGGTAATCAACATGTACTTGACACATTGGCCCACCTATACCTTAGCAAAAGTATGAAGAACGTGCATCCCGGGCGAAGGTGTAATAACCTTTAGCAATTAGAGAGGGATGTAAAACCCTCAAACCGGAGAAGGGAAAGTCCCTTTTTTGGTAAGTGTGGTAGTTGAACAAGAAGATACTATGGACATTTCAGGAAATAACTATATTAATGAATTCTAATTAACAATTTAAACGTCCCTAGGTGAGGTAGATTAGAAATAAGCGCTAAAATGATCAATACTACTTCTATATTCAAGTTGACGGGAGTCTTAGAAAATTATCATTAAAATTCAGAAAGACTTAATGATGGCGAGACGTAACGAGTCGTACCTGGGGAGGGGTGAATCCTTATGTCCCATTTTTGTCCTGTTCGAGTTGCGTGCCCCATTCCTAGTAGGAGCCTTCGTCAAAAAGGGGTCAACTTGTTGTCCTTCATGCCGATCGAAATGTCTCTTCAGATTGCTGTCTGTTGCTTCAGCTAGGATCGAGGATCCTAAGGGCATTACGGAGGTTCGACTATCTTATCGAGGGCGCATTGCCTTAAAACCGGTCTAGGGTGTCATCAAGTTGGCACAATCCATAATTTGCTTTGCCCTATTAGCGTAATTGCAGCGCCCCCTCCAAGAGCCTTTGTGGAGATGACTCCTTGTGCGAAGTGCTTGGGTGGTGGCGTTGTACGTTGATCCACGAGAGTACCCAAATTATGCCTTCAGGGTCGTCAACTTGGTGGCAAATCTGCTAGAAATTTGTCAATCATCAAAAGACCATTGTTCCCGCGAACGGCGCCAAACTGTTTTGGTCAAAATTAAGCATTTCCATGCTCCTAAAAGGAAGAGGGTACAATGGAATATGATGATATAGGGACAAGGTGTGAACATGGAGGATTTAACGAGGAAAGCCCTTGAACAACATGTTCGCCGGCATAAAACCTCAGAACAATAGAATTTTATTAGTATTATGGTAGGAGTGGAGTATGGGTAGTATACATTGAGCATGGATGATCAGCTCCCGTGGTGTGTGTGTGTGTTGTTACATGTGTTATTTATATACGAAAAATCAAGATATTCCCTATGCTTCCGAATTTCTTTGATGGAGTCTTCTCTCTTCAGTTACAATTAGCCGTAAGTATAGCTTCAAACGGCCAAATTTTCCTCCTGGTGAATGGGTCTTGTAACGGCCCTATAATTAGGTGATTATGGTCAGGTTGTTTCGTTAAGTTGATAAATCAAGATGTCCCGAAAAGATGGTGATTTTTCCAGCCTCAACAAAGAGATGTGGCTTTATTAACCCATCTCGAACGCAAAACAGCTAGGAAAGTCATATTGACTTCTTTATCAGTTAAAACTTTGCCAAGAGATCTACAAGCATTAACTACCTCAACGTAGCGATCATAAGTTTGGCGCAAGGTTTCGTTTGATTTTCTGTTGATGTTGCTGTAGGATCTTTCAACAGCATATCTCTTGTTTTCCTTGCAAAGATCATCTCCTTCAAGGTAGCTCTCGATGGCATCCCACTTCTGCTTTGCGATTTTGCTGTACATGACCTTTTGAAGAGTTGAAACAGACAAGGTTCCTGAAATGATGAATCTTGCTCTGTTATCCAAAGCAACTAATCATTTTTCCTCATCAGTGTTGGTGTAATGCCCTAGGCTATAGTTATGTTTAACTTGAACCGTTATGTATCATCTTTATCATTTATTAAAGAGCATGCTTTTTCTGTTCATTATATGTTTGCATGTTTATTATATTGAACTGCGTACCTAGTTATTTTGAACAACTAGTATAAGTTGGTAATGGATAATCATAGAAATGATTATATGCATGGAGATGCACATTACACTTATGGATACTTGCTAGAGAACAAGTATTGGACATGACCTACTTATGAGATTTATGACATGGTCTGTTGTCATGATTGAATCTCACGATAGTCGTGTTATTGAATCCTTCATACCTGAGATTATCATCGTCTTCCACATGACGAAGATCGTGTTTGATATAGTCTAACACTATCTTTAATCGGATAGCAATAGGGGCTATGTTAGCACGATTGGACTCATGTAGGGAAGAATGATAAGTCAAGATGGGATTTGTCCCTCTTATGAAGAGAGATGTGTGCTTGGGCCCCTCGATGAAATATGTGGCCACAGTCAAGTGATTTGATAGAGATCAAATGCATTTGGATTATCAACATATTCGGAATCGAGAAAGCATTGAACAAGATGAGTTGACCTAGACCATGACTCATGTTCAATTGGACATCGTGGACAAAGGGATTGTAACATTTGATCTATCGAGGAATCAAGCTTTGATGTTATATTAATTGGGTGGACATAATGATTTGCTAGAAGTCACTTATGTCTTGTGAGGTCGATGTTTCGAATCACTACCAACATAATATAATTCCTTTTGGGTCACACACAAAGAACGAATTTGATTTAGGCTGAAAATTGGAATTTAGGATCTGAGGCTGTTGCACGGCCGTGCGATTGTTTTTGGAGCGGCCGTGCAAGAGTTGCTGGCTGGAGCGGCCGTGCGTTAGTTTCTGGAGCGGCCGTGTAAAAGTTGCACGGGCGTGCTCTAGTAAACTGCACGGCCGTGCATAGCGGCGCTGAGAGTCCGTTTTGGCTTCGGAAAAGGAGTCTTTTTCCCTAATTTTTAGGGTTACTTGCTAAGTATAAATAAGACCTTTTGCCCAGCCAATAGATAGACGAATTTTGAGTTTTAGAAACACAAAAATCATTGTTTTTTATTTTGAATCAAAGGCTCTCAAATTAATCCGTAGTTTTTTTGGCTTTGATTATTGAATATTGATTCAATAATCAAGAGGATCATCTAGCAATCCAACAAGAAGGTGTTCTTGGTTCATTCGCGTGTGGATCACCATTAGAGGGAGGTTGCTTTATCTCCTAAAGCTTGAAGATCTCCATTGTTGATTTCATCACCAAGGTTTTGAACAAGGAAGAAGAAGATCCGTTTCGACATCAAAATTCCAAGGCTTAAATTTTGAGATCTACTTTGATAAACTTCATCGCATCAAGAGGTATGTAATTCTATTTCATGGTTTTCTAATATGTTCATGCTAGACGAATCATAGGGCTAGGGTTTTGATGTTATTTCTAAGTCCTTCCGCTGCGTTTGTAACCCCAAAACCCAACAGTGGTATCAGAGCCCTGTCTTGCCATGATTAGGATTGAAATTGCATGCTAGATTTAATTTGATTATTTACTACCATGTTATATGAAATAGATCTAGAACTTATGTGTTTTGTTTTTATGAAAAACAAGTATATATGATATGCCATGTTTATGATAAATGATGAATTAATTTTATTAGTTTATCACATAGGTTATTGATCTATTAATATGATTATTTGGATTTGTAATTTCTCAAAATTAAAATCAAATTGTTTGTATGAAATTTTGTGAAGTCTTATGATCATGATTATGTTCACATGAGATCTATGTTACAACTATGTGATGTTTGTTACAATATGAAAACCTTCGAAATATTTAAGTCTTATGCAATTCCTTGATTAGAACACTTGTGAAATTTTAGGGTATTTTGATGTAGTTTTAGCTCAGTTGGGTATTTTTGATGTAGTTTTGTTCTTATAAGGCTAGGCTTGTAGCAAAGGGATATAAGCAAACTCATGGTGTTTACTATGATGAAACCTTCTTGCCTGTTGTCATGCTTAAGTCTGTTAGAATTTTGATTGCCATAGCCGCATATTATGACTATGAGATATGGCAAATGGATGTCAAAACTGCTTTCCTTAATGGAAAACTGTTAGAGGATGTGTATATGACATAACCTGAAGGTTTTGTTGATCCAGGAAATTCTAACAAGGTGTGCAAGTTGCAAAGATCCATTTATGGATTGAAGAAAGCTTCTAGGAGTTGGAATCTTCGATTCGATGAGAAAATCAAAGAGTTTGGTTTTATCAAGAACGGAGATGAACCTTGTGTATACATGAAATTCAGTGGGAGTGTTGTGCTATTTCTCTTATTGTATGTCGATGATATCTTACTCATTGGAAATGACATTCCTGCGCTTGAGACTGTCAAGTCTTGGTTAGGGAAGTGTTTCTCAATGAAAGATATGGGCGAAGCCGCTTACATCCTTGGTATCAAGATCTATAGAGATAGATCAAAGAGGATAATTGGTTTGAGTCAAAGTACCTACATTGACAAGGTTCTTAGAAGATTCAAAATGGAAAATTCTAAGAGAGGAAACTTGCCAATGGGTCATGGTGTTACTCTTAGCAAGATGTAGTGTCCTAAGACAACTGATGAGCGAAAGAGGATGAATGAAGTTCCATACGCTTCGGCTATTGGATCTATCATGCACGCTATAATTTGTACTGGACCCGACGTCTCGTATGCTTTGAGCATGACGAGTCGATACCAATCTGATCCTGGTGAGAACCATTAGATGGCAGTCAAGACGATCCTAAAGTACTTAATAAGGACTAAGGGTGCATTCTTGGTATTTGGAGGGATGGAAGAAGATCTTGCTGTAAGAGGTTACACAGATGCTAGCTTCCAAACCGACAAGGATGATTTCCGATCGCAGTCGGGATTTGTGTTTATGCTTAACGGAGGTACGATATGTTGGAGGAGTTCCAAGCATATTACTATTGCCGATTCTACTACTGAGGCCGAATATATAGCGGCATCCGATGCAGCTAAGGAGAGGTTTGGATCAAGAAATTCATTAGTGACTTGGAAGTTGTTCCAAGTATCACTAATCTGGTGGAACTTTATTGTGACAATAATGGTGCCATTGCGCAAGCAAAGGAACCAAGGTTACATCAGCGATCCAAACATATTCTTAGACATTTCCATCTCATTCGAGAGTTCATTGATTGGGGAGACATTAAGATATGCAAAGTATCAACCGATGATAACATTCGGGATCCACTTACAAAGCCCCTCGCACAACAAAAGCATGATGGTCATGTGAGATCCATAGGTATTAGATATATAGATGGAGCCTAGTGCAAGTGGGAGATTGTTGGTGTAATGCCCTAGGCTATAGTTATGTTTAACTTGAACCGTTATGTATCATCTTTATCATTTATTATAGAGCGTGCTTTTTCTGTTCATTATATGTTTGCATGTTTATTATATTGAACTGCGTCCCTAGTTGTTTTGAACAACTAGTATAAGTTGGTAATGGGTAATCATAGAAATGATTATATGCATGGAGATGCACATTACACTTATGGATACTTGCTAGAGAACAAGTATTGGACATGACCTACTTATGAGATTTATGACATGGTCTGTTGTCATGATTGAATCTCATGACAGTCGTGTTATTGAATCCTTCATACCTGAGATTATCATCATCTTCCACATGATGAAGATCATGTTTGATATAGTCTAACACTCTCTTTAATCGGATAGCAATAAGGGCTATGTTAGCACGATTGAACTCATGTAGGGAAGAATGATAAGTCAAGACGGGATTTGTCCCTCTTATGAAGAGAGATGTTTGCTAGGGCCCCTCGATGAATAGTGTTGATGAAATGTGTGGCCACACTCAAGTGATTTGATAGAGATCAAATGCATTTGGATTATCAACATATTCGGAATCGAGAAAGCATTGAACAAGATGAGTTGACCTAGACCATGACTCATGTTCAATTGGACATCGTGGATAAAGGGATTGTGACATTTGATCTATCGAGGAATCAAGCTTTGATGTTATATTAATTGGGTGGACATAATGATTTGCTAGAAGTCACTTATGTCTTGTGAGGTCGATGTTTCGAATCACTACCAACATAATATAATTCCTTTTGGGTCACACACAAAGAACGAATTTGTTTTAGGCTAAAAATTGGAATTTGGGATCTGAGGCTGTTGCACGGCCGTGCGCTTGTTTTTGGAGCGGCCGTGAAAGAGTTGTTGGCTGGAGCGGCCGTGCGTTGGTTTCTGGAGTGGCCGTGCAAAAGTTGCACGGGCGTGCTCTAGTAAACTGCACGACCGTGCATAGCGGCGCTAATTGTCCGTTTTGGCTTTGGAAAAGGAGTCTTTTTCCCTAATTGTTAGGGTTACTTGCCAAGTATAAATAAGACCTTTTTCCCAGCCAATAGATAGACGAATTTTGAGTTTTAGAAACACAAAAATCATTGTTTTTTATTTTGATTTTGAATCAAAGGCTCCCAAATTATTTCATAGTTTTTTGGCTTTGATTATTGAATATTGATTCAATAATCAAGAGGATCATCTAGCAATTCAACAAGAAGGTGTTCTTGGTTCGTTCACGTGTGGATCACCATTAGAGGGAGGTTGCTTTATCTCCTAAAGCCTGAAGATCTCCATTGTTGATTTCATCACCAAGGTTTTGAACAAGGAAGAAGAAGATCTGTTTCGACATCAAAATTCCAAGGCTTGAATTTTGAGATCTACTTTGATAAACTTCATCGCATCAAGAGGTATGTAATTCTATTTCATGGTTTTCTAATCTCTTCATGCTAGACGGATCATAGGGCTAGGGTTTTGATGTTATTTCTAAGTCCTTCCGCTGCGTTTGTAACCCCAAAACCCAACAATCAGTCCACTCAGCTTTCATCTTTTTGACCTCTGGAGTTTCAACACTGATGGTTGGGTTGGTGTTGGCCTTCATAGGAACAAAGGGGCCATTCGTCACGCACTCCACCAGCATTTCATCAATGGTTTCCAAATGGATTAACATTCGGACCTTCCAGATGTCAAAGTGGTCTTCATCCAGAATAGGAATGTGTGAGTAGTTAACCGTTGTCATGGTTTTTGAGTTTGCCATAATGAATCGGCACACAAGCTGTTAAGCTTGAAAAAAAGAAGTTTTATAAATGTATTTTGCTCTGATACCACTTGTTGGTCCCAAAGGTGGCAACAAAGGTGAAAAATAGCTAGAGGGGGGGGGGGTAAATAGCTGTTATAAATTTTTTGCCCTCATTTTGAAAATTAAACCTCTTGCTTACAAAACCGCCTCCAGTGTATTAAAATCACAAGTAGTATTGCAAAATGCACAACGGAATTTCTTAAGTATTAGAGTGCGGTTTAGAGGTGCGGTTTTGTGTGCGGTTTTCACAAACAGTAAAATGAGGTTTTGACAAGATTAACCAGAAACAAAATTCACAACAATGGATAACATATATGAAGATCAAACAGATAAAGACAAAATAATCAGTAATGAACAGTAAGTAAAAATGCAGAAATATAAGAACACAATATTTGGAGTGGTTCAATCGTAATGGATTTACATCCACTACCAAGATTGTTAGTCTTGGATTTTCTAATGCTAGATTTTATATTAGAGTATGAGAGAGATTACAAAGTACAAGAATCAATACTTAGATCTAAAATCTATTCTATGAAGATCAAATCCTAGACTATAATCAGTATATCTCAAATGAATTAATCTATGTGATTAATAAAGTGAGGTGTGTGTGTGATAAACAAGAATCAAGGATCTTTGAATCTGTATGATATAGAGCTCAAGAAATCTTGGTGTTAAAGGCTTGATTTCTGGACTGGAGATATTTTCTTGAAGGAAGAAGATGAAGATTCAAAGGGTTGAGTATTTCTGGGAAAAGCTTCAATCTTCTTATGAACTCACTGTAAAAAAATCAATTTCTCAAGACATCTTCAAATGTTGAAGAATGGGGGTATTTATACCCAAGCACCAGGAAAGTAGCCGTTATGATACAGCTGTGCAAGTACTATACTGGTGCGGTTTGATTGGTCCATGTGTCCACTTTTGTCCCTTTGTTCAGAAGTTGCAGATACAGCTGATCAGACCTCAGCTATATTTAAGGAATGAAGGACATCTGTCACCTTTTCAAAATCCTTGCAGATCCCGTCTGACAGTTAGTCACGTGACAAGATTTTGTGGTTGAATTTTAATATTGCTGACGTGGATTTCAACTGTCATAAGTGGTCCAACTTCAAGTCTTCAATCATTGGATGCGGTTTGGTGAGGATGCGGTTAGGCAGTGCGGTTTCATCAACGAGGTTTCACAGAGGTCTTCAAAAAGTGGTTTCAAGGTAAGAATTCCACACAGCGATTTGCAGGTGCGGTTTCATACGTGCGGTTTGAAACCTTTTTGGATTGAAACCTCATGTCCAATGAGTCTTGTGCCAGTCTTAAGCCTAAATAAACCTATTCTATAAAATGGACTTATACTAAAAAATTGAAGTCTAAGCTTTATTACATATGGGCCTAAAGTCCAGAAAATAGAGATGAGATTATGGTATCAATTAAATTAAAGATAAAGCTAGGAGGGTTAAAGTATGCATACCCAACACGTTTATATATTTCTATTTATATTTATGGCTTAAGAATTGACATACATGATGTAGAGCAACTTTAGGGAAGTTTATAGAAATAAAAAACGACTTTCATTAATGAGGAAATTTAAAACAGATTTCATAGTTTAGTTGACACAAACTAGAAAAGGTGAAGGAGGACAAGAAAGTCAGAACGACTATTCGAGGTCATACTTAAAAATTTAAACCTAATCTATTTCAAAGGAGAAAGGGAGATGATAGTTGTAGCCCCAAAGTGATAGATTTTGAATTTTTCTTGGAGGCTTTATCTTCTTGATGCCCTCTAAGGAAGAGGGTTGGTGACAATGTTCGATATTCCAATTTCATTCTACTCAATGAGGTCTTGAATAAGGTCATTCAAGTGGTGACAAGTGTTGGTGTCGTGTCCAGTGATGTGAAACTTGCAGAAGCAGTGATAAGCATGGTTAGGACCCACCTTTTTGGGAGGACCACCTTCCCTTATTTTATAAGGATGTCAAGGAAACCCTCTTGAGTAATCCCCTGAAGTTTGTTGTAGTGCCTTTGTGTCCTTTTTCTAGTAAGGGATTTTTCATTATTAGGAGGGTTAAATCAATTAGGGTCGAGGATTTTGTTGGTTGGATCCATTAAGGTAGGTATGATCCCGCTCTTCATTAGGTCAAGATCTCTTTTCATTGGGCTTGACCATTACATGAAGCGTTTCGATCTCCTTCTCATAATATTCCTTTTGAGCTTGTAGGCGGGTATGAAGTACTTCGATTTATTTCTCATAGTATTCCCTTTGAACTCGTAGGCGGGTTTGAAATTCTCTCTCTATTCGTCGCTTGAAGTCGGTGTATATGGAAGTGGCGTATACTTCGACCATTTGATTCACATCCCCTTCTAGGTGGGTCCTGAGAGCATGGACCTCCTGTGTCGCTTGAGTATTGGACATTGACTCGAGTGAACTAGTTGTGTTGATGTCGAACCTAGATGTGTAGAACTGTGTTAAACCATGATCGAGTCCCAACAAGTCGGCTGAATGCGCGGTATGAAGGCTCAAAGGTTTGACCAACTGGCACTAATTGCACAAACAGAGAAGATGTCTCGCATGAGACAAGGTTGTCTCGCGCGAGACAACATCACATACTACTTTCAATATTTTAAGTCTTATTTTTTGGTTGGACGGAGGTAAATCCTTTTTGGGGTTTCTAACTAAATCCTGGAATAGTGGATTTGTCATCCTAAGAATGTGAGACTCTTGTATTTCACCTGTATTGCACTCCCCAAAATGGATAATTTTGGGCAAAGTTCCCACATTCTTATCGAAATCCACCATTCAAATCCAAACCTAGAGACCTAGTGATTATTTTAGTTCTTTGTAAACCAAAGCCACATGTAATGGACCTTGTGAAGTATTTATTTTCGCTTTAGGGACATAATTTTAAAGGATATTTCGTAGGGACATTTGCTTGTTCCTTCACATGGTACATTGCACATAACTTTATTTTGATTAAAGACATAAAATAGCCCCTAAGTCAAACTAACCGGTCAATGAGTGTTTTAAGACGCTAGAATGATGCATGAGGTTTATGCAGACTTACGACTTAGGCTCCCCGCAGTATGACGGTCGTATAGTAGCGAACCTCGGGGTGGGGTGCTGATGGAGGATTTATCTCTCTAATTATAATTACCTAGCAAGTGCACTATTTTATCACTGTAGTAATGTGCAATTTGCAAGGGTTGAATCCACAAATACTTGTGTGTGGAACAAGTATATTTTAGTAGTGCAAAAGTAACCAAAGGGGGTTTTGATTTTATTTATTATTAATCTAAGAAAACAAGAATTTAAAGCAAGAAATATATCAAGAAACAAGAGATTCATGGATTGAGGATCATAACAATTATCACTTTATGATATTTCAAATCATGTAAAAGGAATCAATCTCATTCAATGGTTTGTTAACAAAAGATTAGGGTTGGGACGTTTGTTATGCGGATTGCAACCCTAATATCTCTCTATCTTTGTTAATATCTTTCGTGATGTCAATAAGTACATTTAAGAGATTCCATTTAAATCATAAAAACAATAAAACCTAGATTCGTTTGATTTTCTGTTCAGTCCTCAAATAAATCTATTCATATCAACAATGTTCAATGTATAAATCATCCATATGATTGCAACAATTTATACCCAAGTAAATTCAAAGACCAAAAGTATCTTAACATACAATTGAAACTTATGAATAATCATTAAGAATGTTGAGAAGAATAAGAATGGATATTGAATAGGAAGAATTAAAACCATAATATAAAGATCTAATAGTTATTACCCAATACACAATCAATAATTTAGCTACGAATAGTCATAAAAGAGAAAAGAAGAAAATAAAATAAGAACATATAAACCTGGATTGAATCCTTGAATCTAGGGGGTTAAATGGCTCAGCTTGGTTTGGTTTGGGGGAATTTACAGACCGAACCACTAGTCATCGGTTCAGAAAAATTTCAAACCGAACCGAACCATGAAAAAAATTCAAACCGAACCAAACCAAACCGCGGTTTAATAATGTGGTTCAAACTATGGATCAAACCATGATTTGGACTACAGTTCAAACCACGATTCAGACCAAAACTCATTTTCATACTGTTTAAATTTTTTGTGATCTCGAAGAAAGAGCGAAAGATGCGGGTCTTAAAAGGAAATTCGGAGGAAGAGAGAGACTAAAGGAAGAAAGAGGCCAAAGGAAGAAAAACACTTTATAATTTTCGATAGTGGAGAAAACTTAGTTATTTATGCCTCGCAATAACGTAACAAATGATGAAATTAATATTAAATAAGATACACAACAGGGGTTAGAACTAGTCTATATAATATAGGTTTTTTATTGATCTAACAGTAAATTTTAATAAATATACGAAAATATTAAATAAGATACAAAACGGAGGTTATAATTAGTTTATGTAATTTGGTTTCTTCAGGTCCTTGAGATTTTAGAAATTCCAAAAAAGTCCTCTAACTATGCAAATATACCCAAAAAGTCCCTAGAATAAATTTCAACAGGTCCTTGATATTTTGGAAAATATCCAAAAAGTCCCTGGAAAAGGTGTGTGCGATCGCACCCTCTGGTGGGTGCGTTCGCACACTTTCTCTGGAAAGGAAGTGTGATCGCACATTATGATGGGTGCGTTCGCTCACTTTCTCTAAAAAGACTTAGAATTTGGCAAACTTTCGGAGGGTATAACTTATTTATAAGGACTCCGATTTGAACATGAAATATATCATTGTAAAGCTCTCAACGGGTACTATCTAATGGTTTATGTTGAAAAAGGTACCATCCTTTTTATCTTTCTCGAAAATCCTTCTTTCTTTATGTGCTGCTGCGTTCCGGATCATTTCTTTTTATAGGTTTTAAGCTCATAAACCTTGCTTATTTACTATTCTTCCCTATACTAAAAAAAATCCACAAAGCCACTAAAACACCCAAGGTTGAGCATTAAATAGGTCAAAAAGTATACGATTTAGATGTGTAGAAACACATTTATCAGGTGCACTTACTTTGAAGAGACCAGCGACATAGGTGACTGACATACGTCCTTAGTGTGGCTCATAGGAGTAAATCTGGTTGGTTTAAGGGAAAGATTGCCACAGAGTTTTTATTTTATACGGGAAATTCCCTATATATTAAAGAAAAAATTCTATCGCACGACAATTAGGCCGATGTTACTGTATGACACTAAGTGTTGAGCTGTGAAACAGTGTCACGTTTACGAGATAAATGTGGGAAAGATACGTATTATACGATGTATGTTTGGGCATACCAGAAAGGACCAGTTGAGGAAAGAGGTGATTAGCAAGAAGTAGGAGTTGCCCCAATTGAAGATAAAATGAAAGAGAAGGGAGAATCGTCTAAGACGATTTGATAATGTGAGACAGAGACTGAGTGATAAATCGATTAGGAGGCATGAACACGGATGAAGTGACAAAATGGTGAGGGATAGGAAGGGATCAAGCAAACTTGGATTAAAGTTATTTGAAATGATATGGATTTAATTGAATTGGATTAAAATATGACGTTTAAAAAATCGGAGTGAAGAGCAAAAATTAATTTGGGGAATGGAAGTTGATTTATTTATTTTATTTTTAATATATTTTATATTTTTTTCTCTTTTCTATTTTTTTTCCAATTTCTTGTTTTTTAACTTGCTTTTTTTTTTCAAACTTCTTCTTTTTCACTATTGTACATAAGAGTATTTATGTTATACGGCCTCGAATTAGTTTGGGACTAAGGCTAAAACTTTGTTGTTGTTTTATAATCATTTCGTCCCGATATACATGTCACATTTTCTATTTTGATTTATTTCTAAATAAATGTTGCATTTTCAATTAAAAAATGATTTAGTGCAATCTATAGTATAAATGGCAACCCCTCCGTAAACAGTACAATGAACAGTTTCATAAGCCAAAATTGCCCTCACTAAGTTGTCTCTTTCACATTTTGCCCTTAAAATAAAAAAAAATATATACTCCCTCCGTCCCACCTTAGTGTAGACTTCTTTCCTTTTTCATCCGTCCCACCTTAGTGTAGACTGTCAAAATTAGAAAATTTTTTATTATTTTTTATTTTCCTTACCCCACCCACTCATTCTCTCTTTTCATTTTTCACCATACAATTTATTCAACCAACCTACTATTCACTCCACTCATTCTCTCTCTTCATTTTCTACCACACATTTTCATTATCATAATAATATTCCTTAGTTATTGTGTCCACCACCTTAGTCTACACTAAGGTGGGACGGAGGGAGTATATATTATATGGAAACGGTTTAGAGACCCGCCAAACACAAGGAAAACGAGTGTATTATCTTATTGATGGTTGAATTGTTCACCGCATAATAATATTATCGACAGATGGGAGCTCAAATTCTCAAATCACCATCCCTAACTTGTTCCTCCAAATCCCTAATTTTCAATTCCACCCCTCCTCTCTCCCGATTCCTTCCCCAGCTCATCACTCCCTTCGGCACCCAATTTAAACAAACTCCATTAAAGAAACCCATTTGTCATACCCAATTGACAACTTCTTCTGGGTCAGGTGGGTTTTTGTTTCAGGGAAGAAGAAGAGGATTTAGAAGTGGTATTGTCGCCATGGCTGCATCTGGGTCGGTTCAGAAATCAGAAGACGAATGGCGCGCTATTCTCTCTCCCGAGCAGTTCAGGATTCTGAGGCAGAAAGGCACCGAGTATGTATCCACTTCCTTCCTTGTATTCATAGTTGCTATGCCTATATGCAGTGGCGAAGCCAGGAATATTTTGTAAGGGGTCAAGTTTGCTTATGGAATAACTATTATAATTGATATATACAAATTTTGTATAAAAGGGGATCATAATCATAATAATATTTTAGTGCAAAATTTTCTCAAAATTAAGGGGGTCAAAATGTATGAATTCATCATTTTTATTAGTAAAATGTCATTTTTTTTTTTTACAAAAATAAAGGTACTAAGATTGACACAATCGAAATTTGAAGGGGTTCGGATGACCCCTGGCATAGACTCTGGTTTGCCACTGCCTATATGAATCTATGTATTCTTAATTTATGAGCGGAGCTTGGCTCATTATGGTCGTGGTTACTTTTAAGGATATCATTTGAATTCCAAATGATAGGGTGCTAAAACTCAAGACTGAGGTGGCTTTTGTTTTTTTTAAGCGTTAATTGCTGAAATCTGATTTCACCTCCGAAAATGACTGAATCTTTAAGAGGCAGCTTCTGAAAACTGAATTCTGAATTAGACAAGCTGTTTGATTTTGCCTCTGAATTCATTTTCTGAAATGTGTATTTTTACCATTTTATCCTTCTAAATATATACAAGAACTAAAAAAAAATTGCAAAACATATTATTCCTCACCCAAGAACTAAAAAAAAATAAAAAAAATTGGGAAGGTTTTAAATCAGAGGCATTAAGAGGCAATTTTTCCACTTAAAAATTCAGATGCATTAAGAGGCTTTAAGGCTTAAAAACAAAAAAAAAAAACAAAAGGGCTGAATTGCTCAACCTCTTATTCGGTCAGAGCTTTGCCTCTTAATAAGAGGCAAAATGAAAAAACAAACGAGGCCTGAATCTATACTGTCTTGCTATATCCAAGACTTCCTAGTCAAACAGATTAAGAACCCTTGACATCAGCTTCTTACCTAATCAGATAAAAACCCCATAAACGTCATCTTTGTTACTTGGTCGATCGGGATAATACCATGGCTTTCAGACTAGAGCATATCACATTTAGGTGTTCTTATGCACATACACATACTTTAAGAAGACTCATATGGAAGAGAAAAAGATTTGTTACTCCCGCTCCCCCAATATGAGAGGCCAATTTTGGTATTTTAAAGGGATTTAAGGAAGTTAACTGCTCAGCTATTATAATAACATAGGTACGTATATATCCTGTTTATAACATTGCAAGTGCACATGAGGAAATGATATTTGACAAATGTGAATTTAGTAATGTTAATAGGAATGGGACCCTTATTTTGAGATGGAGGGATTGCTAATCAGTTGAAGTTTCAAAGTAGGCGTTTATGTTTGGCAAGGAGGCAATGTAACATATCTTAGTAGTTAGTGCCATTTGAATATACCCTTTTCCTCAAACTACTTTTGCTGGAATACCTTATTGCCTTAGAAGTGCTTAGTGGTGAGTACACACGCACACACACGTAAGAAGTGTACAAGCATAAGGAAAAACCATTTTTAGTACTAAAAATGACATTTTTGTGACATTTTGCCTCCCTGCATCTTCACTTAAGAACATTTTTGAAAATATTTTAAAGTTGCCCCATCTTGACTAAAATTCTGGTATTTCCTTCTTCTCCAACTTTTTGTACAAAGAAGGATGCCGTTTTAGTTTGAAAATATTGAAAAGTTGCCCCAGCTAGTTAACTACATGCTCCTCTATACAACTAAGTCTAAATTGATCTATGGATGAGTATCCAAGAGGCAACTCATATGGGGATATATATATCCAACAATTAGCTCTGTATAACTGTTTATTTGGAGATATTCTATATTTGATTGCTTCGGAGTATTTATGTTACTTTCTCTTAGTACTACTCCGTCATCATTTTTAATGTCCTTGAGACAAAAAATTTGTTATTGTATTATTCGTTATAAATGCCTTGATAACTCTACCAACTTGTAAGGAGTACTATTGTAAATGGTTTATCTTGAAAAAACTATACTTGGGAATATGTTGGGAAACTAATTGGCCAAAGATATTGCGACTGCAAAAAAGGAAAGTTGGCCAATAAAAATGAGAAAGAGGGAGTAGATAACTAGAACATGTAAACACTTCAATTACCGGAGAACTGAAGTTAGTAACAAAGTCA
This sequence comes from Adenophora triphylla var. japonica, assembly GCA_022495995.1. NCBI lineage: Eukaryota > Viridiplantae > Streptophyta > Magnoliopsida > Asterales > Campanulaceae > Adenophora > Adenophora triphylla. The sequence continues at coordinate 177,080 of JAFEMH010002322.1, read as the reverse complement.
TTTTTATTACCATGAAAAGTGTATGCTGCAGATACTATATTATAATTTGCTCGAATTCCAGCCATAAATTGTCATCAAAATATGGTATTGTTTTGAGGGATTGTTCTAAATTATTCTAACTTCATTCTTACTGATATTGTATTACTCCCGCCGTCCCGGAAAGTTTGTCCCGCTTTGATTTGCATGGTCAACTCAATCGAACTTTGACCATAAATTTATGAATATCTAGATATCCTTATGCAATTCTAAAAATTGTTATTGTTTCACCATTACCATTAGGAAAATTATCAATAACAATTTTTAGAATTGCATAGAGATATTAGATTTTCATAAAACTGTGGTCATACAATTTAGTTGACCATAAAAGTCAAAATGGGACAAACTTTCCGGAAAGGAAGGAATATTATAAGCAACTCTTGATGATATTGTGATATACAGGTACCCGGGCACGGGTGAATATAACAAGTTCACCGCAGATGGAGTTTACACATGTGCAGGGTGTGGAACTCCTCTCTACAAGTCGACTACCAAGTTCAACTCTGGTTGTGGTTGGCCAGCTTTCTATGAGGGTCTCCCCGGAGCCATTAATCGTACTGTAAGTGAACGTTTCCCACCTACTTATGTTTTCATAATCGCTTTTCAATTTAATTAATGGATTTTATTGTTGTATAATTAACTATGCTGTATTATTCTCTCAGGCCGACCCAGATGGAATGCGGATTGAAATTACATGTGCAGCTTGTGGTGGGCATTTGGGTCACGTTTTCAAAGGTGAAGGTTTCCCGACGCCTACGGATGAACGCCACTGTGTGAACAGTATTTCACTCAAGTTTACTCCTGGAAATTGATTCTCTCCTAACCTTTGTACTTGGTGTCTGGCGGTAGCCTGTATGTGAAAAGTGAAAGAGTTACTGTGATGATGAAAATAAGAACGTACTATAGGTTGAATTACACCTGCACAATTGTTATACCGAATTTCTTTGTATTGCTCTGAATAATGCCTTTTGTTTGTGTTTTATTGAAAGGTGATATAGAGCATGATCAAGTACGATCATACCTTTGTTCGTAAAAGAAAAGATATTCCCATTGGATTTTCATTTTCTCATGGCCAACACAGTTAGAATTTTTCCAGTTGGGTTTGATGCCTTTTAGGGTTGGGATCGCCTAATTATGAGGATTGGGTACGCCTAATTATGAGTCAAGCAAATTATGTGATTTCGGGATTTTAGGCGGTTGTACGACCCTGTAGAATTTGACATGACTGTGCTGTTGAGATTGGATCCTAAACTACAAGGAAGAGGAGGAGCCTAAGTCGAAGGAGGTGGTGAGATCGAAGGAGGAAAAACTCGTCGGGATCTTCTGTCGTTGAGAGCGGCCGCGCTCGTGGTGGAGGGCGACCGCGCTGGAGGTTCAACGAGGGTGTATAAGCTTCGGCAGTTGAGGGCGGCCGCGCTGGCCTTGAGGGCGGCGCGCCGCCCGGGATCTTCGGCGGCGGTTTTTATTCAGTTTCCTATTTTGATTAGAACTCTTCTTAAATTAGATTTAGGGTTCCTTGTATAACTATATAAGCATAATTTCGGCCTAGAACACATTGTAGCAACATATTAGAGAGACTAATAACATATTGGCTTGGCAATTGCCCCCGGACGTAGTTCACGAGTTGGTGAATGAACCGGGTAAACAACTCTTGTGTTCTTGTGTGTGATTGTTTCTTTCTTGTACGTGTGGGTGTGTTGATTTCTTTGTGTTGATTGCAACGGGGGAGCACCAATTTCACAACAACTGGTATTAGAGCTTTTGGTTCGGAGGATTCAAAATCTTTTCATTAGTTGATTAATTTTGAATCGCGTTCTTGGTAATTTTGGTGAAGCAGTCAAGATGAAGAACTCAATCGAGAAATTCAACGGTGTGAATTTCACGTTTTGGAAGACAAGGATTGAAGACTACCTTTATTGTAAGGATCTTCATGGACCCTTGAAGGCGAAGCCCGAAGACATGTCACAAGGGGATTGGGAGACGTTGGATCGGAAGGCGTTAGGAGCGGTAAGGAGTGCCCTAACCGACGACGTTGCACGGAACGCTATGGAGGCCAAGACAACGGTGGAGTTGCTACAAACGCCGTTTCTGGACATGTATGAGAAGCCGTCGAATATCAATAAGGTGCATTTGATAAAGAGGTTTGCGAATGCGAAGATGTCGAGAGGGCAGGCCGGCAAGTCATATCGGCAATTTCAAAGGTATGGTGGACCAATTGAAAAGTGTTGATATTACTTTCTCCGATGAAGTGCTAGCTTGTTTTCTTCTAAAATCATTGCACGATAGTTGGGAGGTTCTTGTCACAACGATTAGTACGTCGAAACGGCATTGGTGTATACGGAGGTTAGAGATCTCGTCCGCAAGAGGAGTTGCGAAGGAAGGAGAAAAGGGGAGAATCGTCAGTAGATGGGGCTGCACTTAGGGTGGAGAGAAAAGGGGTGGACCTAAGGGGAAAAAGGTCAAGTGCTACAATTGTGGTGAATTGGGGCACATCGGTTATATTTGTCCGGGAAAAGGTGGTGGTGCGCGCGTGGTGGATGATTGTGGTGATGTATTAATCCTAGGGGAGGAGCATCGGGTGAAGATTGGGTGTTGGATTACGGAGCTTCTTGTCATGCTAGTGGGGATGCGGAATCAATGAGGCGTTACAAAAGCAGGAGATTTTGGGGTTCTCTATCTTGGTGATGGTCAACCATTGAAGATCAAAGGTAAGGGGGATGTAATGATGAAGACACCTAATGGGGCTGTTTTACAACTACACGACGTGATGCATGTTCGGATTTGAGGAGGAGGGTGATTTACGTGGGACAACTTGATAGTGAAGGATACGGTGTTTCTTTCATTGGTGGGTCTTGGGAAGTCACAAAAGGGGCTAAGGTGTTGGCTCATGGGGTTAAGGGGAAGATGTTGTATTCTACCTACAATGTCGACATTCGTTTCGGTGGGAGCAAGAGGCTTAAGAACCGGCCTGTTGGTGTAAAAGGGGGAGACATCAAGAAACGGTATGTTGGGGAGGACACAAAGTTGATCAACGCGGTGTGGATGTCCAAGGGCCCTAACAGAGAGCGGATTCAGACCAAGAACAGTCGATGCAAGAAACAAGGTGTGTCCAAGTTTCAAGGGGAGGCATTGCGAGGAAGGTGGGTGCGGAGGGAAAAGGCGAAGTTAGACTTGCGGGGAGAAATCAAGGTAGAAGGCGATTTGGGGAGGCAAGAACGATCTAACACGGAGAGGTTGAAACGTCGCTTGGTTTCAACTCGCCTTAGTACTTGAGGAGAGGAGAGGTAGTGTCAAGCCAATATGGAGGGGGAATGTGTTCGAAGGTCTTTACTCCGTGGTGGGAGTTAATGGGTGATTTTATGTTTGTTGGTTTAGTCTCCGGTGGGAGATTGTTGGGATTGGATCCTAAACTACAAGGAAGAGGAGGAGCCTAAGTCGAAGGAGGTGGTGAGATCGAAGGAGGAAAAACTCGTCGGGATCTTCTGTCGTTGAGAGCGGCCGCGCTCGTGGTGGAGGGCGACCGCGGCGGAGGTTCAACGAGGGTGTATAAGCTGGCGCTTGAGGGCGGCCGCGCCGGCCTGAGGGCGCCGCGCCGCCAGGATCTTCAGCGACGGCTTTTTATTCAGTTTCCTATTTTGATTAGAACTCTTCTTAAATTAGATTTAGGGTTCCTTGTATAACTATATAAGCATAATTTCGGCCTAGAACACATTGTAGCAACATATTAGAGAGACTAATAACATATTGGCTTGGCAATTGCCCCCGGACGTAGTTCACGAGTTGGTGAATGAACCGGGTAAACAACTCTTGTGTTCTTGTGTGTGATTGTTTCTTTCTTGTACGTGTGGGTGTGTTGATTTCTTTGTGTTGATTGCAACGGGGGAGCACCAATTTCACAACATGTGCGTGAACAGCTGACACGATCATGCAGAACAAAGGGCACGACTGTGCCGATAAAGTTTGAACGACCGTGCAGGTTAAAGTGCACGACCGTACCGACTAGGTTTGGGCCTGAGCCTGCCAGATTTTAACGCAAAATTTAGAAAACCCTACAGGGTTAGGAAAGAATTTAGAAAACCTTGCATTAATAGGAATAGGATTGTATAAATACTCCACTCTTCCCTACTGTTTTTTGTAATCTCTAGTTTGATAGACAATCAATAATTTTAGAATTTCAAATTAGTGGTTTTTTTGGGCTACATAAACTTTCTAATTTATTTGTTGGAGTTTAATTTTCTCATCCGGATGTTATAGATTTAGGGTTTGCACAGTTAGGAATTTTGTGACCAAAATTTGTGCATTATATTAGAAATTGTGATTGGTAATTTTTCATATTAATAATATTTTTCTCTCTCTGATTGTGTACGTAGTTAAATTGGTGAATCACGTAAATAATTGTGTTCGTGTGCATGTGTATATTTATTTATCTTTTCTAGTGCTTGTTATAACATTTTCCTTTGAAATTGTAAAAAAAAAAATGTTATTTATGATAGAGTAACTATTGTGAAAAACTAGTTTTTTTCAAAATGTTGTAAAAAATTAGTTTTCAAACCGTTCATCACTCTTATTAGTTAGACTTAGTGCTTTAAAACTAGTTTTTTTCTTATGTTACGAAAAAACTAATTTTTTACAAGATTTTGGCTTTATGATATATCTACATGTAAATCAATTTTATAATTATGTAAGATACCTCCTAAATTAAGACTAAAGTCTTCAGTGAACTTGGGGTTGGGGTTGGGGTTGGGCTTTGGGCTGGGGGCTAAATGACAAAAAATGGAGAAAAAAAAAAAAAGAAGCAAAAAGAAATTCTTGGTTCCCAACCTCTAGCGACCACGTCGATCAATCGAACAGGGTTGTGAGCCATCATTATTGGTGTTTCATTCCGCCACATGGCATTAATTAATTGAAAGGTGATTTTTTTTCAATCTTTTAAAATATGGTTTTAATACAACTATAAATATATTTACTTTTTATTTAAAATAAAAAATAAGTTCATTAAAATTTTTATTTTTTTTATTCTCTATAAATAGACATCAAATTATAATTTTATTTTATCATGTATTTTTTTTGTTTTATCTTTCAAGTATTTTATAATTTCAAGTTTATTTCATAATTCTTGTACTTGTATGATTTTTTTTTTCCTATATGGTATATTTCTTGTGTAATAGTAGTCAAATACATGTTTATAAACTTATTACAAGTTAAAAAATATAATTAGTATTGATTATATTAATATATTAAAAATAATAATAAGAGATATTATAAGTTGGATTGTTTTGGTTGGATAGAATTGCTGATGATAGATAAAAATTAAAAGAGTTGGGTTGAGATTATGAGTTGGGTAGGTGGCAGAGAGAGAAATAATATTTAATGTTGGGTTGGATTGGATTGGATTGAGTTTACAATTTTTAAAACGAAATTGCAGCGAAATAAAAACATAAGAATTTGTTTTTCTCAAGTTATATAAATGTATATAACTTGGGAATGCCTCAAAATGCGAGACATTTACTATATATATGATTCGTATATAAAAGGCCGAAACTTTCCTATTGCTATTACAATATATGCCCAATGGAGCGAATAAGAACAAAAACGAAGCTCTATAATAGTCACGACATTCTCTTTACAAAAGTCATCAAAAGTGGAAGTATGTGTGGGAGGACCGACCAAGTAAATGATCCAAAACTATCACAACTCATTTATAACATCATAATATCATCTTTAAACATATTATGAACAGATATAAAACGGAATCATAATAACTTATCAAATTATGTCGAAATGAAAAGAAGTTTTGATCGGCTCTAAATGTTCTACTCAACACCCTGAGCAATAATATGAAGTCGGAATTGAATACGGATCAACGGTTTATTTGTTACAAATTTTGGAAGGTAACCCTAGGTTGAAAGTACATAGTACTGAGAGGAGAAAGAGAGAAAGAGCTGGAGAGAATGAAAGCTTCTGAGAGAAGCTTTTTAAGATTTATATAAACAATTTTCCAACTAAGCTCCTTCAAGTTCTAGCTAATCACAATCAACCACCTTTTAGTTATATTTGCACCTAAGCTCCTCGACAACTTATATAATACCTTCATTTCAAATTTCAATTTTATCACTTTACTACACAAATCTCCCATGTATCCATTTAGACATTATATATTCAAAATCAATTTAATAACATCTAAAATCACGTAATTTAATCAAGTCTCAAAATAAACACGTAATCAATCCAAATAGCATATAATGAATAAGATGAGATGCAATGCACCCCACCCCCACTTGCTCCACGTGTGACCAAAATGGTGCCTAGGTTTAGGATCGTGACACTCCTCATCCGGGGTCACAGTGATTGGAACCATGGTCCTGGCCAAGCTTTCTTCTAGCTTGAGCTTGTGAGGATAAGAGGAAGTGAGCAGGGACCAAAGGGATATATTGGATACAAGGGGGAAAAAGATCATGCCACATGCAGTTTTCCTTTTTTATGTTTTTTTTAGTTGTTTTAATTTTCTTAAAACGTGTTTTCTCAGAACCCTAAATTGGTTGGACAAGATTGCTTTTCTTTTTTGCAACTATTTTAGATCCTGGGTCAGTGGAAACCATAACTGCGGCTATAAGCCCCTCGTTTTGCACCTGTATTTCGACCTCCCAGGGTGGACAGCCCCGGGCGAGGGTCCTATAGGGCAAGCTGTTCCCACCGGCCAAAAGAAAAACGAACCTAAGGACCGAGCCTGTTATGTTCGTTTTAATGCCTCTGCCATGTGAATAGTGAGCAGAGCCAGTATCTAAAGTCAAGATCGGGTCAAGAGTTCGGCATGACCTCTCTTTACCTTGCTTGCGCAAGAGATATATGACGTTAGGTTTTGGCTGGGTCATATTGTCATGGATGATACATTAAAGGCTTGATGACATGGTGTCATATGGGCATGGACGTATATCTGGTACGGATCATTATCTAGGTGTAGCTTTGAAAATCAAGATCAGGTCAAGATTTTAGCATGACCTTTCATTGCTTTGCTTGCGCAAGGGATCTTGATTTCTGGGCTTTGACTCAAATAATGGCCGGCATGGGATATGTATCCAGGCTTTATGACACGGACTAGGTCAAAAACCAACCGAGTCTGGACAGAGTGTGACGCAAGAGTGCATGGTTGACACTAGCTAGGATGGGAAGTTTGGAATGATCCCGTGCACGCTCGAAAGGCATAGGAACACCAATCGAACTGCATCTGAGACCATCCCGGTTTGAGGTTGTAGCGTGCAGTGTACAGGATAAGAGTGCGCGTAGTGTACGATCACTAAAATTCTTTTCCTGAGGAAAACAGAAAGTTTTGCAGAATGAATTTTAAATGTATGTACACAGATGTATTATGATGCATTTTTTAGTATTTTTTTTTTGAATAAGCAAAAAAAGTAAAGCACATGCATACATGCACAACAATTAAAGAAGGGGCAAAATGAAAGTTTGACCCTCATCATTGTTTTAAAAATCTTTTTTTTTTGTTTGAAAGTTTTTAAAACAAAATGTCCCCAGCAGAGTCGCCAACTGAAATTACCCGGATCCGGCGCGCGGACCGGACATCTCGCGTCGTGCGGCTGTGCTGTGTTTTCGTAGAGTCGCCATGCCGTTTTTGGCTAGGTGTAAGCGGGCAGTGCTTCGAGATGTTTCCGAATTGCTCGGGACGGACCGGCAGAGCTTCGGAATGTGTGGCAGAGCTTCGGCGTGCCTCAAGATGGCTAGGTGTATGCGGGCAGAGCTTTGGCGTGCCTTGGGATGGCTAGGTATGTGCGAGCAGAGTTTCGGCGTGCCTCGGGATGGCTAGGTATGTGTGGGCAGAGCTTTGACGTGCCTCGAGATGGCTAGGTGTGTGCGGGCAGAGCTTCGGCGTGCTTCGGGATGCCTCTGGACGGACCGACAGGGCTTCGGGATGCTTCGGACTGGCTCAGGATGGACTGACAGAGCTTCGGGATGCTTCGGGAGCGCCTCGGGACAGACAGGCAAGGCCTCGGGAGGACTTTGGAGCATCTCGGGAGGGCTTCGGAGCGCATCGGGAAGACTCGGGAGGCCTCGGGAAGGGCCGGAGGGCCTTGGGAAGGCTTAGAAGTGTCTCAGCTTGCTGGGGGGGAGGTATGAAAAATATGAGAGGGGAAGTCCTTTATTTATAGGTCCAAGAAAAATGCAAAGTGGTTCGCACGGATTAGTGTGTTATTACCATTTTTTTTGGTTTTTCGGATTTGAGGGAATATTGTGGACTTTAAGAGGATTTTTTAATCATTATTTTCACTCTGCAAAGTGGTCCGTGCGGACCATTATGTTAAGTAGTTTTTTTTTTGTAATTCCTGCAAAGTCCTTCAGTCCCATTTTATCCCAGAAAGGTCATCCCTTGGTTTGGTTGGTGGTTTTTGACTTTTTGGAGGTTACGGTTCTTTGGGATCACGTTTGCGTGAGTCCTCGGTGTTCCCGTGTGCTCGGATGGGGAGCGATCCGAATTGGGGTAATTACACATACGTGAATTAGAAATATTGAATTCAAATTTCAAATTTGAATTTGTCAAATAATTTTATGATTATGCGATATTTTAAATATGTGATTAAATTTGGACAAATCAATATTCAAATTAAATCTTATCAAATTAGGCTTACATTTAAATTTCAGTTTCAAATTACGCTTGCATTAAATAATTACGTATATGTGAATTAAATTTGCTTTAATATGTGTCTGAATTCTTATTTTTTTAAACTGTAGATTTCGAAATTATTTTAAATGTGATAGAATTTTAACTTCGGATTTCTAATAATTTTACAATTTTGTCTTTACTCGTTTCCTACTTGTTTAAGTTTAATATGAAATTATAATTTTAATATTTTAGGAATGACTTATGATTTGACTTTTGTCTAGAAATCAAAGAGAAAAGTTGATTAAATTTAAATTTTAAATTATCTATTAACTATCACAATTTTAAATTGTCAAATAATTTTATGATTCTGCAATATTTTAAATGTGATTAATTTTGGACAAATCAATATTCAAATTAAATCATATCAAAAAGGCATGTTCGAAATTCAAAATTTCGAATTTAAGTAAATATAATTACTTTACTATTACTAATTAAATAGCATGGCTGACGAATGAGAAGGCGCCACGTGGAATTCCATGTCATAATTCCACGTGGCAGGCTGTGTACATTCAATTTTCTTCTGTTTTAATATATTATATAGATAGATAGATACCACTTTCAAACATTGCCCGTAATACAGATAATGAGATATACTCCATTTGACTGTTATTTATGGTAACTTGAGCTACCTAAATTTTTTGAGAGATGATGGGGCAATTGGGAATTATGCTTGGGGAGCCGGAGCGTTAGCTTATCTGTACCGGCAACTAGAAAAATGATCTATGTTTAACTGCCATCAGATTTTCGGGAACTTAACCTTGTTGGAGGCATGGGTTTATGAGAGGTTCCCTGCGTTTAGGAACGATTTAAACAACTCCTATCTACCCAATTTGCCGCTTACATTGAAGTGGCTACCACCTCGGGCTCAATCAGCGACAGTTGCCTCCGTTCAAGTAAAGAGGCAACATATTGACATTATTCAGAACACAGAAGTAAGTTTTATTTTTGTAGTAATAATTCTCACATGTATTTTTGTTTTCTTAAATGAAACTATATTAATATTTTTTATATTTTTATTGTATGTGATTTGGATGTCGTATGAAGGTATCCGTGCTCATTATCCTTTTCCTAGAGTCGCTCTATATCAAGGTGCCATAGTTGCCGGTAATGTCGTGGAACCACATCTTCCTGATTGGGTCTTGCGACAGTTTGGGTTCATGCAAACAATACCAAACCCTCCACTTGGACTAGGGATGCCGAGAGGAGATAAGAAGTCTTGGGGGGGGTGGATCATGTTTGCTCAGTCATTCTATTCCTGGAAGTCGCATTGCGTCGATACACGCAAGCTTCAGGGATGTAGAGTGCCTCAAGAGGCTGCACATGATTATCTGCTATGGTACTCTACATATTCCCACCCTATTGTGCACCCCATTACTGAGCGGGCTCACGCTGTCAGGAGGACAACTGAAGTTGCTGTCCCTAATCCGTGGGATATGATTATGAATGTCCGGAACGTGATGATTCCTATTGCTGAGAGATGGACAGATGGAGATCAGTCGATTAGTGCACAGGAGGCTATGGACGTTATCTTTAGAGCACTGGCAGCAACTCAAATTCCAGCACGGACATCAACTTCTCAGGGTCCTAGAAGACGACAATAGATTTGTATTTTTTGGTCTTTGTAATATGTTTCTGAAAAAATGTATGAACAATTATTTTGGGTTTTATATTTGGTGTTTGAAATGCTTGTACAACTCTCAAGTTTTTGTATTATGTCATTGAAAAACCTTTCAAAACAATGTTATGTATCCCAATTATTTTTGGTTTTGTAGTTGGTGTTTAAAATATTAAGTGTATTTTTATTGTAATATTAAAAAAACAATGTTATGTATCCCAATAATAACCTAAAATAAGTCGGAAGTCCTAATAAGCTTGTTTTTTTTTTTTTGGAAAAGTTCACGAAAAAACATTGTTACGTACCAAAATCATTGGCTAAAATATTTTTAAAAAATTTTGCCCATTTAACAAAAGTTCGGCCAGTACTGACCGAACCATTCAAAAGGTTTGGCCAGTACTGACCGAAAACATCATTTCTGTTCGGCCACTACTGACTGGAAGTGATAATAAGAGTTTTTTTTTTTTTTGGAAACGTTTATGACAAAACAATGTTCTGTAGCCTAATAATATGTCAAAGTATTTGATTATTTTTTTGCCCTAGGTACAAAAGTTTGGCCAGTACTGACCGAACCTTTTTAAGTGTTTCGGTCAGTACTGACCGAAATATTTAATAAAACTCAGCCACTACCTGCCGAACTATTTAAAAAAAAATCATTTTTTTCTATTTATTAAGTAGGAACGTAACAATGTGTAACCCGCATTAAAAAAGTTAATTTAATTTAAAGTTAGTTAAATTATCTAAAGATATGTAACACCACAAATCATAATATTTAGCATAAATAAAATTATTTAATATCAATTACATAAGTTGATGTTTCAGGTATTTCTATTAATCGATCTTGATAAAATCTAGTCATCCGGTTGCACGTTCATGACGTTCTTCATACCATTTGTACGGTAGTGGTGGCAATGGACATCCTTCCTTCAACTTGTCATGAATGTAATGATTACCGTTGACATAGCATATATAAATCAATTTTGGGTTGTGTGGCATTAATTTTCGTAGAAGAAGAATGGTCAAAGCCAATGTGTTACTCAAAGTCACTAACGCAACGTTGAATGCATTTGCAATAGTGAATACTGCAACAATTCAATAAAACAATAAGGGAGGTGTAAGCACATGGGAATTTGACTTGCTGGCTTGAGCTCATGGCTTCCAACCTGGAGGTCATGGGTTTGATCCCCCCAGAAGTTAGAGGAAAGACTTTCTCTCCCTAGGATTTATCTCCTAGGCGCTTCTGTGCGTGCATGTGTGTGTGTGTGTGAGTAGTGAAAAAAAAATTTAAAAATAAATAAGGGAGGTGTAAGAAGAAAAATAAAGGTTCGGCCTTTTTTTTCAAAGGTTCGACTGGGTGTGGCTGAAATATTTTAAAATTCGGCCAGTACTACTGATCGAAAAACAGCCCAGATTCGACAAACCAGAGCCGAACAATTTCAATTTTCGACCGGGTGTGGCCAATCTGAACTGAATTTCGGCCGGGTGTGGCCGAACCTGCACTGATTTTCGGTCACTACTGGCTTAATTTTTACAACGAAAACAGAAAAGACATTGTTAACACATTTATATGGTTAGAAAGTGAAGAAATCTTACATTAACATTCGATGGTAGAGCATCCATGATCAGCCTGCTGAATTTCTTGTCTTGAACAAATATGTATGATTTTTTTTTGTTTGGGAGAGACATGATGGTAAGAGGAAGAGGAAGGAAAGGGAGGTAATTTTTTTGAATGTAAAAAAATAATGAAGGAAGGATTTGTAAAAAGGTGAAAATTGATGAGGGGGAAGGTGGTGAAAATTGACGAGGGAGGGAGGGGAAGGTGAAAATTGATAAGGGAGGGAGGGGTATACGGGTGTGAATAACAATTGACGAAAAAAAATTAGTTTAAGGTTACAGGTGTAAATAACATTAGGAATTGAATTAATGGATTTAGGGATAATATTTTCATTTCACTTTGTGACATTTTTTAAGTTTTCAAGTTACGGATTTAATCAACAATTTTAATGGTTTATGGAGTATAACAATTCTCTTTGTAAACATGGCCAATTTTCAAGCAATGCTATCCTGGTTCCCTGAGGCACCAGCACATACAAACCGTACAGCTCAAAATCGATGGGGGTTCAATTTCTCAAAACCCCTTCACTCATTTCTTCTGAAACCCTAATTTTCACTTCAGTCTCTGCCCCTCGATTTCCTCCTCAATTGAAGAACAAACCGATCGTTTGCCGCAGTAATTTGCCTTGTTCTTCTGCGTCATCAGCAGGTGTTGGGCATTTGTATAAGAGCACAAGAGCGAGCTTGAGAAGTGGGGTTGTGGCCATGGCGGCTGGCCCTGGTGGGTCGGTTCAAAAATCGGAAGATGAATGGCGAGCTATTCTCTCTCCCGAACAATTCCGAATTCTCAGGGAGAAAGACACCGAGTATGTTTCTTTCTGGTTAAATTCCCTCGCTGTTCCTGTTTTGTTGGTTGATTGGTGAAATTGTAGCTTGCAATCAGCCAATTAGTTACGAAAAATCAATCTGCGTGTGTGTGTGTTTAGTGTAGGATTTCGATGAACTAGTTGGATGGTCATGGTACAGATTAAAGCTAAGAGTTACATGTGGTTTTCGGTATATAGTATGTTTCGATAGATGCAATGCAACTTTGCTCTGATTATTGTAATATCCACCCATGAAGTCATCAGACTGGGAGCTCTTTTTTCGTCTTTTTGTTTTTTGTTCAACCATGATTCACTACTTATTTATATTCATTTTCTCCTCTTGTCAATTGTCACACATCCTTCCCACTTCCCAGGAAAGTAAATCCTCTACTTTGTACATTTACAAATACAACCATATCAATCTCTTATCTTACATGTATGTACCCTATACTCCCTCTGTCCCAAAACGAATGACCAAAAAATTTCAAATATGCTCTTGATCAAGAGCAGTCATTCATTTTGGGACGGAGGGAATATATGTTTATTTCCATATCACCTTCTTGGTGTCTCATCTTGTGGCACGACTCACGAGCTAAACTAGTCCTTATAGTTCAATCAAAAAGTTGCTATTAGTAATACTCTTATAACCATTTTTGATATACATGTTTAACATTTTTTCTATGGCTGCCGTATGTAGAGTATTGCATATTATGACAGGAATTCCTCAACCCTGATGTTATCTTGCATTGAAATAAACAAGAATGCGTAAAAGTAGGTAGTAAATTGAAGTGGATATTCTTCATGCATGTGACACGCTCTTAGTTTTTATATTTGAATTATGAGAGTCCCATATAAGGAACAACAATTATCTATATGTGCCAATTTAGTTATGAATCTCTTATTGCTACCTCTAGTTGCATAGTTTCTTAAACACCTCGATAGTGAGCTGGTTGAAAAAATGAAGTAATGTCATTATATAAATTTTGACTAAGTATTGCATCAAGTCCTCAAAGAGTTTATATTTAGCTTTTAGAAAGATTTTCTAAATGATTTCAATGTCATTTCAACTGAAGTACTTCTTACGCTGTTAACGAGTATAATTCTATATATAAATGGGCTTATGCAGGTACCCACATACGGGGGAATATGACAAGTTTTTCGAGGAAGGAGTTTACGCCTGTGCAGGGTGTGGAACTCCTCTATACAAATCCACTACGAAGTTCAATTCTCGTTGTGGTTGGCCAGCTTTCTATGAGGGTCTCCCTGGAGCCATTAATCGCATCGTGAGTCAACTTTTTCGCAATATACGTATCTCTAAAGTCTATAGACTATAGTTGTCTCATTTGAAACACTTAGTACACCCTCCGTCCCTAAATGAATGTCCAAATTTCCAAAAAACAAATAAATCCCAAAACGAATGTCCAAAATTTGGGGAAGTTACTAGATCCTCCCTCACAGTGGCGGATCTAGGATTCTATGACATCGGGTGCACAATTTACAATATAAAAGTTCAAACTATTTTTTTTCCAAACGTGACTAGATTATAATACATAAGTTAATTATAAATATCTACTAATCTTTAACCTACGGTTTTCTTCTTATTGTTTACTTGGAAATAGTAAGCTTATATCATGAAGAAATAAAAAAATATGATATTTACATTATTGTTGTTTTAATGATGACATAATTTTAGGAAGCATTTCTTGAAATTAATCATGTAATTTATTTTTTATATGTTTCGAACTTACTTATTTTTACAAACAATAAACGATTAAAAAAACTAATAGATAATAAATAAAATTCATTTATATTTGTTAAAGTAATGTGCAAAAGAATCCAAATATAAGAATATTTAAAAAGAAAAAACCATTTGTTATAATAGAGGTAAAATTTTGAACTTGAATAATAAATAAAAACTATTTATGATATAATAATAAAAGAATTTAAGTACGATTTCGAAAAAAAATTCATTGCTCATACTAGAGGCTAAAAATAATTTGAAAATTTGTGTAAATAGTAGGATTTGAAACCTGGTCCTTAGTGATAAACTCTAACAACTTACCAATTGAATTAGTCAGAAGATCTATCAATAGCAAAGGTGGAAATTAACTAATCTTATCTGCGGGGTGCACTTATCAAATAGTGTAATTTTTTGTATTTTTTTTTAACTAGAAATAGAAGTTGACCCCCCACCTCCTACACTAAATCCGCCCCTGCTCCCTCATCAAACAACACGTTCTAATTCACATACTTAAGACTTACATGCAATATAGTGAGATCATTCATGGTTTTTATGTACTTATGTTACTAAAAATGCTTAAGTTCAACATTTTTGCAAATATCCCTGAAAGTGATATTTGAACATTCATTTAGGAACGGAGAGAGTACCATTTAACAAATTTATATAATTAATTAACCACGGTTGCATTGTACTAATTCTCAGCCTGATCCGGATGGAAGGAGGACGGAAATTACATGTGCAGCTTGTGGAGGGCATCTTGGTCATGTATTTAAAGGTGAACGCTTTGGCACACCCACGGATGAACGCCACTGTGTCAATAGTATTTCACTCAAGTTCACTCCAGCAAGCTAGTTCTGTCCAAAACTTTCTACTTATGGTATGTCTTTAAGCCAAAAATAATAATAATGAATTACTGTGAGTGATTGGTAGTAAGAAATTATACCCCTGACTCTGGATTGAATATATCTCATGTATTGATTTATTGCTTGCTTTTAGTACGGTTCTGAAAAATTAAAAGGTTGTGTTGTTAGTCGCTCAAATGTAGTTGATTCATCATTACCTGTAATGTAGCCCCGACGTGTTCAAAATTTCAAATGTTTTTTATTAAAAAATAAATGAATTGTTGGATGTGTTGAATTTATAAAAAAGCTTAGGAGTTGGAGTGATTTTTTTTCCCCTTTATATTCTTTAACTAATTAGAACCCTATCTCCATTAGATGGAGTTAAGTAACAACTTCGATCTATTGACATTTTTACCCATTCGTCACCGAGGAATATCTTTGTACGATTTCGTCCCCAGCCTAAGAAATTAGTTTACCATGTCATCCTTCCGTCTCATTTACGTCAAAATCTCCTTTAAATCAATTTATGTGGCACGTTGATATCATTAAAATATTGACATGGCGTTTGAATTGTTGACCTAGTGATACACCCTGAATCAATTCCTCACGGGTGAACCACGTGACCTTCTCCGTTCACTCTATTTTTTAGTACGACGCCACCTTCTTCCCCGTTCCCCAACCGGCGACTGTCTACCCTGTTTCTTCCTTGTAATCCGTTTCATACCATTGGCGCAAAGGAGGCTCGAGGCTTGAAGCTCCTTCATAGCATCGATGGGCACTTTACTCCTTTGTCTCTATTTAAAATTGTTGAATCTGAAACTCTAGATTTGGGGTTTGATATCTATTTTGCTTGCTTTTGGAAGATTTCGGTTTGATTTTGGAACTTCACATTATGATTGATTTTGAAACCCAGATTTGATTTTGAACCTAATTTCGATTATGGTTGATTTTGGAAACCCGAATTTGAGTTTGATTATTGATTTTGTTTGGTTTTTGAAACCCAGATATGAGTTTGATTTTTTACTTTGGAAACCCAGATTTTGATTTGGAATGTGATTTCAATTTTGCTTATTTTGGAAACTCATATTTGGTTTTAATTTTGATTTTGATGGATTTTGGAAGGGATTTGAGTTTGAATTTTGATTATTTTGGAAGGGATTTGGGTTTGAATTTTGATTGATTTGGAATTTGGGTTTGATATTTAATTTTGAAAATCCAGATTTTGCTTGACTTTGGGGATGAAGGATTTTGATTTTTGGTGGTGACGGTTTAGTAGTAGCAATTGCAGTGGCATGGTGTTAGCATTCTGAATAACACTTGGGTTAGTTTAAAGGCCATGTTAGCATTTTAATGATTTCAATGTGCCACATAAGGTGATTTAACAGAGATTCAGACGAAAATAAGACGCAAGAATGACATGGTAAACTAATTACTTAGGTTGGGGACGAAATCATACAAAGATATTTCGTAGTGACGAATAGGTAAAAATGTCAATAGTGTAGTGACAAAGTTGGTACTTCACTCACATTAGATGTTAGTACAAATGTACATTAGCCATTATTATCTAACAAAGTTTACTTTTGTCTCCAAGCTTTTCAGATTCTTTAATTATTTTTCTCATATTCTTGCAGCTGCCACAGATTAACCAACATGCATGCATTGATTATTAGTGAATTGTGATGCTTTCTCCGTTCATAGTTCATATCCATAATAAATGTCGTATTTGACTTGTCAACATTCTTAAAAAATGTGTTAATTTGTGTGTACCTTCCTTGGTAAAATTGCATTTCGGTAAAATTGCATTAAGATTATTTTCTTACTTTGAAACATGACATTTATTTTGAAATAAACAAAAAAAAAAATGTTGACATTTATTATTAAATATTATAAGATGGAGGGAGTACTATTTGGATTAAAAATAATCGCATATAGTTGTATAGACGGATGTGTAAGTACGCCAATCCAATTCGCTACCCTTTTTAGATGCATTTTAATATGATAAAATTGCATTAAGGCGCGTTTTGGTAAATTCTCGGTCTATTTCGAGACTTTCGGAAACATTCCATAAGTTTCTTGCGAAGGAAGTACTTTTCAGTACTTTGCTCATGCTAAAGGACCTGCTAGAAATAAACCAGTTTTGGACCTTTTGGGTATTAACCTGGAATGTTCCAGAACCCGGTTTTGGTGCCAAAAACGGTTGGCGACACCTTGTGTCACGCGACAACTCGAGCCATGGAAAATGGTTACAGAACGTCTTGCGACACAATGTGACCATCAGCTGCAGCCTATAAATAAGACCCTCCCCCTCTCAGAAATGGACCCCTTTTTTGCCTACTGTTACTCTGCCAGTTTGGAAACGCATCACACACTGCAAACACACACCTCTCTCTCTCTCCTAACCAAAATCCACCCAATCCTCCCTCAATTTCCTCCAATTCAACACAAGCCTTCTACCACCATTTAGATCCATCAATCCTTCCTAGCTCAAGCAACTTCAGAAGCTGTTTGTAGAAGGGTTCTATACCAGACTTGGTATAAAATTCGTGGAATCATCAAGGGTAACCAATCTATTTCCCCTTCTCTCTCTATTATTTGGTCATTTCCATAATTTCATCATTTTATCTTCCTTGGGTTCAGTAATCCGACTCCATCTGTCCTGATTACTGAACCCCAATCGCAATCTCTCTGTTTAATACTGTTGTTTTGAATAATTGAGTGTTCATGAGTTGAAATTTGTTGGAATTATTGTGTAATTCCCAAGGGTGTGTGGATCTCTCCATATCCACACCCCCTTGGTTGAATTATTATTGAATTGGTTATTTCGAAGCTTAATTGATTGTATAATTAGATCTGTGTTGGCTTCTGGTTCTTCTGTGTGCAGCTTGTCAGATCTCTGCAGATGGACACCTTGTGTCACGCGACACATCGTGTCTGGGTAGATCCTGTGTCACGCGACACATCTTGTCTATTTGCAGAGATCCATTTTCATTTTTAATCTGTTTTGATCTATGTAATCGGGATGTGGCCTCCCTAACCAAATGGTTCACAAGTTGTAAGATCTCATTCAATCAATAAAATTCATGTTTTACCACACTTGCTTGTTATCATTGCTTGCACACACCTTGAATTATTTGGATGTTTAATTAGAAAGACTCGTCTACGGACGAGGCGTGTTGGGTGAACTCTCGGTTCTTCCCAGCACGTAACCTGACCCTCGAACCTTTTTCTCTTTCAAAGGTTTTTCAAAGTGTACCTTAAAACATGGCGTGGCGACTCCTATTTTTTTATCATCATAAAAACCAAATTTCGGCGAGCGCACATTCAGTGGCGACTCCGCTGGGGAACAACTTTTGAAAACCTGTTTTTTAAAATTAAGAGGGTCATGCTTTCATTCACTTAAACATCCAATGTATTCATTTTGTGTGTATCATTGATGACCTTGTGTGGTACATGCATTTTATTGCATTGTGAGACTTGTGTGCTTCATGTGGCTATTTTGCTTTGCTCTATTATATTACTTTGTTCCTTGCCATGAGGAGGCAGGGGCTGGATTCCATTTGCAGGCTCAGGTTCAGTGACTCCTCCGGTCGTGCGACAGGATTGTACCATGCTGTCCTGTGTCACGCGACAGGATGGGTCACTGAACAATTTTCAGATGTTGGTTTGAGGGCAGTCCCTTGGATCAAATTGCGCAGTTGATTGTTGTGCCTTTTGTTGTTCTGCAGAGTCTGTGTTTCTTTTCCTTTTGTTTTTCCTTTTCAAATAAATAAATAAATAAATAAATAAATAATAATAATAAAATTTTATTTTCATAAATAAAATAACATAGTCATCCGCACACTACTCCACATAGATCTAGAACCCTCAGGTTCGATTGACGGCATCGCGGACGACCATGAAATTCGCCTACGCTTGAGCGCCTAATATCAAACCTATCTCCCTAGCGCATCATAGGTGGCGCCACACTTAAAGCTTACCTATGGTTGGTTTTTTTGGAAACAACATTTTAATCACACTAAAATGAATGGTTTTGAAATTTACAATAGGCCTTCATACCTTTCCCAAAACCTTGCACTTGTGGGCATGTTGCCAATACAATATGGTTTCACGTGAGGACATGTCACTCTCGTGACATGTTCTAACGAGAGATCATGCCGCATTGTCACCGTGCACCGACGAGAGGTCATGCCGAATTTTTCTTTGAAATTCTTCAAGAATACCCGTTATGCTGCCCAAATTTCCCCAGAAATTTGGACCACTCGTCCGTGTCACATCGTGTTTAGGTCTTGTTTAGGTATCATTACCTATTATTAATTTCAATGCAAAGCATTTAGTGTGATTTGAATGTTGCGTCCCTAGGTTTTCCTGAGGTGTAGATTGCGTAAATAAAGGCTTATCCTTTCCCAACCTTATTTAGGATTTAAAATACCGATTTATACTTGAACATAAATAAATTGTTTGCGCGAGTCTGTCTTTCTTTTCCTTTCCCTCTCCCGTACTTCCTCAAAGTCTTCTTCCTCACCACCTCATCAATCCGTATCTGCCCCCTGCAGTTACGGTGAGTTGGATCCGCTCTTCTGTTTCGGGAGCCCGTCTAGTCCGTGTTGTTGAAGAAGTTCAAACAGTTTCTGGGGTTTTAGTCAATTCAGAATCAGAAATGGCAAAAAACGGTGATGTGTTTTCTACTCAGTCAGCTGGGCCAAGCAAATAAAGCCCAGTCCTCAAGCAATTACGGCCACCACATTCTCAGTGGACTAGGCCCAATGATCACATGGGCCAAGGCCCATTTTGTTGATCCGTCGACTTAAGTTCATTGTCCGACCTACCAGGTCCCAACCTAACTTAGTCCGACCTCATGATCCAAGTTGTACTTTGGGTACGATCCAACTCTACCCATCAGTCAGGTCGGCCCAATCCCAAGCGTCGACCTCGACCTGCCAAGCAAGCGTCGACCTAACAGTTACAGGCGCACGTGCTTCTACTCTTTCCATAACTGCTTCCCTACAAATCAGGGACCGTTCAGGGACACGTTCACATGATGCATAACTGTCCCACAAATCTCGGAGCTCTTGTAGCCCTACCAAATATACCACCTACGTCAACTATAAATACATTACCACTACAACGGTTCCAAGGTAACTGCAATTTTGTCATTGGAATACTCTTGTTCAATACATAGTTTGCTCTCCATACATACGTACTTACTCTCACGCCCGAGGGTCTAAGCCGGAGACACATCCGGCTAGTCGTGGGTTCTGGTTTTCAGGTCAAGGAGCCAAGTGATCAGTCCTGCCACGTGAAGGAAGATTGATAAGCACATTTCCTACGGCATCAGTTTGGTTCCATTGCCGAGAAACGTGCATAACTTGACCTCGAAAGTTTTCTCAACCTGCAATCATGGTGACTTCGGATGGACATGTATCTGAGGCCTCACTCGGGCACGATGAAGGAAACAATAATGCCAATGCAAACACTGGAAACCCTAATTTGCCTCCTCCCCCTCCACCGCGTCAACACGCTAGGGCAACGCGATCTAACAGTGTGGCTGATGGCCGGGGATTACCAGATGGAAGGAGAGACAAGCGACCTATGGAAGGACAGGGAGCACCACCTCCACCGAAGCGTCCAACAGGGCAAACTAATGCTGGACAGGGCAGGTCCCTCATCCAATCCCTTAAGCAGGAAGGAGATGCTGTTGGAACGAGCTCAAATTCTAGCCAAATTACTTGCAATGGAGGAGCGAACGGTGATAGGAGGTGCGAGAGGGTGGCTCCATCTCGAGTTTCAAACGGGGAGCATGCTAGGAGTGCTCGGCCGAAAGGAAGGCGTAGGACAAAATGTCGAGCAAAGGATGGTGCTTTGCGGCCTCAATCACCCATTCACGTCCCAAGTGACGATGCGAGGAGCCGGCCTCGGCGAGAATAGAGAGCGGGAAGCCCGGTCGGTCGAGATGCGAGGACACGGCTAGAGGCTAATCGAAGCATGCGTAGATCACCGGCCCGGGACCTGAGGTCGCAATCCCACGGGGAAAGGAATGGGCGCGGGTCGCACATAAGAGAAGCAAGGCGCGGTCGCCACCCGGGAATGATAGGGCGGAGTCGCCAACTCGGTCTGTGAGGTCACCTTCCCGCGGGGACGGGAGGGACGAGAGAGATAACTCCCCTAGAAGCGAAAGACATAGAGCCAGTGCAGGAGTGAGAATCACCGGGAAGAGAAGCAAAGGTCGAATGATGTCTCCCATGCTAGGGACGACGGGCCGATGCTAGGGAGTGGCTCTATGGAAGAAGAAATTCGAACAGTGGGAAGGCGATAAGAAGGAAGGTCTTTGGAAAGAGCGAGCACAAAAGACTTTGCTCTTCGACCCTTTGGCAAAAGGCGCTCATTGTCGACCTCCCGGGTTTGGATTGCCGAGTCCTAGAAAAGTATTCGGGGTGCAACCAACGCCAAAAGCCATATCTGACACTCGGAGGCCACCGTGTGCTTTGTCTCCCACGAGGACGACATGATGTGCAAGGCACTTACAAGCACACTCAGCTGGGCACCCTTACATGGTTCAATGGTCTGGCACCAGGATGCATCTCCACTTGGTCTTATATGAGGACAAAGTTTCTGGAACGCTTCTCGATTGCTGGAGCTAGGAAGATGACAGTCACCGATCTAAACAACTTGGTGCAAGGGAAAAAGGAAAGCTCGATGAGCTACTACACCAAGTTTAAGGAAATGGTCGACAAGATCTAGGAGGACCTCACGGATAGAGATGTTATCAATTGTTTTAGGAGTGGGATTACTTCTACAGACATGGACTACGAGCTGACAGTTCGAATAGTTACTACTCGACAGGAGTTGTTCGAGAAGGCTTACAATGTGGCATTGGCCGAGGAGAGAAAAGAAAAGAAGAATGGGAAAGGACCTAAGGCGAGGTCGCCGATGACAAAAAGACTCGGCCAAGAACGGGGAAATAATAAGAATGGCAAGAACGAGAACCGGGCGGCGAGAAAGTTCCCGAAGCTTTCACTCCCTAACGGTGAGTCGAACTGAAATAATGAATGCAATGAAGCCGGCCCCACCTGCCCTATGCGAACCGACGATAAGTTCAGAAGGGACAACAGCAAACATTGTGAGTATCACAAGGATACAGGGCATACTACAGAGGATTGCATGAGTTTGAAGCGCATAATTCAGAGAATGGTCGAACAGGGAAGGCTCGATGCATATGTTAAAAGGCCTCAGGGAGGCGGAGGTGAGCGACCTGCAGGTGGACATCCGGAGCCAAGGCAACCAAGGATGAATTTGGGCGTCATCACTGAACAACCCAGCAACACAGCCATCAAACATAAGATTTTTCATCTCAATAAGGCCCCACATGTGCCCCCAAGGAGCTACGTCAGGGACGAGGTGATTAGCTTTTATCCGAACGAGCTAGCAATTAATATGGCGGCTAGGGAGCAAGTTCTCGTCATCCCAGGACTCATTGATGGATGTACGACGAGCAGACTCTTAGTCGACACGGGGGCCTGCAAGGATATTCTGTTCTACAAAACATTCCAGGAAATGGGTCTTTCAAATGAGCAGCTCGAAAGGTATGATGGCAGACTGGAAGGCTTCACCAACCAGGGTCGATGCCGAGGACGGATCGAGCTAGACGTCGACCTAGGCCAACACCCTTACGGGGTCGTTTTCAAGGTAAAATTTATTGTTATCGACGTGAACGGTGATTATCTTTGCTATACTTGGTATCCTGGCCGAGGTCGCACTTGGGATGGTAGCCTCGATCCCTCATCGGCGAGTTAAATTCCTACACTGGTGGAGTCGGTTGTGTACAAGGCACAGCTCGAGCATACCTCGATCATGTCCTTAGAGAAAGAAAAAAGAGGGAGCTAGAGATTGAAACTGCGGAAGGATACTTAAAGCTGTCTCAGTCAGTTACCAAAACTACTCGACTATCTACAATCACCATCGTGGAAGAGTCGACCTATCGCTCACATGATGAAATCATGACTGAGTCGACACGTCACTCTGAAGCCACCGTGGTCGATCCAGATATAGTTATGGTCGACCAAGTCCTCATTGGCGAGCAATGCCTCCAAGTCGACAATAACTCGGGGGCCACCACCAGTGAGATAGCAGACAAGCTAGATGACATGATAGCCGAAGAAGCTCCCCACTTGGGGCCCAAAGAAAGACAGAGGGTTAGAGAGATCATCATCGAAACCCTACAATTCAGAGATGGTCTAAAGCTAGAGGCAGTGGACGAGCTGGAATCAGTAATTACAAACCCTTCCTACCCTGAACAGAAAATTCAAATTGGAAAGCAATTGTCTACTGAAGAAAGGTTGGAAATCGTCGAGCTACTTAAAGAAAGCAATGACGTCTTTGCATGGCGAGTAGAAGATATGAAGGGGATCAAGGAGGAAGTCGCTGTTCATAGGCTGGAGGTCAACCCGACCATAAAGCCCAGACCCCAGAAATTGAGAAGCTTCGCTCGTGACAAAGAAGAGGCCATAAAAACTGAGGTACAAAAACTTTTGAGTGCAGGTATAATAAAAGAGGCCACACATACAATCTGGCTAGCCAATGTGGTCATGGTGAAGAAGTCATATGGCAAATGGAGAATGTGCGTCGACTTCACTAATCTCAACCTTGCCTGCCCAAAGGATAGCTATCCTCTCCCTAGAATCGACAAGCTTGTTGATTCCATTGCTGGCTACTCCACCCTCAGTTTTCTAGACGCCTATTCAGGCTACCATCAAATCAAGATGCATGAGGATGACATCGTGAAGACGGCTTTCCAAGCAGCTGGAGGCATCTATTGCTACACTATGATGCCATTTGGGTTGAAAAATGCAGGAGCGACCTACCAGCGTATGGTCAACAAAGTCTTTGCTTCACAGATTGGCCGAAACATGGAGGCCTACGTTGACGACATGGTCATCAAAACAAAGACCGGACGTCACGTGGTCGACCTAAAGGAAACGTTCGCCAACCTGCGAGCAAACAACATGAAGCTCAATCCCAGCAAATGTGTCTTTGGTGTAGCAGCGGGTAAATTCCTTGGATTTATGGTGTCACAACGAGGAATTGAAGCTAATCCAGAGAAGATCAAGGCTCTAGTCGACATGAAGGAGCCTACAAGCATAAAGGAGATGCAGCGACTTAATGGCAGGGTGGCAGCCCTAGGTCGCTTCATAGCCAAGTCGGCGAAAAGGTCTCTCCCTTTCTTCAAAGCTTTAAGGGGGACGAAAAATTTTGAGAGGACGGACGAATGTCATTCGTCGTTCCAACAACTTAAGCAATACCTCGCTACTCCCCCTCTATTGAGTAGCCCGACTACTGGAGAGATTTTGTTCGTGTACCTATCTGTGGGAGACAAAGCAGTTGCAGCAGTTCTGGTTCGAGAAGAGGAAGGGCTTCAAAAGCCCGTGTACTATGTTAGCAAAACTCTATCAGATGTGGAAAGCAGATATTACAATGCGGAGAAGGTCGCATATGCCCTAGTCGTGGCTTCAAGGAAGCTGCGAGCTTATTTTTTGGCTCACCCAATTGTTGTGCTCACAAATGCACCCTTGAGAAAAATTTTGCACAAGCCAGAGAGTTCAGGTCGCTTACTCAATTGGTCAATTGCCCTCACGGAATTCGACATCGAGTATCAACCTCGAAAGGCGTTGAAGGCTCAAGCCTTGGCAGGCTTCTTGGTCGAGCTTACGTTCACCAAGGACGACAGCGAGGTGCGAGTTCAAAAAGAAAAAGCTAAGGGAAAAGAACAAGAATCCCAGCTCGTCACTTCTCCGCCCGACGATTGCTGGAAGGTCTATTCAGATGGGTCAGCAACAAAGTATGTCAGTGGAGCTGGGATAGTACTGATCGAGCCAGAGTCTGGGACAGTATATGAGGAGTCATTGAGGTTCAAGTTTGATGCATCCAACAATCAGGCGGAGTATGAAGCCTTGGTAGCAGCCATCGAGTACGCCAAGTGCTTTGGAGCGACTAAAATTATGGCATACTGTGATTCCCAACTAATAGTCAACCAGGTCAGAGGGGAGTATGAGGTGCTGAACTCCACCTTAGTCAAATAATACGACCTGGTGAAGGAATTGACAAAAGACTTAGAGTTTTGGGAAATCCAAAGGATTGGTCGAGAAGATAATGAGTTGGCCGACTTACTCTCGAAGCTAGCTACTTCAGACGAGCCACATGAAGAGCCCATCTCTTACCTTGAGAGTCCAACATATGAAAGAGTTCAAATTCAGTGTGTGAAAGACACTTCAAGGAGCTGGGTTTATAACAAGTGTTGGATCGAGGAAATGAAGGCGTACCTGGAAAGTGGCGAGCTCCCTGAAGACGAGAAGACAACTCAAGCTATCAAAAAGAAAGCTCCGAGATACGTTGTGCAAGGGGACATGCTGTTCAGAAGATCTTACACAAGACCATTACTCAGGTGTATTCACCCCCAGGAGATCACTCAGTTAATGCATGAAGTGCACAGTGGAATTTGTGATGGACACCCGGGGGCCAGGACTCTAGCCGACAAATTGATCACTTTGGGGTACTACTGGCCACACATGAGAGCTGACACTCATGACTTTATTCAGCAATGTGACCAATGTCAAAGGTTTGCTAACCTGCCTCATCTGCCTACAACGGAGCAAACCCCAGTGATCGCTACTTGGCCATTTGATATGTGGGGCGTCGACTTGATTGGACCCTTCCCTCCCGCCCGTGGAAATTGCAAGTATGTGATCGTTGCAATTGATTATTTCACCAAGTGGGTCGAAGCAAAGCCACTAGCTCGCATCACAGAGGAGAACGCCATCAACTTCATACACGACTTCATCTGGTGTCGATTTGGGATCTCTCGAGCTATAGTTTCAGATAATGGGTTACAGTTCTCCAGAGCCTTCGAAGAAGAAATGAATAGAGTAGGGGTCAAACGAATAAGCACGTCCTATCTTCACTAAAGACAGGCCTGGTAGGTCGACGCAGCAACTGGTTGGATGAACTCCCCCTTGCTCTTTGGGCAATTCGCACAACCACTCGGGGGCCTACGGGGGAAACCCCATTCGCTCTAGCATACGGGTTAGAGGCCATGGCTCCAGCTGATGTGAGTACCCCGATCCGAACTCAAGTTTTGGATTCAATTTAATTAAATTTGGGCTTACACTAATTGCTAAGAAGCAATTAGAGTCCAAAAATCCCAGCAGCCCACCAATCCATTGGGTCTGCCAGCCACTCGACCCATTATGGCCAAAAGATGTACGTTGTCGTCAGACGAGGGCACTAAGGCGGTTTAGCGCCTATGTCGTGCGACATAAGAAGCCCCGGCGGCCCGCAACCCATTGGGCTCGCCACTCGACCCATTATGGCCAAAAGATGTACGCTGTCGTCCGACAAGGGACACTAAGGCGGTTTAACTGCCTATGTCGTGCGACATAAGAAGCCCCATCAGAATGCCTATAAATAGAAGGCATGGCTGATCATTTTGAGGGGAGGCAAGGAAGAGAGCCAAAGTGAGGGTCAAAACTCTGAGAGTAATATAGTAAAATAGGGGAAACTCTTGCCAAATAGAGTCTCTCCCTCTCTCTCTCACACACACACACTCACCTCTCTCCTCACACACACACACTTCAAGGTCAAGATTCCAAGAAGCTTCCTTTGGTGGTGATTGAAGGGGTAGACACCATACTATTGGTGATTCTACTTCGTGGACTACAATAGGTAGACACTAAACCTCTCTCTCCCTTTAAATAAAGTCTTTAAATATACCTTGCATGCATACTTGCTCTCTTACCATGTAGAAATTGGGATTTTGCATGACAAAGGTGGTGGAGAAGTGAATCTTCAATATTCACTTCTCCCCACCTCAGATCTGGACATTTGGTGGTACACACACCAATAAAGTTTCAATCTTTGCCTAGCTACATTGGGTTAGGAAGTGATGGCTACTTCAAAGTGGCCATAAAACGTGTGATTTATCACATTTGGTCACTAAAGCCATGTGATCTTCCCATAATACCCATATTATAGTATTATATTACTGTCTACAGTCAATAAATATGCTTGGTTTGCTTGGGGAACAAAGGAGGAACCAAACAGACTGAAGGGCACTGAAACAGGCTCCTCATGTCGTGCGACATAAGTCTCCATGGAGACCCTGTGTCATACGACATGGGACTCCCAGAAGGCTGCAAAGCCATTCTTGGACTTCAGAATCTGCTAGGCCTATCCCTTTGTGACTCAAAGCCTACCTAAGCATCTTCTGGCTCATAAGCCACTATTTGGGTGCCTAAACTCAGTTTGGACGCAACCTACTTGACGGAAGAGGATCACCATATGACATAGAAGACTTCAAAAGACTATGTCATGTGACATCCATGTCGACAAAGCCTATCGTGAATTTGTCCACTCCCATCAACCCCAAACTGGGTTCTAGACCACTAAATAGTGTCCTAAATGAGCAAAATAATGTCTTTTTATTTCTCGAGTAGCTTTACCTCTGTAAGGGACAATCTGTCTCAAAACCTCTGCCTTGTGATAAAAGATATCACGTGTAAAAAGGGTGCGACCCCCTATCATGGCTCGCAAGTTGTATTCAGTTCCATACCATTAATGAAATCTAAGGCTTGCACACTTTACTTGTCGACACACATCGCACACACATTTTTGAATGTCCATATTTGTCCAAATGTTGATTGAAAGTCCCGAAAGGGGCGTGTTGGGTGAACTCTCTAGTTCTTCCCAACACGTAACCAGACTCCCGGACTCAAAATCTCTTAAAATTAGGTTTTTCAATGTTTTCCTCTAAAAACGGCGTGGCGACTCAAAAAGAAAATATCATCATTTTTTCGGGCGAGCGTTCATTCAGTGGCGACTCTGCTGGGGACATTGAAAAACTTTTTGTTCTAAAAAGTGAAGACGATACTTGGTATATAGGTGGAAACCACTAACCTTCCTGTATCGCTCCCTAACCCGGGGCTTGGGATAAATGGTGGTCTAACAATCCCACGTACCAGTATCATTCTTCTATTTTCTAAAAGAAGAAAGGTTTTTCTTAAAGAGAGTCTAACTTTCTCCAAATCAACTTGGACAAATTTTTCATTCTTCTTGTGTGTGCATCTGTGTCATGTTGTGTGCTTTGCCTTGATTCCATGCTTATATGCTCTATCATGCTTTGGTATGTGATACTATCGAGAGCCGGGGCTCTTTTCCTTTTTTGCTACTTGCTAGTTCCGTCAAAGTAGAACGGGCGAGAAAGATACGGGACTACATTCTTGGTAAATTCTGACATTTGGGGCAGTCCCCTTTTGTCATGCTTTGACTCATTCTTTTACTTTTTCTTTGCATACTGCATAAAAAAAAAAAAAAACCTTTTGCAAAAAAGCAAAAAAAAAATATTTTCTAGAAAATACCTTCACACTACTCGCACTCTACCCGCACATAGAGTTAGATCCCGGGAGTGTACGGACGGCATCGCGGAAAGTGACATGTTTCGCTGACGTTTGAGCGCCTAAAGTCCTCCTAGCCTGTGAATCAGCCAACACTTATCCGTGACACACTTTCTACCGTGACCGGTTGGTTTTTGGCCAATACTTTTCAAAACATTTTAAACTCGGTTTTTCAAAATTTTTCTCACAAAGTCCGAGTCATGCTTCGTCTTTGAAAAACTTGGCATACTCTCCCCCTTCGTGTCGGAATCACGACATAATTCCAACGTAAGTACACGTTAAGATCTCTACATATCTCGACGTAGGTACATATCGATTTCTCGGCTTGGCTTCGTGAGAAGTCATGACGCGTTTTCGACATGTGTCAACACGGGACCATGTCGATTTCCTAACGCATACTAACAAGAGTTATGCCGAAATTTCGCCATCAAGTGACGAGAGGCCATGCCTGATTTCCAACTCGAAAAAAGGAGAGGTCATTGCGGTCTCGTACGTTCAAACGTACGCTCGACCCTCTCTCCTCCCGAGTTTAGACGTTGACTTGGACTTGGTTTTGAAAACCCCGAGTTTGACTTGTTTTGGCTCGTATGCCCATAGGTTCGTTCTCCCTTTCGGTCGGTGGGTTCCACGTGCCCTATAGGACCTCTGCCGGGATTGTCCGTCCCGGAGGTGCAATACAGGTGGAATACAGGGGGTCTATAGACGTAGTGATGGAACCCACTGATCCAGGAATAGAGTAGAATGCGAAAAAGAAGGTATTTCCCCCTTTTCCAACCATTCCTAGGATTAATAAAATCATTTTTGTAAATAATACAAAAATATAAAAATACAAAAAGAAAAAGCATATGCATGAGTCCGTCCTCAGCCTATCCTCTCCCCCACCTAAAACCGTTCTCTCCCCCTTTCAGCGAGCAAGTATTGGGTCAGAGTTCCGGGTGGTCGGTTAATCAGTCTCTCTCCAGTCAGGGATTCATTCTCAGCAGTCTCAGAAATGGCTTTGGGTCCGAACGCAGATCCAGCTCAGAATCAGAATATCAGTCCGGGCACAGGGCCAGATCAAGGACAGAACGCAGGGCCAAACATAGCCCTGAATGCCTCTCCTAGCAGCGGATACGGCGGAGGTCCTCACATGACACCCCCGGGAAGTCCGTTTGTCAACCCTCAATTCAACTTTCCTCAGGAAGCTTCCCTCCGTGCCGCCCTCGAAGCCTCTCGTGCCCGTGAAGAGGCCGGTTGGGCTCGCTATGTTGAAGTGATGCGCATGCAAGGTATCGCGATGTAATCCGTCATCCGGATGGGTCCTACGAAGAAATCGGGGAAGAACCCGACGTTACCATCAGCTGGAACCGGTTTTGTCCCCATCCTCACCAAGGCAAGGTTTTCACAGCATGTCCCCACCAATCTCTTATGGTGTACCTGGCTCCTTCACAATGCCAACTCGTGGGGGTATGTCAAGACCTCCCCCATTCCGGTGTCTACTCATGACGGGCGGTATGGACGAAGCGAATCAAGCTCCCTCCCGAATGTCAATACTCGGGGCCGGTTTGTATTTTACCCCCGAACCGGTCAGGCCGAGTCAGCAACCTGGTGGTGCCAATCAAGAGCAGTTTGGATACATCCAGAGTCAGTCTAGCGCCCAAGGGCTAAATCCCTATGGCAATACGGGTCAGTCTGCCGATCCAGCCTTCAACGGTCCGTTTGTTGCTCCTCACAATCAACCCAATCATCAACAAAGTGGATACCGTCTATCAGGGAGCCAGATTTGTCAGGATCAGATTCCACAATACCAACAAGCCCAAGGCAACACCCTCGGCTGCGGTTTGTTCTCCTCTCACCCGGCCACTGTACGGTTCCACCCCGTATTCGGCACCAAGCACCCGATAGAGAATCCCTGCCTTGTGGTCGGGTCGGAAGCGATCGGCACGGTTCGGGCCTCGGAACCCCGGCACTCAATTTAACGGTTATGACATGTTTGGAAAACAGGATCCCCAACCAAGTTGGCTTAGCGGACAGCAATCCTAGCATACCCAGCACTCTCGGTCTCCCTCAGGTGCCTTACCAATCGGGCTGCGCCGGAGTTTCCCGGTGCCATCCTCAGCGGTAGCTCAGCTTGTAGGGCAACCCCGTCTTCCGAGGTTTCAAGCTTGAAGGAAGAACTAAAATATGTGAAAGAGCAGTGCCTGAGAATGACCTTCGGACCCAACATGGTCGGCTCAGTGGAACTCAAGGACTCTAAAGCCCTCCCAGAAGAACTTCAAAATGCCCCCATAACCAAGTTCGAAGGCTCCACATGCCCAAAAACTCACATAAACGGCTACATCATGTCAATGGGTGCCAAAGGGGCCACCAGAAGAAATGCTAGCCCTCTACTTTCACCTATCCCTCGACGATTCCCGTTAAGATGGTTTCTCGGCCTTAAACCGAAGCAAGGGCTACGTGGTCTCGAGATCGCGCGACGCTTTCTGGATAAATACAAAGGAAGTGTCGAGATGGTACACCACCCGTAGTGACACGATCGGCACCATCCGAGGAGGCACGACGAGTCCGTGACGATTTTTATAAAAGGTGGAACAAGAAGCTCGATGAAGCTGGTTCACTTTATCCCCATCTCCGATGAAAAATCTATCTTCCTTTCATGTGTCAAACCGGGTGTCGGGGAGGCCGTTGGCGGGGATATTATCCGAACTGCGAGAAATGGTGAGCGCGGGGGCGAAAGTGAGAATGCTACTTACTCCATCGTTCCAACTCTGTGTCCGGCAATGCTCCGGCTCCCGCTATCGAGTGCCAAGCTCGCCTGTTGCTTCAAAGGCAAAGAAATTGCGGCCTCGACACTTGTCGGCCAACTACATCCGGGGAGAAAACAATCGGTCACCCGGCCGCGGTGGAGGACGACCCCGAGGTCAAAGTATGATGATTTGGGGATGCCACTCGAGGAGGTATTTGATGGTTTGGTAAAAACGGGGATGGTCAAGCCTTTGGAAAACTACCCTACTCCCAACACCCGGGATTGGATCGTAACTTAAAATGTCGTTACCACCGGAACTCGAGGCCATTCTACCAACGGTTGCTTCACGCTAAGAAGAATAGTTCAAAGCACGATCGACCGGCGCAAGATCGAGAAGCCAAACATCGTCACCAATCCTTTGCCCAACAACAACAAGGTCAACGCAGTCGGGTCGTCAATGTCATAGAGTTCGGTGGAGTGACCTCAACAAAGATGTTAACGAATGCGAGGCTATAATGCCCACAAGCCACGACATAATCAGCAACGATAACCAAGTGTTAGCTCCCCGGCTCGGCCCATACCTCACATCTCGTATGATGTGTGCGATTGTGAAGATTGTTTGGAATATGAATATCAAAGTTGGATCAATGAAAATGCTCCTTCAAGAAAGGAAAAGAAGTACGTGCGGCGAAGCTAAAAGACAAATACGAAGCGGGGGACAAGGCTGTAGGGACCACAGGGGAACCTTCGAGGCAAGTTTGACTACTACGTCGGCTACGCCAAGCCGCACGCCAAGGAGCCAATCGACCGGGACCGGGATGACCTTCCCGCTAGCCGCACAAATGGGGTTACAACGCCAAAAGTCGAAGAAATCGGCAAGACATGCACGATCTTTCAATCCACCGGTCCGAGATAAGCTAACAGAAATTGGGCCAGGTTGCTTTAGTCCCTGCACCATCTCCCAGTTACCGGCTCACCAACGATTTCGAGGCAAGTTTCGATCGGTATGAAACCCCAAGCCCTCCGAATGATGCTTGTGAGACCACAACTCCAGGGCAACGACACGAAGAAGTAAAGGGCGACCGTGTCAAAAGCTTTGAGTCAAATAAATAGTGTAGGGTCCTGAGTCAGTCAGAGTCTTTCGTTATCAAAATTGAGTCTCTAGATATGTTTAGTGCTCTCACGACTAATGATTATAGTCGTATCTCTGTCTTCCTTTTTACATTGAATGAAATGGTTGACCCTTTTGCGTATCCCTTAATTGCCATTTTATCAAATGATAAGTTAACTAAGACAAATCTTAATGACTTAAAAGTGGTTAACAATGATTCATTTGAAGAAGACACAGACCTTTTAGATGAAAACTTTTTAAACGATAATATAAAGCAGGTTTTTGGCCAGAGGCGACAATCGGGCCCTAGCTCCCGATGAAGTATTAACCACGGTGAATTTGGGAACTACGGAAAAACCCAAAGGGACACAAACTGGCAGCTGCCTCACCGGAGAAAAACGAGAAGTCCTCGTCGATCTGCATTCCCCCATTGCTACCAAGATAAACTTCCAGAAGGAAAATCGGCAAAAACCGTTCGGGGTTGGGAGGCGCGAGAACCCCGCCTCTTGTTGCCGGAGTCGAGCTAGAAAAGTCGATGACCCATAGTACAGTCAAATCTTTCAGTACCTTAAACATGGCGAAGCCTCATTTCCCACAGAAGAGGATGGTAGGCTAAAAGAAGGCCTCCGCGCAAAGAGCTTGCAAGCGTTAAAAGGGTTGTCTGCGCAGTACGTTATTCTGGGGGACGACCTATGGAAGAAAAGGCATCGAGGGCCACTTCTGCTCTGCATCAGCAAATCTAAAGCCGAAAAGTCATGGAAGAAGTCCATGGTGGCGCATGCGGACCACATATGAACGCCAGAGCAGCGATGTTCGGCATACTCGGGATGGGCTATTATTGGATCTCCATAGGCGGCGCATTCAGTTTGTGCGGACCTGCGATAAATGTCAGCGCTTCTCCAATCTCAGCCAGATGCCTCCCCATGATCTCTACTGCATGAGCACTCCTTGGCCATTTGCAACTTGGGGAATCGACGTCATTGGAAAAATAACTCCGTAGGTAGCAACGGACACGAATTTGTTTTGGTCGCTGTGGATTACTTCACCAAGTGGGTTGAAGCAGCGTCCTACAAAGTCCTCAACTCCAAAAAGGTGGCCCGTTTCATAAAAGAAAACATCCTGTGCCGATATGGAGTTCCAAATGAGATTATCTCGGATAACGGGTCACATTTCGAGGGACATGCGACAAGCTGCTCGCGGAATTCGAATCAAGCGACACAAGTCCTCCCCTTATCGCCCTCAAACCAATGGTCTTTGTCGAGGCCGCAAACAAGAATCTAGAAAGGATCATCCGGAAAATGGTGAAAGGAGCCGGGATTGGCACGAGAAGCTTCACTTAGCACTTTGGGGCTACCGTACGTCGATGAAGCGCCACCGGCGAAACCCCGTTCGCTTTGACATATGGGATGGATGCCGTTCTACCCATTGAGCTAGAGATACCCTCTCTACGGGTCACGCTTGAAAATGAGGTCAACGAGATAGAATGGCTTCGAGTCGACACGACGAACTAGCTCTCTGGACGAGCGGAGGCTTAAAGCAATGGAGCACATCCGAGCTTATCGAAGCGCGTGGCTAGGGCCTTTGACAAGAAGGTACATCCCGCGACATTAAAGTGGGTGATTTGGTCCTAAAAGAAAAGCCACCGAATCGGTTCGAGTCCTGCGGGCAAGTGGGCACCAATGCAGGTAGGCCCGTATCCGGTGAAAGAAATCTTCTCGGTGGAGCAATGAAGTTGACGGATTTGGATGGAAACCCCTTCATGCATCCGGTGAACGGCGACAAATTACGCCGTTATTACATCGAATCGAGTCTCCCCCTCTAAAAAAAAAAAAAAAAAAAAAAAAAAAAAAAGCGCGAAAATAATGTACCCAGACGAGGCGAAAACCTCTCAAAAGGCGGTCAGGTGCAAAACAAAGGGCGCGCTCGGTGCTAAAAGAATATACCCAACTAAGTTTGAAAACCCTAAAAACGGGCGGTCTAGGTAAAAAACATGGTTGCACCATTTGTCCCCCTTCTATCTAGCCCTTTCTTAAACACAAAATTGGGTCGAACTACGGAGACACAGGCCCCTCGATCCAATACAGCAAAAGGGAACGTAGGCGGCCGTTCGCGGTTCGGTCTAAAAAACATAAAAATCACCAAATCTGTCAAACGGTTGTATTTGTGATCACCAAAATGTGTCTTGATTAAGTTCTGAAGTAATTTCAAATTTCATCACATTAATACATTCATTGATGAGTTCAAGCACGGTCTACTCTCGACTCATTAACATTAGCTGAAATAATATCTTTTAAAAAGAGCATCTAAATTGTACGTGTTGGCAACAAGGGATCTGATAGTGGTCGCCTAATCCTAGTCGCTCGTTCCCACTCCAGAGCTAGCATTCTTCTGCTTCCTTTTCCTTGGTCCTCGGGAGGTCTTTGGCTTAGCCATACCAAACAATCTTGTCTCCGTCGTCCGGCTCGGGAATAATACGAGTCGGCGAGTCAATCAATCCGGCGGCTCTCAATGCCGCTGGGTAGCCCTTTCATCTCTCGAGCTGCCCTCCTAGCCATAACTTCGGGGTCATCCCTCATCTTGGCTCTCCTCTCCCACGAGTCTCTCAAAATCCGCCGTCGAGTCGTCGGTCACATTATGCAGGTCGGCTGTGCTTCAACATCGCGTAGCTCCCAGGCTAGTTGGGTCTCCTCCGCGGATCCCTCGGCAATACACTTCAATGGTGTCTTTGGGTGGTCCCATCTGCTCCCATACCGGATCAAATACAAGGTGGATAGATATGTGATCCCAGAGTCTTAGTATCGGTGTATGAGTGGGAAAAGCTGCTCTGAAAAGGCCACGGCAAAGAACTGGGGTCCGGGCATCGGTCATGTCAAGAAGGGCGGTATCCCGAGCCATCTGCTCTCTGAACCCATCAACGGCTGCTTTGTGGGTATCCATCTTGCCTCACGAACAAGCAAGGGGATCTTGAATGATGAGAAGTGTAGTCTGGCGGCCTCACTATAGCGAGCCATCACGCCTACCGCTCATGGTCTCGAGCCTCCATCAGGAACCCGATCTTGGATATCGGTGGTAGTATACGGCCGGTCGCCTCTTGACCTTCTGTGAAGCCTCGGGAGCCGCTCGCCTCTGGCTGCTGCGTAACCCGAGTCTTTGCGATGCATCCAACGAGTAACGGGAAATAAGCCTCGGCCGCTCGAAGAGCCACAATGACAAAAAGGCAGGGGCTGCCGCGTCCCATGTGCGACCCTCCGGCCCGGTCGGTCCATCCGTGATAGGTCTCTGCCCGGCGAGAATGGGAACTATGTCTCTCTCTCCTGCCGGGTCGAACCTCGGTCGGTGTGATACCTCGAGAGCCCCGCATCTGTCTAACAACTCCCGGACAAGCGGGAGCATACCCCATCATACTCACGAGAAGCGGTATAGGGAGATCATAATCGGCATAAAAATGTCCGTAGGCGTAGATAAGTCAAAGCTGATGCAGGGCATGACCACGGCCAATCGGGCTATCTGGGCCGGAGTCAACAAAGGACGGGTCAAGAATCGGATCAGTCACACTGCTGCGCGAAAACCTAAGAAGTCGGCCAATTGCTCGGTCGAGGTCGCGAATCTCGCGGGAAGACGGGATCTCTAAGCTCGGCTCCCCCAATCGGTGCACGGAACTCCTCAATCGTGGGTGTGAGATCGTTATACGAGAGGGTAAAGACATGCCTCTCCCGGTCCCGGTGTCTAGGATGCGGCCGGAGAAGGTTCCAATCTACCGCCCACTCCTTGATGCCCGAGATGCATTTCAACCCATATCGTTGGTCAATGATCCTCCTGTTGTTCTTTGCGATGACGGCGGAGTCGAGATCTATGAGATCGGAATGAAATTGACGCTCTTTGGTCTTAGACTGTCGTCATAATGTTCCATTTTGGACCAATGATCAAATCTTGGGGCTAATTTTGAGGTGGAAGACAAACTTGACACTGATGTAGGCTATTTGGAATGAGCTGTTCCCGAATACGCCTTTTATAAAGTCTTTGAAACTTGCGACCAAGAAACTGTCCCACGAGACTCTCTATGTCGTGCGACATAAAGGTCCCAAGAAGCCTGTGTCGGACGACATAGAGAGCTACATCGGCAACGGCAGCAGTGCAGCTGCGGCAATCCCAAGCGACCCAGCGCTTGCTCGAAACAACCACCCAAACCTATCCAAACACCATAAAAATCATGCCTAAACACTTCCCCTCGCTCATAAAGCCCACGGGAGAGGATTCGGAACATCCGACACACCCACAGACACGTAAATGTCACCCAAAGCATACAAAAATCACAAAAATACCCCAATACATCAAAAGCCACCATCCCGTGCCTTTCTTGGGACGAACTCATGCATATAAGCTCGCAAATGCATAAATAAACAAATATTGTAATTGTCAAAGTACAAAAGTAATAAAAAACATTGTATTACAATCCAAAAGAACAAAAATAGCCCATGCATTTCTCCTCTCTCCTAAAAGAGTCAAAGCATGGCAAAAGGGGACCGTCGTGATCACTCTGACTCGGAGTCGTCATCAGAACCCTCCTCCTCCTCAGAACCGCTGTCATCCTCAGCACTGCCCACCTCCTCCTCGGAGCCACTCTGCTCCTGGCCATCATCGCCACCCTCCGGCACCTCATGGATCTCGCCGTCAGAGTCATCGCCCTCATAATGCGCCCAAGGCTGGGACTCAGCATAATACCCCTGCCACTCAGGAATAGTGGAATAAGGGGGCTGGTAGGGATCATCCTCGCCATTATCATCATCAGGCTGGGGCTGTCGACTCGATCCACCCGCCTGAGAACCAGAAGGAGCCAAAGCTGGCCTAGGCCTCTTCTTCGGAGGCACTACATCATCGAGGTTGAGAGCTGCACCTCCCCCTTCCAATGCTCCGCGCTCCTGCGGCGCGCGGCATCTTCACGGCACCGGTGAGCGCCTTCGCCACCGTCTGAGCGTCTTGGGCTGGAACTGTTCAATGAAAACGAGAAAAGGCGATCGAAGCAATCAATACGACGGTAAAAGCGGTTAAAAGGCTGGAATGAATCGAAAAGAAGGAAATTACTCACAAGTAGTCCCTCGGGCGGCCGCAGATGCGGGTGAGTCTCGTACATATCAAAAGAGGAGCGGCGAATACGCTTTGACCTCATACTCGAAAGATCGGGGAGGCGCCGGTGCTGCATCCCATTGCCCTCCTAGCGGCCATGACTGAGGAGTCACCAACCGGGTGAAAACAAAATAGGCGTAACCACCCTCCTCATAAAACTCGGCGGCATCAATGCCGGTCCGCATGATCGCTCCAAATCGGGCGGGGGCCGAATGTGCCATATCCGGAGGAGGATCACGAGGAACACGAGCGGCCGCACAGGACCATCTTTGCTGCTCACTCTCTCCCCCAAGTACGGGGCATCTCCCTCCCGGGCCGATCAAGAGCCTCCTCGTCACGGTCACCGGGCGGCGGCACCAACCAAATCCTCACCATAATGGCCGTGCCAGGGGAAGTGTCTCAACCCAACAGGGGTACCCCTCAGAGCAATCATAATGTCATGGTAGCAAGCCGTCTTACGGGGCTTCGCCCCGTCCACCTTCCGGCTCTCCCTCGCTCCAAAAGCCCAACGGCGCATGGTAGGGAACAGATCTGCCGCAATCCTCTCGGGCACGCGATCCGGGCGTAGCAGTAGAACACCTCGTAGGCCCACAGAAATCGAGACAAAAGACTCTCGGTGTGCGGCAACGGTATGAAATGAAGACGAGAAAAGTCAAGTGCAACGATCGATGTGCGAAAAAAACAAAGGGCATACCTCCAGCACAGTCTGGTAAAAATCCAAAGAGGTCACACTGCCTCTGCTCACCTCATCAAGGCCCCTATACACTTGGGCCAAACCAGCCTCTCCCCATGAAAAAGTGGACACCTGGTCCCAATCTCTAAGAGGCTCCAACAGAAGAGTCAATGCCGTCGTGGAAGCATTGCAACGGGGGTGTCGAGACCCGGCCCAGGACAAAGGCTCTAGCTAGGCGCTCGGCGGTAACAGCGGCATCCTCGGCAAAAGACGGCTACGGTGCGTCAAAGCGAGAATGCAAATCCGCCAAAGGAACCCCATTGCCCTTCGGGCGAAGGTCATGCCGGTCGAGGCTCGATGGCGTGCAGGCTCGGCACGCCGGGGTCCTCGAAAAGATGGGCCTATCTGTAAGCTGCCCGGTAATGGCGGTGAAGTCATATGGAGTGATGGTCGCCTCACCCCGGGATAGATGGAATGTGTGGGTAGAATCCCACGGAAGCTGCCTAAAGGCTCGCACAAGCTCCACGCTCCTCGGCGTATCCCCAAAGCTCCAGCAGTGTGAAGAATGGTCCAAGACCGGCGGCAAAGACCAGTCCCTTAGGGCTGTCCAAGCCAATCGAGAAGAGCCGGTAAAAGACCCCAAATGGTCGCAATCGCCTCGGGAGACCCCTTGGTCCGCAAGGTGCAGGTAAGCACGGCACGGGTATCAAAAATCTTACTCATAACAATATGTGCATGCATTCATCATCGCTAAATTCTTTCAAAATAAAAAGAAACAGAAAAGGAAAAAACTTTTCAAAACACATTCATCCCATGCCAAGCATGCAATTCCTATTTGGGTGCGATTTCCCCCAATTTCAATCCTTAACCCTAGAAATCAAATTTCGAAAAGGGTTAATCTTTCAATACTTACCCCTTCTGCTCCGACGTAGAAGTGTGAAAATCAAGACCCGGGTAGAGCCCATGTCCCTCGGGGAATTTCTTCCGCTTGTTCCGATCCACAAGCTTCCGTCTCTCGGACAATACTTGTTGCACGTTCCTTCTCGATTCGGCCCGCGGAGGCATTTTCAATGTCTTGATCTAAATCAAAATCGGAGGGAGAATTTTCAAAATTTTCTCTCTTTCTTTCTCTCTGTTCTCGGTGGCAATGGATGGTCTTTTAAGACATGTCTTACGACCTGCGGTTTTAATTAAAACTGACTGGTAACCTCCCCATGTCGTACGACATCCATGTCCCAGAAGGGTGATTTTCCCCTTTTGCCCCTGATCAACTTTGTCAGCCTATCTTGGCTACCTGACATTAAAATCCGTCGTTATAATTGGGTTCAAGTACCCACCTCTCTCGGTTAACACAACACAATGACCCGGAACGGCCTTAAACTACCCGGTCCGGAAAGACCGCACAGATTTCCACAGTCAAATTAGCGGGTGACTCCCAAAGAAAAAAGTCAACATTTCCAGCGGGTGACTCCCAAAGAAAGAAGTCAAATCCCCGGGGTGACTCCCCATCAAAACAGTCAAATTCGCGGGCGACTTCCCAAAGAAAAATAGTCAAATCCTTGGGTGACCCCCATCAAAACAGTCGAATCCTTGGGTGACTCCCAAAAACAGTCAAATTCGTGGGTGACTCCCCATCAAAACAGTCAAAATCGCGGGTGACTCCTAAAGAAAAAGTCAAAATCACGGGTGACTCCCAAAGAAAAAGTCAAATCTTCGGGGTGACTCCCCATCAAAACAGTCAAATTAGCGGGTGACTCCCAAAGAAAAAAGTCAACATTTCCAGCGGGTGACTCCCAAAGAAAAAAGTCAAATCCCCGGGGTGACTCCCCATTAAAAACAGTCCAACCAGCGGGTGACTCCCCATCGAAACAGTAAATCTTCGGGATGACTCCCCTTAAGAACAGTCAAACTCCAGTGCAAATGCACATCTTCGGGGTGACTCCCCTTGGAACTGTCACTTTCGGGTACAAAACCCGTAGCCTTTCATTTGGCACCTCATCTTTGCCTGAACTACGACTTGGCTTGATTCCCCCACGGGATACGTAGGAATCCTCTTCATAAGAGGTCCAACCACTTGACCATCTTGGTCACCTCTTTCCCCGTCGTTCGTGTCCGGCTCGGGATTCTCATTTTTTTGTCGACGACCCCGCTTCCCGTGGAAGCGACGTCACCGAGGGGCTCTGTGAGTACCCCGATCTGAACTCAAGTTTTGGATTCAATTTAATTAAATTTGGGCTTACACTAATTGCTAAGAAGTAATTAGAGTCCAAAAATCCCAGCAGCCCACCAATCCATTGGGCCTGCCAGCCACTCGGCCCATTATGGCCAAAAGATGTCTGTTGTCGTCCAGACGAGGGCACTAAGGCGGTTTAACTTGCCTATGTCGTGCGACATAAGAAGCCCCGGCGGCCCACCAACCCATTGGGCTGCCGCCACTCGGCCCATTATGGCCAAAAG
The DNA here is from genome assembly GCA_022495995.1 of Adenophora triphylla var. japonica. Lineage (NCBI taxonomy): Eukaryota > Viridiplantae > Streptophyta > Magnoliopsida > Asterales > Campanulaceae > Adenophora > Adenophora triphylla. Next base: position 136,223 of record JAFEMH010002322.1, on the reverse strand, counting down.
ATATCTTGTCGTCAGACAAGGGACACTAAGGCGGTTTAGCTTGCCTATGTCGTGCGACATAAGAAGCCCCATCGGGATGCCTATAAATAGAAGGCATGGTGGTCATTTTGAGGAGGCAAGGAAGAGAGCCAAAGTGAGGGTCAAAACTACGAGAGTAATATCGGTAAAATAGGGAAACTCTTGCCAAATAGAGTCTCTCCCTCTCTCTCACACACACACACTCACCTCCTTCCTCACACACACACACTTCAAGGTCAAGACTCCAAGAAGCTTCCTTTGGTGGTGATTGAAGGGGTAGACACCATACTATTGGTGATTCTACTTCGTGGACTACAATAGGTAGACACTAAACCTCTCTCTCCCTTTAAATAAAGTCTTTAAATATACCTTGCATGCATACTTGCTCTCTTACCATGTAGAAATTGGGATTTTGCATGACAAAGGTGGTGGAGAAGTGAATCTTCAATATTCACTTCTCCCCACCTCGAATCTGGACATTTGGTGGTACACACACCAATAAAGTTTCAATCTTTGCCTAGCTACATTGGGTTAGGAAGTGATGGCTACTTCAAAGTGGCCATAAAACGTGTGATTTATCACATTTGGTCACTAAAGCCATGTGATCTTCCCATAATACCCATATTATAGTATTATATTATTGTCTACAGTCAATAAATATGCTTGGTTTGCTTGGGGAACAAAGGAGGAACCAAACAGACTGAAGGGCTGAAACAGGCTCCTCATGTCGTGCGACATAAGTCTCCATGGAGACCTGTGTCATACGACATGGGACTCCCGAAGGCTGCAAAGCCATTCTTGGACTTCAGAATCTGCTAGGCCTATCCCTTTGTGACTCAAAGCCTATCTAAGCATCTTCTGGCTCATAAGCCACTATTTGGGTGCCTAAACTCAGTTTGGACGCAACCTACTTGACGGAAGAGGATCACCATATGACATAGAAGACTTCAAAAGACTCTATGTCATGTGACATCCGTGTCGACAAAGCCTATCGTGACTTTGTCCACTCCCATCAACCCCAAACTGGGTTCTAGACCACTAAATAGTGTCCTAAATGAGCAAAATAATGTCTTTTTATTTCTCGAGTAGCTTTACCTCTGTAAGGGACAATCTGTCTCAAAACCTCTGCCTTGTGATAAAAGATATCACGTTTAAAAAGGGTGCGGCCCCCTATCATGGCTCGCAAGTTGTATTCAGTTCCATACCATTAATGAAATCTAAGGCTTGCACACTTTACTTGTCGACACACATCGCACACACATTTTTGAATGTCCATATTTGTCCAAATGTTGATTGAAAGTCCCGAAAGGGGCGTGTTGGGTGAACTCTCTAGTTCTTCCTAACACGTAACCAGACTCCCGAACTCAAAATCTCTTAAAATTAGGTTTTTCAATGTTTTCCTCTAAAAACGGCGTGGCGACTCAAAAAGAAAATATCATCATTTTTTCGGGCGAGCGTTCATTCAGCTGAGTTGAGATTCCCTACAGCCAGAGTGGTTTTCTTTGATCAAGAGCAGAATGACACTAACAGATTGATCGACCTAGATTTAATCGACGAAAAGCGAGATATAGCTTACCTTCGAATGGTCAACTACAAGCAGCGGACCAAGAGTTACCACGACAAGAAAGTGAGAACAAGATCATTCCAAGTAGGAGATCATGTGTTGAGAAAGATCGAAGCAACAGGAAGGAGAACCCAACAGAATAAGCTATCTCCTAACTGGGAAGGTCCTTATATTGTTACTCAAGTCATCAAAGAGGGGACTTACATGATAGCTCATCCAGATGGTGAGGAGTTGAAGCACCCATGGCATGCCACTCACCTCATCAAGTATTATTTCTAGTTCAACTCCTAGTTCAGTTCGAAGGTTAATGCAATCTACAAGTTTGAATTTGTCAACAGTTTTAGCTTTCAATTTGATGTAAGCATGTCTGTACTTCAATAAAAATCGCAGTTCTACTCGATCAAACATTATGTTACACTAATTTCAACAAGCTCGACTCTTAGTCAGCTTCGTTTTAACGAGCTCGACTCTTAATCGGCTTCGTTCTCTTAACAAGCTCGACTCTCAGTCAGCTTAGTTTTAACGAGCTCGATTCTTAATCAGCTTCGTTCCCTTAACAAGCTCGACTCTCAGTCAGCTTCGTCCTAACCAGCTCGACTCATAGTCAGCTTCGTTCTAGCGAGCTCGATTCTTAATCAGCTTTATACTATTAACAAGTCCGACCTTAGGTCGACTTCGTTCTAATAAGCTCGACCCTTAGTCAGCTTTGATCTCTTAAACAGGTTCGACTTTCAGTCAATCTAGTTTACAAAAATCTTAACAAGTCTAAGGTCAACCGAGTTATCAAAAGACAGCTCGACCAAAGTCTTAAAGCGACTTAGTTGCCCTATACAACTTAGCTCGACACACACATGCTGGAATCAGAAGCATACAACACACAAGGATATAAAGTCAGCTACGATTGAAGATAATTAAGTCTCCCAAAGCGGGCCAAGACTTGAGCAAATAAAAGTTACGGAGTTTTATGCCTCCCAAAAACTGGGCCAAGGCATTCAGATAGTTTCAAGACAAAAAGCAAAATATTGTTTGGAACTTGTCCATTACAACATCATTCAAACAAGTTTAAGAATCTTGACCAACGTCAACTTGGTCGCTAGTAGCAGCTTGATCTTCTGCATCATCTTCTCGTTGCTGGGGGCCGAGAGGTTTACCTGAATCTGAGAAGACTTGTTGTTCAGGCTCGTCATCCTCCTCCATATCTTCAGCATCCTCCATCTCTTGGAGCACCACGTCAAAGTTTCGAAGAGCTAAATCAGGAGCGACCCAAGGTTCACAAGCCTCCTCTTGGTTCTCTTGGGCAATGAAAGCCAAATCGTTGTCAGTGTAAGGCACGATCGAGTGACCACCTCGAGCTGCCATGTCATATTGAGGCTCACGTGCCCAGCGAGCTAACTGTTCTAAGGAGACTTCAGAAGTGGGATCAACCAGAGCTCGGCGCGCCATGTGGCGTTTTCCCAGGTCCAGAAAATCCCTTGCCTTCTCGACAACGGAATTGTAGTAGTCGTCTCCATCCTTGAACTTCTCCACAGCATCTTTAGCGGCAGCTTGAAGGTCCTCCTTCCACTTGGCTCTAGCTGCGTTGTGCTCTTCATTTAGCTCGGCCAGAAAGGTGTCTTTATCCTTGAGGAGTTTGGAGACTGTAGCTAGTTCTTTCTTAGTCTCCTCGTGAGCAAGACGCTCAGCATCTCTCTCGGTGGTCACTTCACCAACCTTGGCATCAGCAGCCTTCAGATCTTCCAAAGCTTTCTCTGTCAGCCAACACTTTCTTCTTCACCATCTCCAAGGCATCATAGGAGTTGTCAAGGTCGTTGTATTTCTCCCGTAGCTCAGACAGCTCTTGGGACTTCTTGGAGTATTGGTTCATCGCAATCTTCTCTCTCTCAATAGAGGCCCTCCAGGAGCTCTTGGCCTGCTCCGTCATAGTGAGGGACTGCATTAAACAAAACCACTGAAGTGTTAGCTCACCAAAGACTCGAAATCTGAAGTGACGACCTCAAAGTATAGGCGACTAAATCAATGAAGGTAACGAAGGCTTACCTCGCTCTGCACCAAGCCAGTTCGAGCTGAAAATTCTTCTGGGGTCATCCCTTTGTCAGCAAAATGGGCAAGAAGGTCAACATCAATTGCCCTCCTAACCACGACCTGGCCCAAGCTCAACTCCGGGTAGCGACGGCTCATGCTGTTAACCCCAATGAGAGGGGGCACATCACTCAATCTCCTTATCTGGTCCTCAAGGGACTCTTGGTTAGGGGGAGAAGAAGCTGGTGGAAGAAGTTGACTCGAGGAAACAGATTTTCCCTTCTCAGATCGCGATCTCTTCTTCGTGCTCAAAGGACGATCATCATCATCCTCATCCATGTCATCATCATCAACATTCGCAATGTTCAAAGGGCTAGCCCCTGTTGTCCCAGCTCCAGAGGTCGCCACATTAGCATCAGGAGTTGGGTCGGAGCTTAGACTTGGTCTAGTTGACCTATTGGACTCATTGCCTTCCTCAGCTGCTCCCGAGCAGCTCGCTCTATAAGGGATCCTCTGACCCAACCTCCTCCAGAGGCACCATCCCAGCATTGTCTTTGGGTAGCAAATTGTTCCGTATCGCGGCTTCTCTCTCCCTGCTCGCTCGGGCATTGGTAGCTCCATGGGCCCTCTTGGCTTTCTTCTTATCTGACACTCCCACTATACGCACCATAGCTGCCTCTTGTTCAGGAGTCAAACTGCACAACATCAATTAAGTATTAGCTCAGCAATTCAAGATAGTTCTATGAACGAGCTAACTAGTTCTACATACGAGCAAACAATTGACGAGCTAAGAGATGCAATTCAAGATAGTTCTATGTACGAGCCAACTAGTTCTACATACGAGCAAACAATTGACGAGTTAAAGGATAAAGCCGAGTGAATTCTTACCACCAATATGTTCCCCATGGTCTTTACAGTAGTTGGCTGTTTTCTGACAAAATTGGCAATTCTCCTCTAACCTACCCAAAGCATGGGTGACCCAGTCAGGGTATATCTGGCATCTCATTACGGGGACCAGAGGCTGCACTGCCCCTTCACCGGCCATCATCCCAGCTTGGATGTAATTATATTTGGTCGTCCCCAATAGTTCCCAACTGATAGGTCCATTCCTAACCAACTGGCATAGCTTCTTATACAGAGCTTGGTGCCAAGGAGGCTCCCAGTAATTCTCCTCACTAATAACCTCAGATTCCTCATTGGGCAAGGGAAACTCCCATCCCAACCTGCTCTCCACCACAACTACATGCGAGTTCCAGCTACTAGGCTTGCAGGGGAGGTTGACAAACAGCTTTGGAGAGTTGGGTTTGGAAGGAGTACTAATTCCCCAATCAGCACTATCGAGCTTAACACCAAAAAATTCCTTGAAAACTCTCATGCAAGGCTCATGGCCCAGAAATCTACACACCATGGCAAAACACACTAATACCCTACAAGTGTTGGCCCCAAGTTGAAGAGGAAGAGCATCCATGCACTCGAGGAACTCATTAATGAAAGGATCTAATGGCAACCTCAAGCCAGCCTCAAATTGCCCATAAAAGAAAGCAACCCTAGTGGCATCCTTAGTAAACGTGCTACGATACTTGGCCTTGAAATCTTTCTTGCTATGAATGGTCACCCTAAATTCTGACCTATCTACCTCACAGAAGTTGTAAACCATGGCATAACGGGACTCCATATTCTTCTTCCCTCGAATGGGTCTTTGAGGCACATAGCCCCTCTCATTTTTCCCCGGTACAACGGAAGACCCGAATGCATTCACTATTCGGGGACCGGAAGAAGTTGAAGCTGTGGTTCCTCCCTGAGCTGCCATATCTGTACAATAAAAAGAGGAAGCAGGGGAGTCAGTCCCATGATCACATTCAGTCGACCTACCTAAGGACGACCTAGACTCCCCTAGAAAACCTTTTCTGTTTCTAAGGAAGGAGGGTTTATTGGCATCTCTAACATAAAATAGAGATATGTGGTCGAGCAATTCATGGAAGAGATGAAAAGAGACAATGTTCGAGTCGTCAATTACTAAATTACCTACATCCTCTCCAATGGGCAATCCTTTTTCACTAAAATTCAGTCCCCACCTTGTCAAGATGGAATCACATTCATTCAGGGACATCTCTCTCCACTCTCCGTTCACATGCTTATACACCCTGTGATTAACGGTGCAATAGCCGTACCAAATTCCTGGCTCACTACTGAAGGTCCTAGCCATGGCGAAATAAAAAATAAAGCAAAAATTGGAACCCTAATGTAAGAATGTAAGAGGGAATACCTTGGTCGGTGTCGGAAGAGGAAGCTGTAGCAGAAAACGAGAGCTCAGTTTATATCATTTGCTTTTCCGTTATCTTCGCCGGAGTTGCACCAGAGTTCAGAGAAAGCAAAAGTTCTAACGGGAAAAGGAGTTTGGTATTTATATCTTCCGAAATCAAGAAGGAAGAGGAAAAATTCGAAAATTAATTTCCTAATTAAATGGGGGAAAACAGTTCCCAAGGCGGTTTATCAAACGTCAAATAGTAATCATTGCGGAATACGGCGCTCCTTCATATCTGACCGTTTGTCACCGACGTCCAGGATTGAGCCACGTCACTCTAGTCGACTAAACTTCAGAACGATCAGCGACCTGCGAGTCATAATGATCTTCATCAAAATTTCCTTAACTTCCTAGTCGACCATGTCAACTCGAAAGTTGGGGGCCACTGAACATACCAAAAGTGTCGAGCTGGGCCAAGCAAATAAAGCCCAGTCCTCAAGCAATTACGGCCACCACATTCTCAGTGGACTAGGCCCAATGATCACATGGCCGAAGGCCCATTTTATTGATCTGTCGACTTAAGTTCATTGTCCAACCTACCAGGTCCCGACCTAACTTAGTCCGACCACATGATCCAAGTTGTACTTTGGGTACGATCCAACTCTACCCATCAGTCAGGTCGGCCCAATCCCAAGCGTCGACCTCGACCTACCAAGCAAGCGTCGACCTAACAGTTACAGGCGCACGTGCTTCTACTCTTTCCATAACTGCTTCCCTACAAATCAGGGACCGTTCAGGGACACGTTCACATGATGCATAACTGTCCCACAAATCTCGGAGCTCTTGTATCCCTACCAAATATACCACCTACGTCAACTATAAATACATTACCACTACAACGGTTCCAAGGTAACTGCAATTTTGTCATTGGAATACTCTTGTTCAATACATATTTTGCTCTCCATACATACGTACTTACTCTCACGCCCGAGGGTCTAAGCCGGAGACACATCCGGCTAGTCGTGGGTTCTGGTTTTCAGGTCAAGGAGCCAAGTGATCAGTCCTGCCACGTGGAGGAAGATTGATAAGCACATTTCCTGCGGCATCAATTACCTATTATTAATTTCAATGCAAAGCATTTAGTGTGATTTGAATGTTGCGTCCCTAGGTTTCCCCGAGGTGTAGATTGCGTAAATAAAGGCTTATCCTTTCCCAACCTTATTTAGGATTTAAAATACCGATTTATACTTGAACATAAATAAATTATTTGCGCGAGTCTGTCCTTCTTTTCCTTTCCCTCTCCCGTACTTCCTCAAAGTCTTCTTCCTTCACCACCTCATCAATCCGTATCTACCCCCTGCAGTTACGGTGAGTTGGATCCGCTCTTCTGTTCCGGGAGCCCGTCTAGTCCGTGTTGTTAAAGAAGTTCAAACAGTTTCTGGGGTTTCAGTCAATTCAGAATCAGAAATGGCAGGAAATGGTGATGTGTTTTCTACTCAGTCAGTTGGAGGTTCAGCTTCGATGGGTCAGCCGGGCTTGAATGACATGTCCGTAGAAGAGTTGAGAGTAACTCTGGAAGCTGCTTTGGCTAGGGAACGTGAATCCCACTTGCTGGCTCAGAACGCCAAGGCTCGAGAAGAGGAAGCCCATAGCCGTTTTGTCGAGGCCATGCGAGCCAGGGGAATCGCGGTGCTCCGCCGAGAGGATGGTTCCTACGAAGAAATCACCGAAGATAGTAACAACGGGATCGGATCTGTTTCCCCTATTCAACCCGCTCATCACTCTGCACCTCAACCCAACTACCATGCCATGCCTCCTCCCGTGAGTTATGCTCCTCGTCCTGATCGGATGCCGTCTCCGGAAATGGCCGTGAATACCCAAGGAAGGGTTCCTCCCCCAATCTCTCAAATACATAGCCAAGTTGCTCAGCATGGGTTCAGCAAAAGTGGTGGTCAACCATCGAACTTCTTTGATCTAACTTCCTCGCCAACTCCCAATGCCTCAGTGCCGCAAGCTCAGTACGGATTCCAGTTCCAAGGAAGCTATTCCCAACCCCAGGTCAGCATGTATCAAGACAGTTATCAGTATGGTCAACCCAGTCAACAGCAAGGTGTTTTCCAAGCTCCACAGCAGCAGAGCAGCCAGTATCGTCTATCAGGAAACCAAATTTGTCAGGATCAGTTCCCGCAGCATCCCCAGAATCAGTCTCAGTTCCAAAGCAACTTCTCCCAGCCCGCAGTTTGTTCTCCTCTCACCCAGCGCCTGTATGGTTCTACCCCATATTCAGCTCCCTGTGTTAGTAACGGATTTTCTACCCAAGGTCAGTTCGGATGTCAATCAACGCAGTTTGGTCCACAGAATCCAAGTGTTCAGTTTAATGGGTACGATATGTACGGGAATAGGATTCCTGGTTCGGTCGATCTGTTGGACAAAGAATATCAACGTCCTAAGTACCTTCTGGTCTTCCTGGCCGCTTGCTTATCGATCTCGCTTCCCGAATTTCCAGTGCCTTCTTCGACTGTGGCTCCTGCTATTCCTCAGATCCCGGGATTGACTCCGGAAGTGACAACTTTATTAAGGCAAATGCAACAACAAATTGATAGATTGACAGTGGGTTCCAGTGGCCTTAAAGTGGTTGATCCGGCTCAAGTAACACCTCTTCCCCATAAGTTCAAGATGCCAAAGATGGAATTTGATGGCATGGCCTGCCCCAAGACCCATATCGATACCTACGTAATGACGATGGGGGCAATGGGTTGCACACCCGAGTTCATGGCCTCTCACTTTCATCTGACCTTAAAAGGCCCGGCGCTTACTTGGTTTTTGGCCCTAAAGCAAGAATGTAGCCAGATCACTGAAACTTTTCTGGAAAAATACAGGGGAAACCTCGAATGGCGTACTACAAGAGATGATTTGGTAGGCACTATTCAGAAAAATGATGAGTCGATAACAGAGTTTTACAAGAGATGGAATGCCAAACTCAATGAGCTGTCGGAACCAATTCCCCTGCAAGATCAGAAAGATATTTTCCTGTCATGTGTGAAACCTGTGTTGAGGGAGGCCATTGGAAAGGGATGGTACCCAGATCTAAGAGAAATGGTTGGAATGGGCGCTCGAAGCGAGAACAGGCTTTTTAACCTTGCTCCGAATACAAATGCTGGCGGTAACAGTGGAAGTGGAGGATTCCGGTATTGGACAACCAACCCAGTTTCTGCAATGGCGCCTAAAGGAAGGGAAGTGGTCAAGGATAATATCATCAACAATCTGCAAGGGGGAGGTAACAGTGGACAGAATGGTGGGAAATTCCAGCCTAGACAGCAGCCGAGGTTCGATGACTTGGGTATGTCCACGGAAGAAGTCTTCAATGGCTTGCTTAGGACCGGCATGATTAAGCCACTGGACAACTACAGTCCTGTCCGCCCCAACCCCAATCTCGATGCGAGTAAATACTGCAGATTTCATCAGTACCCAGGGCACACCACCAACACATGTGTCACTCTCAAGAAGATCATCCAAGGCCTTGTTGACGAGAAGAAGATCGAAAAGTCTCCCCGTCCCAACATCATCAAAAACCCTCTACCCGGCAACAACGTGAACCTAATTGATTTTGGTCAAGATTATTTTGTGAATGTAATAGAGTTTGAAGAGTCTGTAAGTGGCAAAGCTAGTGATGATTGTAAGAAAGTCAATGATGATGTAACTCCTTGTTTTAATGAAATGAAAGACAATTTCTGCTACGTCTTGTACCTCGATGATTTGCATGATTTAAATAACGCTGTTGATTACGATGAATATGAGGAGCATTTGGTTATCAACGCTATATCTTCTGTAGTTCCAAAAGAGTCCCCAATCTCTTTGGAAGAGCTTAAAATAGCAGCAAACTTGGAAGCACCGTTGTCCATAAACGAGATAAGACAGGCAGCGTGGCCATACAGCACTCGCTCTGCTCCGCTTACACTGGCTGAACTTAAAGAAGCTAGCAGAAATTTTGTGGTTGAGGACGACCGGGAAGTTAATTTGTTGACACGGTCAGGTAGAATGGTGGGAACAGATATTGCTAATCCATCCGGAAAGGGCAAAGGAATTGCGGTTTCAAATCCCCAGGCTTCTCGAGATCCTTACAGATCAGCAGGAAATGAAGGAATCCAAGAGGACCCGATTTTGACGCAGTTGAAGAGAACCCAGGCTGATATCTCTTTGTGGTCCCTGCTTACATCTTCTTATCCCCACAAGCTAAAGCTAGAAGAGGCTCTATCCAAAACCAAGGTGTCCGTCAACGCGACTCCGGATGAGGCCTGCCAGCTGATCGGAACAGCCCAGTACGGGAACATTATTACTTTTACAGATCTGGATTTGCCTTCTTACGGTTCAAAGCACAACGAGTCTCTGCACATTACCGTGCCCTTGGAGGGGCGTCGAATACCCCATGTGTTGGTAGATAACGGCTCGGCCATGAACGTGCTTCCTGCAAAGATGATGAGCATGCTGGACATTGATGCACAGAGTCTCAAGCCATCCAACCAGACTATTAAAGCTTACGATTCGACTTCCAGAGCAGTGTTGGGGATTGTTTCTTTGAATCTGTTATTCGGGGGTAAGGAAATGGCAGTGGAATTCCAGGTCGTCGATATTCCTGTCACGTTCTCGGCATTATTGGGCAGGCCATGGATACATGAGATCGGAGCGGTAGCCTCCACCCTTCATCAATGCTTGAAGTTTGTCCAGGACGGTGTTTTGACGACCATTTACGGAGACATTGTCGCTATTGGGGAGACTAGCACTAACACCATGCCTGTAATGGAAATCAAGCTTGATCAAGAGAGTCTGATGCTCAGCGGGTTCACGATCGAAAAGCTAAAAGGGCAGGTCTGCACCATTGATCTAACAACTTCCTCAAACAAGATTCCTCCTGTGCTAAAGATAATGCGGAGCATGAGCTATATTCCTGGCTTGGGGCTAGGAAAGCGTCAGCAAGGGCCGTGTAAGCTTGAAATGTCGGAGCCTAAGAGAAACAGGCGAGGTATGGGATATGTTGTGACTGGGGAAGACAAAGCATATGATAAGGCCGAAGCACTTAAAGAGCACAAGAAGCCTGATGTGCGCCCTTACAGTTGGTCTCTAAATAAACACTTTGTCAAGGAGGATGGTGAAATGTTCGTTTGCCCGGAACCAAAGCTAAGTCAGCTGGAAGAGAGGTTGGGGATGATACGAAAGTTTGCTACAAGCCAGAACCCAATGAAGGAAATGTTCATCAGTATGCCCAGGAGGCCAGGCGTCACTGCTACATATGAGAACAGCTATCACTTTTGGGGGCCCGACTATGTCAATCAGTTTGAGAAGCTTGCTCTAGATGAGCCAGTGATACACAAGATCCGTGGTGCTGACCCCGTGGACATGGATGGTGACCTGGCAAATCTGTTCGGAGATCAGGGGCTGTCAGAGCCTGAAGGTGGTATGCAATCAACAGAGGTACCTGCAGAAAGGGTTGTTGTTGCTAAAGATCGCCGGGACTTGATCGACTTCCTCAGATGATGATACAGTAGCTATGCTTGAATTTGAGAAGGGGCCAGTTATGGATCCGAGCACTTTTGAGACAGTTGCAGAGAGCTCATTGCAGAATTGGACTTCATTTCAGGGACCGGTCGCCAGTAGGGAGACTATGATCAAGAAACTTGGGCTCAAGCCTCGTCCCTGTCCCTCTGTGTCTAAGTTTGTTCCCCATGTCCTGAGTCATTCTCCTGAATCCCTTGTAATCGAGTTTGAGTCCTCTGATAGGTCTGACGTCCTCACGACGGAAGACCGTCGTCGTTTTGTAGATACAGTTTTCCCTTTCGCTCTTAATAAAATGGTCGATCTTTCCGAGTATCCCGTGATTGCAAATTTAACGATTGAACGCTTAACCAAAAACGAACATAAAGATTTAAAAATAATTAAGTCAGAATCGATCGAAGATAATGCAGACTTAATAGATGAACAATTTTTAGAAAATAATTCAAACAGGTTTGCGATCAAAAGGAAAGCCGGGCCCAAGCTGCCGATGAGATATTGACCACGGTGAATCTGGGAACAGCTGAGGAGCCCAAAGAGACACAAATTGGTAGCCTCTTCTCCGGAGTTGAGCGGGATGCCCTGATTGAACTGCTCAAGGAGTATGTGGACGTTTTTGCCTGGTCCTATAAAGACATGCCTGGGTTGGACACATCTATCGTGGAGCATCAGATACGCCTGGATGCGGATGCCAAGTTGATTAAGCAAAAGTTGCGGCGGATCAAGCCCGAATGGTCTTTACAGGTCAAAGAGGAGATTGAGAAACTCCTACGGGTGGGCTTTATTAAGGTGATTGAATATCCGACGTGGCTTGCAAACATCGTGACGGCCACAAAGGCAAATGGAAAGGTACGGGTTTGTGTAGATTTCCGAGACCTCAACAAGGCTAGTCCCAAAGATTACTTCCCTCTGCCGAACATTGGAAGAGAGGCTATGGGGAACTCCAGGCTACATGGATATAAACTCTTCAACTGTAGCCGGTGTATGGCTTCCAACACGCGATGTCTACTCATACGGCATTTTACTTTTAAGTCTAATAGCCAAAAATGGTGTTGTTAGAAGAGATTATGGCGAGAATTCAATGTACGAATGGGCCGTGAACGAACATTGGCTAAGGGGAAAGCCATCACTATTCAGCAATAAAGATTAAGTGTTCCCTTGTACACGAAAATCTCCAGTTTATACAAATTATGATGTCAAGAATGGAGAATGTATTACAGCACGGGCTATTGTTGGAATTTTACATCTTTGATATGGGTAAATGTTGTAATTTTAAATTGGGCCGGGAACGTGAACGAACATTGGTGCATGGGAATGCCATCATTATTCAGCAATAAGATTAAGTGTTCCCTTTTACACGAAAGCCTCCGTAAACATCCAAATTATGATGTCAAGGTGGAGAATGTATTACAGCACCTGCTATGAGAGGCATCCTGCAATGCAGGATATTGTTGATTGTTTGAAGTCTTTATTCAAATTCATGGTCAAACATTCGGTATAAAGCCAGCTGCAAGTGCTACGAAAAAAGAAGAGCGGGTTTCTTGGTGCGTTTAGGGTTGGGATCAACAACACGAGAATTTAATGCTATTACTTGTAATCTTGATTGGTACTATCGCCGTCACAAAATGAATGATAATTTTTTTTTTTTTTTTTTTGAATAAAATCAAATTTCAATGATTTTTGGTCATTTATTTTCATTTTGGGACTGAGTAAACTCGGCACTTGCTTTTTCCAGTTGATGAATACTAGTAAGACAAACGAAGGGTTCTACTCTTTCGATGATACATCACCTGAAATAAGCTTTTTCATATTTATTTTTAAAGTTAATTTTATTTTAGAATCATTTCAATGAATAATCCTTCCAATACTTGTACTTTCAGCTTTTAAATGACTTTTTACTTGTCACCTGCAAAATAATGAGAGAAGAAGAAATGCAGAGGAAGAGAAGAAGAGGGATAATGAGAGAAGAAGAAATATTAATGTAGAGGAAGAGAAGAAGAGGGACACGAGACTATGAAATGTAGAAAACCATCTGGTATAGGGATAGTCATCTATAGTATAAATGAGGGAAGGGAGTGAACATTACAATGAATAGTTTCAGTGGCCGAAATTCCCATTTTGCTCTTAAATTTTATTTTTTTTTTAAATTAAATTTTGCCCTTAAAAAAAATTTTTTTTTAATTAAAAAAAAAAAAACGTGTCCTCAGACACGGACTTAATTAAAAAAAAAAATAAAAATAAAAAAAAATAACGTGTTCTCGAACACGGGCTTATTCTAGTCCTTTTATAAATTATACTTGTGTACAAGATTGGTAGGGTAGGAGAGTCCTACTTTGAAAAGTAATATTTAAATGATAAGATAAAGCTAATCATAAGGCCTAAACTAAAGGGATTTGTTGGAAAAATAGGTGTGTTTGAAGGAAATAATGTATTATTTTTTAAATGGGTCGTTTGTTAAATGACCAAATTAATTGATGGATTGTGTTCTACTCCATGAGTACATTGAAATCATACATTCATTTGTTCAAAATGGTTGAGGGATGAATTAGATATTAAAGCTCAAAGTGAGTGGGTTGAAAATGGGAAAATGTGTTTATCCCACATTGAAAAAAGATGTAAAAGGAGGCTAATTTATATACTCCTACACTTTAGTAGGAAGTAAGATTGTGGTACATAGAGACTCTCTCTCGCGCACAAGTGCGCAGGAGGGTGCAAATCATGGACCTGCTACCGAACTTGCGTGCGCGTCCTGCGGACACCAATGTAGCTCCGAAATTGCAGCCCACTTTTTGCATATTTTTTCCAAACTTGACCCACTGTAACTGGCTAAGGCTGCTTGGTTGAACCACCAGTGAGGCAGGCGTCTGGAGGTCCCCGTTGAGCCACTCTGAGGCTCCGAGGCGGGCGCCTGGGCACCAGTAGCTGCCTACGCCAGAAACGTTGAAACGTTCCTAATGATTATGTAACTGCCGCAAGGATTTCAAAGGGCTGTATAACTGCCTTATGAACTAAATTGATTGAGCCAATTTATTTCAATAATGCATTGATTGAGAAAATTAAAACATGGTTTTAATTTTCGGGCAGTTTTCAATCTCATTGGCTGATATACAAAGGTAAGAACACACCAAAAAGATACACATTGATTTTCAGAATCTCTCTACCATCAAATTCGTTGCATATTAATCAACTATTTTCTTTGGTCTCCTGCATTGCATCCGTGGTGATACTGTCCAAGCATTACTTCAGTTCGCCGGAGGTACTAGTGTGCAGCAACCTTCCAGTCAGTCCGTTTCATCCTGGGAGGCAATCGTCCAGTAACAACTCAAGCACAACTTGGTGAGGGGCGAATTTGTCTTAAGGAAAGTGTGGTCTCACACGACTCGGGCATCTAGAATAGCCAGTTTAATTTTCGTTTGTATTTTGTTTCTGCTTTTATTTAGTTTTCTGTAATTTTCAATTGGTTTTGTAATCATTCTTCCAACAATCTTAAGACAAATTTCCTTCTTTGGAAGGGAAAACATCTTAAAAACAGATTAACTAATTTTCTATTTTGTTTCGATGGCTACTGAATCGAACAACGTGAGAACCAATGCTGGGAATAATTCCAAGAATTCTCGTGTGGAGGAAGCGCTTCGTGTGGAAACCAACCCTCAAAGGGTGGTTGTCCAAACTGTTCCGAATCACCATGGTGAGAAATCGGAAAAGTTTGTTGGCCAAGACTTTAAACGTTGGCAACAAAATATGCTCTTTTATTTGACTACCTTGAACTTGGCGAGGTTTCTTAAGGAAGATCCGCCACAGTTGGGTGAGAATGAGACGGATGTGCAAGCCATCTCGGCTCTTGATGCTTGGAAGCATTCGGAGTTTCTTTGCAGAAATTACATCCTAAATGGATTGTCGGATGCACTATACAATGTGTATATGTTGGGTTTTGGGGTTACAAACGCAGCGAAAGAACTTAGAAATAACAACAAAACCCTAGCCCTAAGATTCGTCTAGCATGAAGAGATTAGAAATTTATATGAGATAGAATTTACATACCTTGAATGCGATTTGTTAATTCAAAATAGATCTCCAATAGCGAATGTCAAAACGAATCTCAAAAACCGTTGATGTAGTTTTTAGATCTTCTCCTTGTTCTTTACCTTGTGATGAATCAACGAACAGAAGGCTTCAAGCTTTTGGTGATTAACTTACCACCCTCTATCGGTAATCCACACTTGAACGGACCAAGAACGCTTCTTGATTGATTTCTAGATGATCCCGATTATTGAAAACGATTTTCAATAATCAATGGCTAAAAGTGTTTGATCTTTGATTCTAAATCTAGATCTCAATTTTGTGTTTCATAAACCCCAAAAATTACTTGTAAATTATGGCTGCAAGAGGTTTATATTTATATCATATATAAACCCTAATCATATTAGGTATAAAACTCTTGCCAAAAACCAAATCCTTTATGCCCAAGGAATAAGCGTACGGACAGTTTTTACCTTCTGACATGACTCGTCCCTAAGGGCACGAGTCGTGCCTTATGGCAAAACGTATCGTGCTACTAACCGTGCCAGAAAATTAGCTTGTCAAATCAACGGGGCACGAGTCGTGCCTGAGGGCACGAGTCGTGAGCACGACTCATCCTACAGGGCACGAGTCGTCCCCATTAGACCGGCTTCTGATTCTATCGTCCCTTCTTAAGGCACAACTTGGGCCAAGAGGGCACAGTCGTCCCTTCAGGCACGAGTCGTGCCAGAGGGGACTAGTCCTCCCTTGAGTCCAGAAATCACCTTTTTAGCCATTTTCAATCCTTTCTTTTGTGTGTGACCCTTTAGGAATTATATTTTATGTTGGTAGTGAGTTGAAACATCAACCTCATAAGACATAAGTGACTTCTAGCAAATCATTATGTCCACCCAATTAAATATAACATCAAAGCTTGATTCCTTGATAATCAAATGTCACAATCCCTTTATCCACGATGTTCAATTGAACATGAGTCATGGTCTAGGTCAACTCATCTCGTTCAATGCTTTCTCGATTCCGAATATGTTGATAATCCAAATGCATTTGATCTCTAACAAATCACTTGACTGTGGCTACACATTTCATCAACACTATTCATCGAGGGGCCCAAGCAAACATATCTCTTCATAAGAGGGACAAATCCCATCTTGACTTATCATTCTTTCATACATGAATCCAATCATGCTAACATAGCCCTTATTGCTATCCGATTAAAGATAGTGTTAGACTATATCGAACACGATCTTCATCATGTAGAAGACGATGATAATCTCAGGTACAAAGTATTCAATAACACGACTATCATGAGATTTAATCATGACAACAGACCATGTCATAAATCTCATAAGTAGGTCATGTCCAATACTTGTTCTCTAGCAAGTATCCATAAGTGTAATGTGCATCTTCATGCATATAATCATCTCTATGATTATCCATTATCAACTTATACTAGTTGTTCACAACAACTAGGGACGCAGTTCAATATAATAAACATGTAAAACATATAATGAACCAAATAAACATGCTCTATAATAACTGATAAAGATGATACATAACGGTTCAAGTCAAACATAACTATAGCTTAGGGCATTACACCAATAATCTCCCACTTGCACTAGGCTCCATCTATGTATCTAATACCCATGGAACTCACATGACCATCATGCTTTGCTTGTGCGAGGGGTTTTGTAAGTGGATCCCCAATGTTATCATCGGTTGATACTTTGCATATCTTAACATCTCCCCGATCAATGAACTCTCGAATGAGATGGAAACGTCTAAGTATATGTTTGGATCGCTGATGTGACCTTGGTTCCCTTGCTTGCGCAATGGCACCATTATTGTCACATGATGTGGTGGGTTTTAATATATGTAATTCCCTAATTTTCTAGACATTTTATCCTTATTTTGATGTAATCTAGACTAGTTTTGATGTAATTTCGAGTAAATGTTGAATTGGTGAGTTAGTAGGAAAATCATTGTATTTTGAGACTATTTTTAGTGAGTTTATGATTTTCCTGCGGAAGTTTTCTAATGCTAAGGATAAAGCTGAAAATATGTGAAGTTCAGGGATCAAATTGCAAAGCAGCAGAGTTCGGTGACCATAATGAGAATTTGAAAAGCAGGAGAACCAAAGTGAAATAAAGAAATTAGGAAAATTAATTTGATGTGCACAAGGCGTGTGAAGACCAATGGGTGCATGAAATCTGAGGTTGACCGAGGAGGAGAAGTTTAATTTGACGTTTCTTGTCCTTTTTAATTTTCGCTTTTAATTTTCCTTTGCCTTTTTTCCATTTTAGGTTAGTTTTATGGGATGGAGGAGTATAAATACTCCTTCTAACAATATTGTTAGGGTTAGACTTTTATTTTATTTTTCCTAAAGATTGAAGCTTTTGATTTTCATGGAAGGCTAAATTCCATTGCCTTGGATTGTAATCTTTGAACCGGCTTGAACATCAATTGAGGTTTGGTACTTTTTTTTTAATTTTCCTAATTGCAATTTTACTTGTTCTTAATTCAAATCTTTTTCTAGGGTTTTGAGAAATTGATCAATCTCTTAATCCTTTTGATTGATTATTGCTAGATCTCCCTTTTATCGTGTCGGACTAGGGTTGTCATTGTAGCACCTTCGTTATTCATGTATGTCTCATCTTGAATGGTGATTAAAGTAAAATTGGCTTTAATTCTATTTGAAATAGTAATAGATTAATTTCTTGATCTTAATCTCTTAAAACTTTCATCAATTAATACTTTGAATCTTGACCGTGTCGGCTAGGTTTTGGTATTGGTTAGGATTATTAGTTGAGCGTGTCGCCGCTAGTAATTATTAACAAAGAAGAGATAGGAATTTTATATCTCGTGATCAAGTAATTAGGAGAAAGAAAGAAAGAATCATTCCGGTGATATTGATTGATAGACGGGGATAATTTTGCATGTCCAAAGTGTTCTTTTTCATTATTATTTATAACTTAGATTTTAATTCCCGTCTTAGGATTTTAATTCAAAAGCAAACAAAACCCCCCATTTGTGTGTGTGATAAGTTCGTTTGCAATACCGTTCTTCAGTGATTCGACTCTGGACTTACCTTTGCTACATTCTTGTGGCCGAGTCCCGGTTTAATTTAGTAGGTGTGCGACTAAGCCTACCATCACAATAAAGTTCCACCGGATTAGTGATACTTGGAACAACTTCCAAGTCACTAATGAACTTCTTGATTCAAACTGCCTCCTTAGCTGCATCGGATGCCGCTATATATTCGGCCTCAGTAGTAGAATCGACAATAGTACTCTGCTTGGAGCTCTTCCAACATATCGCACCTCCGTTAAGCATAAACACAAATCCCGACTACGATCGGAAATCATCCTTGTCGGTTTGGAAGCTAGCATCTGTGTAACCTCTTACAACAAGATCTTCTTCCATCCCTCCAAATACCAAGAATGCATCCTTAGTCATTTTTAAGTACTTTAGGATCGTCTTGACTGCCATCCAATGGTTCTCACCAGGATCAGATTGGTATCGACTCGGCATACTCAAAGCATACGAGACGTCGGGTCTAGTACAAATCATAGCGTACATGATAAATCCAATAGCCGAAGCGTATGGAACTTCATTCATCCTCTTTCGCTCATCAGTTATGTTAGGACACTGCGTCTTGCTAAGAGTAACACCATGACCCATTGGCAAGTTACCTCTCTTAGAAATTTCCATCTTGAATCTTCTAAGAACCTTGTCAATGTAGGTACTTTGACTCAAACCATTTATCCTCTTAGATCTATCTCTATAGATCTTGATACCAAGGATGTTGGTGTAATGTCCTAGGCTATAGTTATGTTTAACTTGAACCGTTATGTATCATCTTTATCATTTATTATAGAGTACATGTTTATTTGGTTCATTATATGTTTTGCATGTTTATTATATTGAACTGCGTCCCTAGTTGTTATGAACAACTAGTATAAGTAGGTAATGGATAAATCATAGAAATGATTATATGCATGGAGATGCACATTACACTTATGGGTACTTGCTAGAGAACGAAAACTGGACTTGACCTACTTATGAGATTTATGACATGGTCTGTTGTCATGATTAAATCTCATGATAGTCGTGTTATTGAATCCTTTGTACCTGAGATTATCATCGTCTTCCACATGATGAAGATCGTGTTTGATATAGTCTAACACTATCTTTAATCGGATAGCAATAAAGGCTATGTTAGCATGATTGGATTCTTGTAGGGAAGAATGATAAGTCAAGACGGGATTTGCCCCTCTTATGAAGAGAGATGTTTGCTTGAGCCCCTCGATGAATATTGTTGATGAAATGTGTGGCCACACTCAAGTGATTTGATAGAGATCAAATGCATTTTGATTATCAAAATATTCAGAATCGAGAAAGCATTGAACGGAATGAGTTGACATAGACCATGACTCATATTCAATTGGACATCGTGGACAAAGGGATTGTGACATTTGATCTATTGAGGAATCAAGCTTTGATGTTATATTAATTGGGTGGATATTATGGTTTGCTAGAAACCACTTATGTCCTGTGAGGTCATGTTTTGACTCACTACCAACATAATAAAATTCCTTTTGGGTCACACACAAAGAACGAATTTGATTCTGGCTGAAACTTGGAATTCTGGCTTGGTATACCGTGTGACATACTTAGCCATATTAAAAATTCGAATTCTGGCTTGGTCTATCGCGCGATATACTTGGCCTGCCGTTGGGCACGACTCATGCTCTTGAGCACGAGTCGTTCCCGGAACCCGCACGAGTGATTTCAGGCACGACTCGTATCACGACTAATTTTGGCCTGGCACGACTCGTGCCCCTGGGCACGACTCGTGCCCGTAGCGAATTTCAGTCCGTACGTAGTTCCTTGGCTTGAAAGGTTTTGGTGTTTGACAAGGTTTCTACCCTAATTGTTAGGGGATTTATATGGGATATAAATACAAACTTTGTGCAGCCAAAATTTCTGACTCTCACCCTACATCATTGTTCTAAGTTTATGAAACTCTAGGCTTTGATCAATTCCATAGTTTTTGCCATTGATTATTAAAAACGTTTCAATAATCGGGAAGGATCATCTAGAAATCCAATAAGAAGAGTTCTTGGTTCGTTCGCGTGTGGATCACCATTAGAGGGAGGTTGCTTTATCTCCTAAAGCTTGAAGATCTTCATTGTTGATTTCATCACCAAGGTTGAACAAGGAAGATAGAAGATTCGACATCAAAATTCTAGGCTTGAATTTTGAGATCTATTTTTACAAACCAAATCGCATTCAAGGTATGTAATTCTATTTCATGGTTTTTCTAATCTCTTAATGCTAGATGGATTTAAGAACCAGGGTTTTGATGTTCTTTGTTAAATTTTTCGCTGCGTTTGTAACCCCAAAACCCAACACTATGACGGGGAGGGCTCCTCGGCCGAATATGGCTCCTACGATGAGGAGGGTTCCTGTGTCGAGGAGAGGGGTTATGACGAGGAGGGGATTTTTGTCTGGCCTGACAAAGCCTTGCTCTCAAGTCAGCAGAATCAACCTTCTGTTCCATTGGGTGGTTCAAATGACTTCTCAAGTCTACCCTATTCCTTATGTTTCCATTCCCATGTGCCTTATGACGAGGAGGGACATCTTGGGGGTTTTGTCTAGATCTATTAGAGATGTCATGGTGAGGGGGATATTGGCCACGTGGAAGATTTGCTCTATTACCCTGACTACCACACCTGTCAACCTGACTATGCCCTCTAAGGGAATTTTCAGTCCTCGTAGGCCTTACGAACTCAGCCAGAGAATGTTTAGGATCTAATTGAAGCAAGGCATTTTGAGTTTCATAAATGCGTTGCAAAGTTTCCATCTATTGATGCAGTAGAGTTCTGCGATCAACCTGTGTAGGGGGGGGGAAAACCCCAGTTCCTCCTTGGGCAACATTCCTCGTCGTCTGGCTGCCGGCAGGCCTTCCTCGACGCCGACGACGAGGAGGATTCATCTGCACTGTGTCAGTTACCGGCTGTCCCCTAGAACGCAGATTCATTCCTAGGGCTGTAGCCCATCAATCAGCGGTGGTGGTGGTGGAGGAGGCAGTTCCCCATTAGGAAAAGAAAAAGCAGTCCTAGTATTGCTATGAGTCTCTTCCTCAAGAACGTTATCGTGTTCAGGAGTAACACTGGCAGTACTTCTGTCTTCCATTAGGATTAGGAGATTAGAGCAGAATTTTTCAAGCTATTCAATGGGTGTTTCGAATCGCTTCCCAGCAATGGAACCAAACTGATGATGCAAAAAATGTTTGGATCAGCCCAAATCTAGCGGCAGGTTGTATCCTGGATGATTGAATAGCCTGAAAAAGATGATCAGACACTTAAACTAAGCCGGGGCTTCACCGGCGAAGGCCCTCCGGCGTGAGAGTAAGTATTTGTGTTTAGAGAGAGAAATCAATTGACAAGAGTTTAGAGTCAAAAGATAGATTACCAAAATAATGTGAATTATGGCTTGTATATATATGAATAGCATTGTAGAATCCTTGTTGAATATGAATTCGTAGGTGGGGATGTTATAATCCTAGAAGGATTATAACTGTTCAGTCCTTGTTGAATAAGAAAGCATGTGAGATAAGATTATAATCCTAGGGGATTATAACTGTTCACATTCCTTATTTGAATAAGATTGGATAATAGCAATCTGCAAGTGCGCCTTTGGAGACGGGCTTCCTTGTCGTAAATGGCCTGATCGGCCTACATTGAGCCGAGGAAGAGAATTATAAGGATGGGGAAGCCCATTTCCTTGCATTATATGTAAACCGAGGAGGGGCTCTTCGTATTTAAAGGAGGCTTTGCTCGGCATTGTTGGATACCTTGCTCGACATATGAGATTTGTGCCTTGTCAGCATACGGTTCTCTTGGGCCTCAATCATTATACGTTATTCTATGTATATGTCGACATAGTGGGAGTGACGAGAAAGTAAGTCGAGCAAAGGTAGAGAAAGCCCACTCCCTTTGTCATAATTGAGACTTGTATGGATTATATTTTGGGCCCAATCCAATAGGCCTTGCCCGGCCACAGATCCACATTCGTACCTCGGTTTATACCGTTCACAGGCCTGATCTCTGTACATTCTAATTCTTGCTCATTTTTGTTTCAATTCATACAAAAAAAAAGACATGGGTACCCGTTACTTTTAGGGGCCGTTTGATAGGTCGATAAATGATCGGATAGGATTATTAGTCCAATAAAAGTATGTTTGGTAGATTAAATGTAATCGTAGTAATTATCCAAAGTACAACCCAGATAAGCATCTGAACACCTCTTATCCCCTTCTTATTTATCCTAAAAAAAGGGTGATATTATTAATCCCTGGATTAATAACCTCATCCTTATTAATACATGCTAATCCTATCGACCTACCAAACGAGCCCTTATTTACTGTTACTGTTCTTGCCCCTATTTTCCTCTACACCCACTATTTCTCTTCCATTTTATTCTGCCGTGAACTTCGTCACTTAGTTAAATCTAGGCTAACTTTTGTTTTCAATCATTCATATTCGTAGAATGAATCATAAGAAAACTGTAGCAATAAGTATAATTAGGGGAAGAAAAAAAAGTGGAAGGAAGCTAACAAACACAAATGAAGGAATAGACGTGTCCAAAATCTAACCGGAACCGGTTAATCGGCGGTTTTTAACCGGTCAAACCCGTTAACCGGTTTAACCGAAACCGACGGTTAACCGGTTCGGTTAAGGTTAAAGATTTTTCAAACCAGCTAACCGACGGTTAACCGGCGGTTATAACCGTCGATTATTTAACCGGTTATAACCGTTTAAATAACCGGCGGTTATAACCGGATTAGGATTTTAAAATAAAATTTTAACTAAATTTATCCAAGCCCAATTGTCCAAAGCCTTGGCCATTTGCCCACAGCCCAAAAACAATATAAAACCTTCGCTTGAGCCTCATTATATAGAGGCTAGATCATGTAAGTTTTATTTTTTTTTCAATGTGGGATAACCTCCCATGGCCACGGCCAAGGCCATGGCCGGCCAATCCCAAGGCTAAGGCCGAGCCATAGCCGGCCAATCCTCAAGGCCACGGCCAGCCAAGGCAAGGCCACATCCGAGCCAAGGCCAATTTCTATTTTTTTTTTTTTGAGAAATAAATAGCATCTTAATATTATATTTTTTATTTTGCATAGAAAATATTATTTATTTTTGACAAATAATAAAAATAAGTGGCAATTTTAGATATATATATAAATTTATGAAATATATTTAAAATTTATCTAATTTAAAATTGATATACCCTCCTATCCAAAATGAATATTTTGTCACTAATTTAAAATTATTATACTCTCCTTTCCAAAATAAATATTAAGATAATTTTGTTAAAATATCATATTTAGACTAAACCCTAAACCCTAAATCTATATTTAAGATTTAGGGTTTAGGATATAGGATATTATATATATATATATATATATATATATATATGTACCCTAAATCCTAAACCCTAATTGATATACCCTAAATCCTAAACTCTAATTGATATACCCTAAATCTTAAACCCTAATTGATATACCCTAAATCCTAATTGATATACCCTAAACCCTAAATGCTAATTGATATACCCTAAACCCTAAACCCTAATTGATATACCCTAAACCCTAAATGCTAATTGATATACCCTAAACCCTAAACCCTAATTGATATACCCTAAACCCTAAATGCTAATTAATATACCCTAAACCCTAAACCCTAATTGATATACCCTAAGTCGGGGTTGTTTGAGACTGCGGCTTGGTGGGAATATCATCGTACTCGGAGTCCATTGGTGGATTGGGGTGCCAAGATTTGGCACAAGCACACTCCTACCAAAGTTAGCGGGTTTTGGTGGAGATTAATGCATAATGGTCTCCCGGTGGACGCTAGATTGGAGGCGAGGGGTTTCAATATTCCTCTTCGTTGTGTATGTTGCCCTTCCAGTAACAACAGGGAGACCTTAGATCATTTATTTTTGCATTCGACGATGGCTTGTTCGTTATGGAAGCATTGGGCTTCTTTCTTCGGGATTGGGGCTCAGTATGTGGATTTCCATCAACTTTGGGCAACATGGTGTGGTGGTCAATCACGGAGATCTCAGTTGGGCTTAGTTCGTATTGGTACTATGATTTTTGTCTGCTGGGGATTGTGGAAAGCCCGTTGTAACATGGTATTTACGGGGAAGCAGATGGAATGTGGTTCGATTATTGATGGAGTCCAACATGCATTGTTGGATATGTGTTCTTATTTGGTTCCCAAAGGAAAACCAACAGCAGAGGCCCGAAATATTTTAACGAACTTGGGATTAAGGGTGGTGGAAGTAAACCATAGGAAGGTTAGAACATTAAGATGGGAGCCTGCGCGTGATTACTTCTGCACACTCAATACGGATGGTTCTTTGATTCATGGCGAGTGTTTGGGAGGAGGAGTCATTAGAGATTGGAGGGGTGGTTTTATTGGGGCTTATTCCAATTTTTACGGGATGGGCACTAATATGCAGGCAGAGATTTTTGCCCTTCGTGATGGTCTAAGGTTATGTAGGGATATTCAATTAACTTCGGTGCAGGTGGAATCTGACTCGCTGGTGGCTGTGGGGATATTGCGAGGCCATTTTTCTGGGCCTTGGCGATATTCGTATGAGCTAAGGGAATGTAGTGGCCTAATGGGTGGTTTCAACATTAGACACGTGTTAAGGGAAGTTAATGGTGTGGCGGATAGGCTTGCAGCATGTGCTCATGTTCATCGACAAAATATGAGATATGCCATTGCTAGTGAATTGCCGAGGGAGGTGATAAATGCTTTAAGGTTTTGATGAGGGGGGTACTTATGTCGATCGTCATTGATATGGGTTATTTGATTGGGATTCAATGGTTGGCTGGTGGAATCAATATGGTCATGTTAGATAAGGCAAGCCATGTTTGTTACTGCTGGTGTTTTGCTGGTTATGCCTTGGGCTGCTGCAGATTAAGGTTTCTGACTGATCTGGCCTCTTTGGGCGATCGCCCTAAGGTTTTGTGCGGTCGCCCAAGTCCTTCGGCCTGACTTGTGCGGCCGCCCTTGGCCTTGTGCGATCGCCTTGGTGCCACGGCATGCTTGTGCGGCCGCCCTTGGTGTCTTGGGTGGGCTCTCATCTGGGCTTGTTTTTTGGGCCAGTTTGGACCAAGTTTGGCTGTTGGGCTTGGTATGGGTTGTTTTGGGCTTATTATGGGTTGATTTGGTTATAGAGTTGGGCAATTTATTCCAACTCATTGTTGTAATTATTATTCATCAATAAAATTTCCCAGGTGTCGTCCTGGTTCTTTTTAAAAAAATTGATATACCCTAAACCCTAAACCCTAATTGATATCCATAAACCCTAATCCCTAATTGATATACCCTAAACCCTAAATGCTAATTGATATACCCTAAACCCTAAATGCTAATTGATATACCCTAAACCCTAAACCCTAATTGATATACCCTAAACCCTAAATGCTAATTGATATACCCTAAACCCTAATTGATATACCCTAAACCCTAAACCCTAAATGCTAATTGATATACCCTAAACCCTAAATGCTAATTGATATACCCTAAACCCTAAACCCTAATTGATATACCCTAAACCCTAAATGCTAATTGATATACCCTAAACCCTAAACCCTAATTGATCATCTTGCTGAATATTGCAGAAACCAAGAAAGTGAATATTTGGTTTATGGATTCAAATGGTTATATGGTTTGGAAGTCCTTGACCAATCTGTCTGATGTCGTATATAGAATTTTGTATATAAAAATGGATAGTGAGTTTGGGTTGGTAAAGAAAGCAAATATGGATAGGTTGCGTTTGATAGTGCAACAGGTGTTAATTTGGCTGCAGTTAGGCTAGTTGCAGTTGGAAATGGCTGTCTCGAATGTGGTTTCGAATGTTTTGGCCTTGGCTGAGGTTTTGGTTGTGATTATGGTTTTAGATGCAGTTGGCTGGGATGCAATTAGCTTGGATGCAGTTGACTTAAATGCGGTTTTAATTGAGGTTTTAGATATGGTTAGTTTGGCAACAGTTAAGGTGAGCTTAATGCGGTTTGTTTTGGCTGCGATTGGGATTGGCCAGATGCGGTTTATTTGGGCTTTGGAAATCTTGTTTGTAGTTAGATGGATAGTGGATAGAAAAGAAATTCAGTTTCTAAGTTTAGGAAAAAGTTTATTAAGTGTAAAAGGAAAGATAGATAATCCTATTTGGATAGGGAAGAAAGTTGTAATAGATAAGATGAGGTTTAGGCTCCAAATCACTTTTGATAGTGATTGGTTGTCCCCCTCTTGTAATTACCATATTTTTGTTATCAATAAAATCCTCCCAGGTACCGTCCTGGTTTAAAAAAAAAACCCTAATTGATACTCCCTCCGTCCCAGTAATTAGTTCATCCTTCTTGGTTCGGCACGCAAATTAAGGGTGGAGAAAATGTTATGAGTGTAATAGTAAAATAGGAAAGAGAATGAGTGGAGGAAATAGTAAATTTGAAAAATGTTGTGAGTGTAATAGTAAAATAGGAGAGAGAATTAGTGGGTGGAATAGTAAAGATTCTTTGCCAAAAAAGAAAAGGTGAAGCTTTAAATGGGACACCCAAAATGGCAAAAGGTGAAGATATTAATGGGACGGAGGGAGTGTACCCTAAACCCTAAATGCTAATTGATATACCCTAAACCCTAAATGCTAATTGATATACCCTAAACCCTAAACCCTAAATGCTAATTGATATACCCTAAACCCTAAACCCTAATTGATATACCCTAAACCCTAAATGCTAATTGATATGCAGATGATATGTTAATCTTTTGCAATGGCAGGAGGGGTTCTATAGAAGGTCTTCGGGGTGTTTTGTCTAGATATGAGCGTGCATCCGGGTAGCTTATAAATCTAGAGAAAAGTGGTTTTTATGTGGGGAAGAAGATGAGAAACTTCGAGATTGAGAACATCCGAAGGTGGTCAGGGTGCACGCATCAACAGTTTCCTTTGAAGTATCTTGGTATTTCGCTGTTCAAAGGAAGGATTCAACGGGTGCATTTTACGGAGTTGGAGGCTAAGGTTATGAAGCGAGTTAACGGGTGGAAAGCTCATCTTCTGTCTTTTGGAGGTAAGTTAACTTTATTGAAATCTATTCTTTGTAGCATTCCAATATATTCCATGGGAGTTTTAAAGGTTCCTAAGGGTGTTATAAGGAAGTTGGAGGGTATTATGGCTAATTTCTTGTGGAGTAATGGAGGTGAGAAGCGTCCGCAATGGGTAGCATGGCAGGAGGTGTGTAAGCCCATTCAGGAAGGTGGTTTGGGGGTTAGATCTTTAAAGGAGGTTAATGACACGATGTTGGCCAAGTTGGCTTGGGTGGATGTATATGGTAATTCTCTATGGGCTACTTTCATTCGTGAGAAGTATGGGTGGAATGCCTCAGAATCCAGTTCGCATGTTTGGAAAGCAGCAGCTAATTTTCTACCACAAATAGAGGATTGCAGTAGATGGATTGTTGGTAAGGGTGACATCAGTTTTTGGTTGGATAATTGGTGTGATGAGCGGATTGGGGGTCCTCGACCTGTCGATCATGGTTTGCTAGTTCGTGATGGGCTGATGGTATTAGATGATTTACTTCCTCATATTCCTGTTCATTTGCACGATAATATTAGGAGGGTGTCTATTGATGAGAATGAGGCTGATAAGGTGTCATGTACTTTGACTCGTTCCGGGGCTTTTGAGTCTGCTGCTTGGTGGAAACATCATAGGATTCGCAGTCCGTTGGTGGAGTGGGGTGCTAAGAGTTGGAACAAGCATATTCCCGCTAAGGTTAGTGGATTCTGGTGGAGACTTATGCACAATGGCCTTCCGGTGGAGGCACGGTTGGAGGAAAGGGGTTTTAGCATTCCTCCTCGTTGTGTATGCTGTCCTTCTGG
This sequence comes from Adenophora triphylla var. japonica, assembly GCA_022495995.1. Lineage (NCBI taxonomy): Eukaryota > Viridiplantae > Streptophyta > Magnoliopsida > Asterales > Campanulaceae > Adenophora > Adenophora triphylla. The sequence continues at coordinate 107,857 of JAFEMH010002322.1, read as the reverse complement.
TGGTTACAGGAGACTAGGGAGCATTTATTTCTTCATTCGACGATGGCAATTTCCCTGTGGCAGCATTGGTCATCGTACTTTGGGTTCGGTTTTCAATACACGAATTTCCAACATTTATGGGAGGTTTGGTGTGGGGGACAATCAAAAAGAGCTCAAATAGGATTGGTTCGAATGGGAATAATGATGTTTGTTTGCTGGGGCTTATGGAAGGCGCGATGTAAAATGATTTTTGAGGGCAAACAGATGGAGTGCAGGGCAATTAGTGATGGGGTTAAGAATGATTTAGTGGATATGTGCTCATTCATGATTCCCAAGGATAAAACCACAGCAGCAAGTCGTAATATTTTAGTCAACATGGGTTTAAGGGTAGCTGAGGTGAAGATTAGGAAGAGTCGAATATTGAGATGGGAGCCTTCGCGTGATTTTGGTTATATGCTCAATACTGATGGTTTATCAGTTCGTGGAGAGTGTTCGGGAGGAGGGGTAATTAGAGATTGGAGGGGTGGTTTCATCTGTGCTTTTTCCAATTTCTATGGGATGGGCACAAACATGCAGGCGGAGATTTTTTCCCTCCGAGATGGGTTGAAGCTATGCCGGGATCTTCAGTTCACCTCGGTTCAGGTGGAGTCTGATTCGTTGGTGGCAGTGGGAATTTTGAGAGGTCAGTATTCGGGTCCGTGGCGTTGCACTTATGAGCTTCGGGAGTGCAGACGTTTAATGGGTGGCTTCGGGATCCGACATGTTTTAAGACAGGCAAATGGAGTGGCTGACAGATTGGCAGCAGTTGCACACGACCATCGTCAACATAGGAGGTATGCTATGGCCTGTGAGTTGCCTGGGGAGGTGATAAACGCTTTACGGTTTGATGATGGGGGTACATATGTGGTTCGTCATTGACATGGGTCACTTTTTTGGATTCATGGGTTTTTCTGGTGGAATTTTGCTGATGTGCACAGCCAAATTAGTGATTCAACAGGGCTTTGTTTTGATTTGCAGCATGTTCATGCAAACCATGTCAAATCAAGGCAAGACAGGGGTCGACTTTGGTTACTTTTTGCGTTGTTTTGGTGGTTTATTGCTGCTAGGATTTACCTTGGGGCAACAAAAAAGGTTGTTTGATGGTTTTGGAGTTTCAACAGTGCAAGGTTCCGCCGTGCAACATACATGGCCATTGCTGATTTTTCCTGGTGTACATGGCCATGCTATGGTTGGGGCTTGGCCGTGCTTTGCAGTGAATTTCAGCTTTAGCTTCTGCTGTGGGGGAGCGTTCGCTCCAATGGGTGGGGAGCGACCGCTCCAATCTGCTGGAATTCGCCAAGAGTTGCAGGATTTTGGGGAGCGTCTGCTCCTTTTCTGGTGGAGCGCCCGCTCCCATGGTGGATTGGGCTTGGCGTCATGGGCTGGGCGGAGTTGGATGGGGCTGTGGTTGTGGCTTGGGTTTTAGGGTGTTTTGGTTGGGGCCAACTTAGGAATCTTTGGGGCCAAAATGGTTTGGTTTGGCCGAGATAGCTTCTTGGTTTGGCCTGGGATGATTTGGTTCATATTATAATTACGTTGGATTTAGAGTTGGGCTTTTTAAATACCCGCTCATTGTTGTAATTTTTTCTTTCATCAATAAAATCTCCCAGGTGTCGTCCTGGTTCTTTAAAAAAAAAAAAAAAAAAACCTAATTGATATACCCTAAACCCTAAATGCTAATTGATATACCCTAAACCCTAAACCCTAATTGATATATCCTAAGCCCTAAACCCTAATTGATATACCCTAAGCCCTAAACCCTAATTGATATACCCTAAGCCCTAAACCCTAATTGATATACCCTAAACTCTAATTGATATACCCTAAATCCTAAATGCTAATTGATATACCCTAAACCCTAAACTCTAATTGATATACCCTAAATCCTAAATGCTAAATCATATATTTCAAACCCTAAATCCTAATTGCTATACCCTAAAGTGCCTAAACCCTAAATGCTAAATCATATACTAAATCTTAAATGTAGATTTAGGATTTAATATATATATGATATTTTTAACAAAATTATCTTAATATTTATTTTGGAAAGGAGATTATAATAATTTTAAATTGATAACAAAATATTTATTTTGGATAGGAGGGTATATCAAGATGCTATTTATTTGTCAAAATAAATATTTCAAAATAATAATTTTAAATTTGTCAAAATATTTCATAAATTTATATATATATCCAAAAAATATTGCCACTTATTTTTATTATTTGTCAAAAATAAATAATATTTTTTATACAAAATAAAAAATATAATATTAAGATATTATTTATTTGTAAAAAAATAAAAAAATTAAAAATTGGACTTGGGCCTTGGCCTTGCCTTGGCTGACCGTGGCCTTGCCTTGGCTCGGCAGTGGCTTTGCTTTGGCTCGGCCTTGGCCAGCCATGGCCTTGGCCATGTGGCCTTGGGAGTTATCCCACATCGAAATGAAGGGAAAGTAATCAAAGGCTTGTGGCTTGACCTTGGCCTTGGCCTTGGCCTTGCTTTGGCTCGGCCTTGGCCGACCATGGCCTTAGCCGTGTGGCCTTGCCGCCTCCCTTGGGATGTTATCCCACATTGAAAGAAAATCAAAAAAATCAAAGGCCTTGGCTATATAAGTGGCTGATGCTGAGCCATTTATACCATACTTGACCGTGAATTTGGGCATGGCCGGCCAGTGCCGTGGCCTTGGCATTTGCCTTGGCTTGTGACTAAGCATTTTTTCAAATAAAAGTTAACGGAATTTGTTAAAAATTTCGTTAGAAGGACTAATTTGAAAAAAAAAGGCTTTAGTTAACCGTTTTAACCGGATAAACCGTGTTAACCGTTTATAACCGTTAACCGGATAACCGTAACTGTTAGTACACGGTTAACGGTTAGGTTACGGTTAAGTGTTAACGATTTTTTTAACCGTCAGTTATAACCGTTTGGACACGGAAGGGGTGAGATTGGTGAGAGATTTTAGTTGTGTGACCGATTTTTTTTTTAAATTGTCGGACGGGTTGCCGAATTTTTCAAAATTTTCAATCGTGTACGCCCGAAATTGTTTAAAATTTTCGAACGGGTGTGGCCGAATTTTTTTTTAAAATTCTCTCGGGTCTAGCCGATGTTTTTTCTAAAACGGAAAACCAGTTTCGATTTTTAAAATTTTTTGAGTTTAAACTGAGCAAATAAACATAATAAAATCTGTTATACCCAACCAAAATTTAGATTTGAGTTAAAAAAATATATTGAGATGGTAGGATTTTTTGAGTTCGTTGATGAGAGTGGTAAGAAAATGTGGATACCGGAAAATAGGATGATGGAAAATTAATAGATTAATGTGAAAAATTGATGGAGGTAGGTGAAAATTTAATGGATGAATATGTTTCATAATTAATGTTATGAGTGTAAATAATCACGAGGTAACTTGAAAAAGTATAATGTTTACGTTTACAACAATTCCGGGTTAATTTAGTCATTTCAGTCTGTGTATGACAGTTTTGTAATAATTTATATTATGAACTAGTAAAAGCTCGTGTTCGAGAACACTTTTTTTTTTAATTTTTTTTTAAATGGTTAAATGAAAAAGGGACAACTTAGTGTGGCAAAATGAAAAATTTAACATTTGAAACTGTTCACACAACTGTTTACGGACAGTTGTGATTTATACGGTAGATTTAATCAACAGGTTTATGTAACAATACTCAGTTACCAATTCTATTCTATCCATTAAGTTTAGTCCAGTCGTGGACATATTATCAACGACCAAAATTCAAAACGAAAACATATACTCCCTCCGTCCCGGTAGAAGCGTCACCCTTTTAGGGGTGGCGCGCAAATTAAGAAAAAGTGTGGAAAGAAAAAATGTTGTGAGTGTAATTTGAAAATAGGAGAGAGAATTAGTGGAGGAAATAGTGAATTTTAAAAGTGTTGTGAGTGTAGAGGAGAGAGAATTAGTGGAGGGAATAGTGGATGGGATAATAAAATATTAATAAAAGTTTCCTTTTTAGGAAAGAGTGACGCTATAAACGGGACGCCATTTTGGGTAAAAAGTGACGCTTCGACCGGGATGGAGGGAGTACGTAAAAAGGAAAAAAGAAAAAAGAAAAAGAGGAGGACGTTAACATGGCGTTTCCTCCACACAGCCAGTTGCGTTTATTTGAGTTCTCTTCAAATTAGAGTCTGAAACGAGTGACCATCTCTTTTCTTTTCAATTCTACCGTCGACCAACATAATCCATTACCAGATACCACCCGATAACCAGGGAACGACTGATTGAGGGAATTCTAAGGAGACACGAATTAGGATTCCAACGTTAATGTTGGAATCGGTTGCTCATTCTCACTGTCCCAAGGTATTACCCTTTTTTTTTTTTTAAATTCACTTCATATATTGGCCTATTAGATTGTTATTGCAGTGATAGTGAAACGGAAACAGTGTAGGTTAATCAAACTTGGGTTTTGGAAACGGCGATTAGGAAATTCAATGTTTGATATGTTAACTAATCGAATTTCCAAGGGGTCATTTTGAATGTAAATTGACCTTAATTTTTGGAAAAATAATAATAATTGTAACTTGAAAGTGGTAACTTAATTTAGAGAATTGTTATTTACCCCCGCAACATTATTGAATACCCCCGCAATACTAAGTCTACCCAACATTCAACACTAGTCACACCACCATTTTCCCTATTTTACCCCTTCTTTTTCATTCATTCATCGTCTCCTTTGCTCCTTCATCACCGCCATCTTCCCTACCACCATTACTATCTCACCATGACCTCCACCACTATCATTATTGGAAACTTCATCATCAAAAAATTGCATAAACTATTCCTAACATAAAAAGGTTCAATAATTGTTACCCAATAAAAAAAAATTCAACAGCAGATTTGCAAAAAAAATTGTATAAAACGATTTTCTTTTGGGAATTTATTTAGAAACATCTGAAAAAAAATTGAAAGAACGATTTTTTTTTTTGAAGGAATTAATTTAGAATATCAAAAGGGAAACTCATATGGCTATTTCCAACCTTCCAACCCACCTCACATATTGTCTTAGAAGAGAAGGTGGAAGGTTTATTTCCAGATCTAAATACGAGAGAGGGAAACGACGCCAGAGAAAATGACATCGGCCGCAATGGAGATGAAGGGGGGTTGTCCAGATCTAGACATGGGAGGAGATCGGAGGCGGCAGGGGCAACAAATACTAAATGCTTGGATTTGGAGTTTTCGAATTATAGGACTAGATTTGGAGGTTTCTTGATTAATATGAAAAAAAAGAGAAGTGAGAGAGGAGGAGAGAAGAGATGATGGTGGGGTGGGGTGGGTGGTTGTTTCATGGAGGAAGAAGAGATGAAGGAGGGAGAGGGGCGGAGAAGACAGAGGTGAAGAATGGGGAAGAATGGCGGTGTGGTGGGCTGAAGAACTAGGGGTAAAATAGGGAGAGGGGTGGTGTGACTAGTGTTAAATATTGGGTAGACTTAGTATTGCGGGGGTATTCAATATTGTTGCGGGGGTAAATAACAATTCTCTTCCAGTTAGCTGCTTCCTTGAAACATCCCCAAAAAATTAGCTCCACTATACATTGCACACTTTTTAAGGATGGTGCTTCACCTGCATGTACATTGGTAAAATTGCACTAATATTATTTTCCTGTCAAAAAAAAAATGATATTTGATGATATTTTATTGGGAAAAGAAGTGGGAGGGCGTATACGCCTTGAATGCTCGAATTATCTGTATATCCAACTGAGGTTGGAGTTTCAGAGTTGAGTACTGCTACAAGAATATAGATGAACTAGGTTTGATGCTAAGCTTCTTTAAATGAAAATTTTACAACACTTAGAATTTTGTAGTGCCTGAAGCTGATTTTGTTGTGCCACAAGAATCATCCCTTTTTCTGAATGGACAGGATTATGTAATGAATAATCCTCTTATCTTTTTGTGTTCGAATGAAAGGTAGGACATTTTAATAACTAGACTTCTATTAACTATTTTCTTACTGAGGATAACTTCAAAATGGTATTTGTGAACCCCTTAAATCTTTAATGATGCTAATAGTAATATATACTATTTGAGTTGGAAGATTATTTCCTTTGTATAACAACTTGTCCGTTTTCAATTGGTGATATTAGTGCTTGGTTAACCTTTAGCATCAGCTCAGTTTAGGTTGGTGTTCAGTTCGTGAGAAAGACTGGGCCTAATAACTCGTCCAGAATATTGATTTAATAAACCTTGATATAGGACAGCTTGCTCAAATGGTTGATTTTTTTTTTTTTTTGGTGTGTGTGTGTGTCCAAGTAAGCATGTTCGATGCACGTCTCAATTTCGCAGATGATGTTTGTTGTCTTATTACTTTAAATCAGCTCATTCACAGTCGTCTGTTCTTCACATGCAGGGACATGACATTATGACTCACCCAAGGAGTATTAGAGTGATTTCTCATGCTTCACCCCGTTATCAACATTTTTCAAGAGTTCCATATAGCTGTGACAAATTAGTGCATGTGCCATCATTTTCCATGTGCCACAGGATACAAAGGTGCTCCTTTATTACGGCAAATATACCAGAGGGAACACCTCTTTTAACGTCCTCATTTCTTGATGGGGGAAAATTACGGTTCTCCAATCATAGACATACTCAGAGGGGGAGATTCTGTGTGTATGCATCAATTGATGTTGCCAGTGCTGTGGACGTAATCAATGATTTAGGCATGGATACTTTGACATTTCTGGCTGTAACTGTTTTGATTGTTCCTGCCTTCAAGTTCATTAAAGCTAGCCCGGTAAGTGTGTTATCTGATTCCTTAAAAGTCATGACGTGAATTTTCTCAGGTGATTAGCAGACTGAATTCTTTTAACTATACACCAGTCTTAATTGACTGGGTCTTCCTTCAATAAAATTGACTGGGCCTGTGACTAGTGTACCAATGAACCTTAGGAAGCCAGCTTCAGTGGAATTTGTTTTATGATTATAGCATTTATATGAACTCACAAACTATATGCTCTTGTAAATGCATAATTGCAATGACCTTAATGATTTAGTTGTGCACTGGTATAGACATCGAACCATGTCCGGAAAAAATCTCCTATTCAGTATGGATTACATCCATAATATTAAGGTGGCTAGCATAGTTTTTCTTTCTGTGTTCTTGTGAGTGAAAAACGATGATTTATCGCTATTCAAGAGTGGGGGTCCATTTCCAGACCAATTAGATTGTGAGAGTTTCCAAGTATCGTTATAAGTATTGGCTAGGCTTGAATTTACCGATGTGGTTTTAAATACTCAACACTGCCTAATGTGGTTGTTTCAGATACTCGGTTTCTTCTTTGCGGGGGTCGTGCTCAATCAGTTCGGTTTAATAAGAAATATTACAGATGTTAAAGTTCTATCAGAATGGGGGATTCTCTTCTTGGTTAGTCAGTTCTCCAACCTTTTCATACATTGCATTGGCTTTTTACATTAAAGTAGCCATCACTGTATGTTGCTGCTATGCTATTAATCATTTTCTTTTCATGAGCGACTACTTGTATTCATAAAAGATAAAGTTCAGGTAGGGACTGTGCTTGCATTGTGGCTGAGGCGTGTTTCATATTTGTTACTTCTTCTACTTTTTCTTTTTGGAATGGCATAGTGCTTCATTTAATAGCAGCACATACCAGATGATATTTATTTTACTCAAAAACAAGGAGGGAAAAAAAATCCTTCTTCTACAATAAGATGGGATGTTTGAGGTTCAGGATATGGCAAGTAGTATCCAATATCATTTTAGTTGGTGCCTATGTGATGCATACATCAAAGTGCTAGTTAGCTACGTTGTTAATTTTCAGTCATATGCATGATACTCCCTCCGTCCCTAATTGAATGTCCAAATTTCATTTTAAGGGACACTCTGAAAATGTGTGTTTTTTATTCATTTTAATGAAAAAGATTTATAAATATTCTTATTTAACTTTCTAAACATTTAGTTTTACGATAATAAAATGAAGCGAGAAGATTTTGGTAAAAAAATGTTTAGGGACAAAGTTTTTGTCAAAACCGACATTCATTTTGGGACAAAAAAATCTTGAATTTGGACATTCATTTAGGGACAGAGGGACTGAGGGAGTAGTATCTTATAAACTAGATTAATGCCCGTGCAATGCACGGTTTATTTACATTTTTTATTAAATATTTATTTTTAATAACTCAATTCTTCGAAAGAGTTAGTCCTTTCTATATAAAATTATCATTCTATTCAAACTATTTCTTATTGTAAAAAATGATAAATAAAAAAGTATATAATGTACTTGTCAATAAAGCATTGTGAGTATTCACGTTGGGTAGGTTTTTTTGAAATTTAGCGTGTTGACATTTACTTTGTTATTCCAATTAAAGATTTAGTATTTGAAAAGTTCAATAACCTTATTTATTATTAATATTCTATTAGTATTTACAAGTATCTTGAAATTTCTCTGAATACACCTAGCTACATAAATTAACCACTACATAGCTATATCCCTTTTGTCCCATTAAAATAGTCTCTTTTTTCTGATAATTTTAATTGAACTTTACCAATAATTATGTTAATTTATTATTCAATGAAATTCTAAAATTTGTTATAGGTACGACATTAAAATTACTACCAATAATAATATTAGATTACCATTAGGATAAATAAATAAACATAAAATTATCAGTTAAAGTTCAGTCAGAACTCAGAAGTATATATAAAAGTGATTCTATCTTTATGAGACTATTTAATAAATTTATTAAACCTTCTATTAATAAATTAAATAAAGATTTTTTTAATATTCTTTATAAAAATAAAAAATAAATTACTAAAAAAATATTATGAAATAATTAATATTGTTATACCGAGTAATAATTAAAAAAATATTTATAGCTTCACATCATAAAAAATCAATTTGAATGGCTTTCTTAAATACCATGATATTTAAAAGGTCTTACTCATACTTAAATGAATGACCACTTTTATAAATGAATAATGTATATAAATGAATATCAAATTTTGATGAATTTACTAAATATACTTGATGTTAAATTTCTTAAAATTCGACATTAATATCCATGGAGGCAATATATCTTATGAGACAAACCATGGAGAAATATCGGGATCAAAAGAAAGATTTGCATATGGTTTTCATTGATTTGGAGAAGGCATATGATAAAGTGCCAAGAGAGGTACTTTGGTGGGCATTAGCAAAGAAGGGTGTTTCAAAGAAATATATTGATATTATCAAGGACATGTATAATGGAGTTAGTACTTGTGTACAGACTAGTGTTGGAAAGACTGAAGAGTTCCCTATAAAGATTGGAGTGCATCAAGGTTCTGCACTTAGCCCCTTTCTTTTTGCTTTGATAATGGACGAATTGACGAGGTCGACCCAAGATGATATACCAAAGTGTATGCCGTTCGCAGATGATATCAGGCCGATTGATGAGACAAGAGAGGTGTTGAAAGTAAATTGGAGTTGTGGAGACACACTTTGGAATCTCGAGGTTTTCGATTAAGCAGAAGCAAGACTGAATATTTGGAGTGTAAGTTTAGCAGAGTTGGAAGTAGGGAGGCAGGGGCGGTCACATTTGATGGAAATATTATTCAAGCTTCGAGTTTTTTCGCTTATCTTGGATCCATTATCCAAAAGGATGGAGAATTAGATGGAGATGTGGCTCATAGGATTAAAGCAGGTTGGTTGAAGTGGAAGAGTGCTACAGGGTTTCTATGTGATCGCGGCATGCCCAATAGATTAAAGGGAAAATTCTACCGCACGGCAATTAGGCCGGCATTGCTTTACGGCACCGAATGTTGGGCGGTGAAACAGTGTCACGTGCATAAGATGAATGTGGCGGAGATGCGTATGCTTCGATGGATGTGCGGTCATACAAGAAAGGATCGGTTGGGGAATGAGGTGATCAGAGGTAAAGTAGGAGTTGCGCCCATTGAGGATAAAATGAGGGAAAATCGTCTACGGTGGTTTGGACATGTGAGAAGGAGACCGAGTGATGCACCGGTTAGGAGGCCGGAACAGTGGAGAAATGATAAAATGGCGAGGGGTAGGGGAAGACCCAAACAAACTTGGATTAGAGTAATTGAAAATGATATGAATTTACTTGGAGTGGATGAAAGTATGGTGTTGAAGAGGCCGGAGTGGAGGGCAAAAATCTATGTGGGGGGTTGATTTTTTTATTTTTTATTTATTTATTTATTTTTATTTTTTTAATTTAATTTTTTAATTTATTTTTTTTCACGATAACATATGAGGATTCATGTTAGCCGACCCCAAATTATTTTGGGACTAAGGCTTTGTTGTTGTTGTTGTTTTAGTTTGACACTGAATATTTATTTAGGGACGAGTATATTGTTATTTTTAATATATACTATTCTTTTATATTTTATTAATTTTTAAATGTTATAAATATGTGATTAATATGTTTATTACTCTAGGATATGAATGAGTGTAATTTAAAAAGAATATTTATAAAAGTAAATGGAGATGTAAATGTATTCTTGTTTGCACCACTTTCTACACCAGTTATAAAAACCATGCAAGTATTTATGACGTAGTTACCTCGAAATCTGGATTTAGGGTGCATATTTATTTTCTGTATTAATTTTAATAAATAATCGTTTTATAATTAGATTAATTAAATATAATAATATTTTGATGATGTATGCATAGTATCTTGGAGGGTAATTTTTTAAAAGTTGATCTACTGATGGGTGGTTATAATTTGTTGTTGTCTAATAACTTATAGATATCATCATTTGCAGGGTGAATGAAAACGAATTTGCTTAACAGATCTCTAGTAGTAAGGATCTCGTATATAGCTCATAGATAACCATTGCCTCCTTTTAGGTGTCCAAAAACTGTGTCTGCTGTGATCTCTCTTATAAATGTGGCCTGAGTCTGTTGACTGCATGGAATAGTTTTCTTAGTTTTCCTCTATGATCTCCAATTTCGAAAATCATTGACCCAATTAGGTGTACCTTACCACTAGCTTTAAGCCTTTAAGGGTATCGGTAGGTGCTGTTAAATGAATGGTGGAGGTCGCCATCTTCTTTTAACCAGCCTTTTTTTTTTGTTACTTGCCCTAAAGTGTATCAATGGTCAGTATAGTAAATGGTCTTTTGGGAGAAAAACTCTCTTTTCGTCTATCTCTGGGGTGTGTCTGCTTTCAGCCACTAATTTCATTGTCTCTTGTTGATTTAACATTTTTCCATCCTTCATCATGTGTATGATTCATCAAGCAAATAATAGAGTTAAAACTGAATTGTTGTAGACAGGTCTGTTAAACTGGTGCTATTATCTTCTGATTTGTGTGAAGATTGAAAAAATAAAGATAAACATGAGTTGTATGTGTGCTTTTGCAGCTATTTGAGATGGGTTTAGAGCTTTCACTTGCACGTTTAAAAGCTCTTGCTAAGTTCGCCTTTGGTATGGGATTGACTCAGGTAATTTTGACAATGATTATTCACTATTCCTTAGGTTAAGAACTTGCTTTTATTTTGTTGGGATAGCATGATAGAAATTCTTCAAAAGCCTAAGCCCTGTGGCATTCTACGTCTTCTTTAACAATTAGTAATTATATGATACAATTTGGTAATGGTGGGAAGTTGTGTGATGTCATTGAATGACTGCAAAGAGTTTATGTTTGTGGGTGCCTTTTATCAACACAATTAAATGAGAAATGGTTGAATCTATACTGTACAACTATAAAAGAAATCCCAAGATAATCGATGACAGATAATCTTTAAAGAATATCTACAGCCAGATTCTCAAGTGCACCTTTTATGGGGGCTTAGTCTGAACCAAGTGAGACCCTCTGGATGAGCCTTGTTCCTCCATATGCTTGTATCTTCCATGCTTTCATCTATGCGCAAACCTAAGAAACCCCTCATATGTTGGTTATCTTATAATACATCCCCCAGCTAACCTTTAGTTCCATAAAACTAAGAACAAGCTATTATAAAAAATATGTGATAAAGCTGGCAACCATCTTTCTTATGGGCTGATACTGCCTCTTGTTTTGTTGAAGGTTGTATTGTCTACTCTTGCTTTCACAGCATTTGAACTTCCACCTAATGGGGCTATTGGAACTAAAATTCTGCAGTTCCTTTTTCACTCGAGGTCGGATTTGGTGAGAGATCTTCCCATTATAATTGTCATGATATTTTTTTTGGACTTCCACTGTTGTCTCCTGCCATATCTTCTGTCGAATTCTCATTAAATACAAAGTACTATTTAGTTTTTGCTCTACTCTATTTTGATATGACTGATTTTCCTAGTGATTAGTATCTGGGTAATATTGTTTCGTCATTAGAAGCATGACTTAGCAAAATGTTGCATTAGAAGGCTGTTTTTCAGATAATTCCAAATTGATTTGTGAAAGAATCTTGCTATGCTCTCTTTAACACCCTTTTAGTCCCCGTGGCTTGTTGACAGACCTTTTTGAAGAAATGCAGGTAAATATCAGAAGCATTGATGAGGCTATAGTAATTGGTGCTGCTCTATCATTGTCATCTTCAGCTTTTGTCTTGCAGGTATTCTGGTTTTAGATATCCAAAGATTGTTCCATAGATCTTACAAGTAGTTGATTTCCAATTTGGTTGCACAGACCCTTATACTTAGCAGTATGGCACCAGTGCCTTATACATCCCATTATTATATACTCCCTGTCCCAAAATGAATGTCCAAAAAGATTTCAAATTTGCTCTTGATCAAGAGAAAATTTGATTTTTTTTTTTGGACATTCAATTTGGTAGGGAGGGAGTATATGTTTTGAACACTACATGTTGCAAGATGTTGCAACACTTTCCGCTTGATGATTTGTATGTTTGGCTCTCATCTTTCACTAGTTATGATGATCACTAGTATGACAGTAAATTTATCCAGGCTATGCAATAATCTGGCTGCATCTTAAGGATAATTGTAGGTCCTTAAACTTCTTAATCTGAGTAGTGATGAACATATTTGAAATTTAACGTGATTGTACACATGTTTTTATAATTTATAAAAATTATTTCAATCCCTAATTATCTATAGGCTAGCATCATGCTTACGAATCAACAATTGAGGTGGATAATATCTTCATTAAGTTTCGATCGTTGCCAGCATGCTCGCCTTGGCTTCTTAACATAATTTAACTTCTTTGATCAACAATGATTTTAACTCATTTGATAGGTCCATCAAAAAGAACAGGTATATGGAGGACTAGATGTCAAGGAAAATTGTTCAAAGCAAATAACAGGCTCTAATATAGTTACTGCACGATTATCTTTATCTAGCGCCACCAGGCATCAATGTAGTGATGACATAGCTATCGTTTTAGTGCAACAGTGAGCTATTTCATGTCATTTTAGCGTTTATTCTCTTCTTGTATTTGCACTTTGTGCTTTTCAACGGGGATAAGTGTTGAGCAATAAGGTTACTCCAAGAAAATACTATGGCAACAAAATTAGAAAGCTATAAAGATGATGACACTAACATATAGTAAAATCATAAGCGAAAGGGGTTATTACAAGCTAATTTAGCTCACTGTACTTATGTGGTATAATATAGCTTCTTGCAGAGAAAGGTGAGCTTCCGACTCGATTTGGCTCTGCTACTTTGGGGATCCTCCTACTACAGGTTCTCTTCATTTTCCTATACTTGAAGAGTTCATGCTTCCTATAACGTTGTCAGAATGCTATCTATGTCACACTGGTCTTTTCTTTATGAATTGGTTAGGAGTTATCATGCAAACTACATCAAGTGTACCAATCTGTAACCTTTTTGGTGCTTAATAATTGATTTTTGTAGGACATTGCAGTTGTCCCTCTGTTAGTCATACTACCGGTGCTAGAGAGCCAGGTATGAACTATACATTCTTGGTTATGAATACTAGTATGCTAAATTGCAGCTAATTTGATCCAGGGTTTGAGCTCCAATGCTGTGGATTCTTGATATCATGTTTTCAAGAAATTAAAGCTTCCCTGTCATATTTTTTGTTTAATAAACACGTTCTTTTGTTATTCAACAGATTATTAAATCCCCAAGTGTGACCCTAGAATGATTTGAAGAAAGAGTCAAAGTTAATTAGGGTCTATTTATGTGCTATTCCTAATTTTACAGCCTAAATGATAGACCAACTAACTGAAGTATCATATCAACTTGCAATAATTGATTCGCTGAAAATTAATGCACGCAAAGTAATCAATCTCTGTAAGATTGCTGTTACAGATTCAGATTATTAGGGCAAGATGGTATGCTTCAAGGAAATTGTTGGCTCATGAAGTCAATTCTCTATTTAGTCTTCCAATTATCATAATCATGGATAGATTCTCTATGATTGAGTCACCAATAATTGCTAGGATCATTGTATTAATTTTAGATAAATAAATTTATATTTGTTTAATTAGGTTTAAGTTATGAGCTTATGTAAATGAGCTGTTACTGAAGAGCCCAATCACGTATATTATGCTCTTACACTCTGATGTGGAATCTGTAACGAAGATTAACAAGGTTTTGATTGATATCTGGATGTATTTTGTGAAAAGTAAGGCATGCAATGAAAGCTTGTCAAGGGGGAGAATCTGTACAAAAGAATCAAAAAGGGGCTAGGACAAAACAGAGGCCATTGTTGAAAAAAACAGCGAGAAGATAACGAGCAAGGATAAATCAGCTAACCATCCAATCCCATATTTCCAAAAACAAAAAAAAAAAAAAAACAGAAATAATTATCACACTTAGGAGGAACTCGTTAAATAGAATGCTGCCCGTAATCAAGCATAACTTATGCATGGGATTGAGAACCATCAAAGTTTCTCCTATTCCCCACACTCCAGAGAGTTCACATGACTAAGGAGCAGCTTCACATAGTTACCATTAAGAGAGCATAATGAGTGTCATACCTAACGGGCCTTGGCCCAGTGGTACAATGGTGACTTCCCGAAGGGGAGGTCGCCGGTTCGAGTCCCCCCTAAGGGGATTCTTGGGGCTTAATTTCCTACCTTGGTTTCAGGGTCCTTAGGAGCCCCCCGGGGCACATCCGTGCAGTTAAGGAAGCAGCATTGCTGGGCTTGTACCCTCGGTGTGGGGAGTTCAAATCTTGGCAGGTGCAAAGCTGGAGCAGCCATTTGGTGTTGTAAGAGTGATGTAAATGCCTCTTTGGCAGGAGCAGCTGGAGCAGCCATTTGGTGATGTAAGAGTGATGTAAATGCCTTGTAGGAGGGCTCCCTTGGGGCTCTGGAGTATAAGGGGTGCTGCCACCCTGGCTGCATAGGGCACATCCCGCGATTTACCTCCGCCAGCATACTGAAGGGCCGGTACCTGGTGGTCCAGGATTAGTCCGGCGAAGCTGGAAACCTGGGTATCAAAAAAAAAAAAAAAAGCATAATGAGTGTCATACCACGTTGCCCATAAAGTGTTCATAGAATAGGGCATTGTCAAAAAAATGCCAAAAGAGAAAGAAGGCCTCCATAAACCCTGAGTCATATATCAGTGCAAAACTTGGTGCTTCAATTATTAAGCCTCCCTCATTAACATGCATAGTTATTAAAAAATGTTCCCTTTTCAGTTTCCCTTCTCAAATATCACCTAATAATGACCATGACCTCCCAACTTGTTGATGTAGAAATGTTTGTTTAGCAATAAGTATAATCTGTGGTTAGCTTGTTAGTGGATTATTATATGTTTAGAAATACTTCTGTTTAATGATATATTTAGGAATTTTGGGTGTTCTGAATATCTACCATAGATGTGGAGGAATCGAGGATTAGTTAGTACTCGTACTATATGTTTGATATAGCTGATAATTGATACAAGGACTTAAATTGAGTTGAGTCGCATTAGTTGTGTTGTGAGAGATTTTATCTCCGTAGCAGGTTTTGTCTAATTCATATTACATGAGTATTGCCTTTTTAAACCAATTTAGGCAATAATTGTCCAGTTCATTTATTTTGCTTTCCTGTTATCAAGTTTCCTTGTTCGTCTTGGATTATTTTCATTCTTGTAAAACAGTGGCGATAATAAGCAGTTGAATTCTTTAACATCATTTTATGCTATTTCTCGCAAGAGTCATCAAGTTGTCCACTTGTCCTCAATCCAACAAAAATTGCTTGAGCATTCATAAATATTTACTGCAGAATCTGGTGGAGGAGAGTATATGGCCAATGCTTGCTAAAGAAAGTTTGAAGGCGTTAGGTGGACTAGGTTTGATTTCCTTTGGAGGAAAATTCCTTCTGAGGCGAGTTTTTGAGGTGTGCAGTCTTGCTTTGAAACCAACTAAAACTCCTGATACATGTTTTTATCAAATTATGTTTTTGCATGTTTCAGGTTGTTGCAGAAGCAAGAAGCTCCGAAGCATTTGTTGCTCTCTGCCTGCTGACAGTTGCTGGAACATCCCTTCTAACGCAGAAGTTGGGCTTCAGTGACACGGTTTATTATTTATTTATTGCCAACTGAAATGGTAAATGGAAAAATATTATACAAGCCGATTGGTTGATAATCTTTTCACTGATTGTCCAGCTTGGAGCATTTTTGGCTGGGGCTTTGTTAGCTGAAACTAATTTCCGCACTCAAATTGAAGCCGATATAAGGCCTTTTAGAGGGCTACTTCTTGGGTTATTCTTCGTAACTGCCGGAACTTCTATTGATACACAGGTAGTTTTATCTCTGGTACCGTACATTATCTCATTGTTGTAGTTTTGACTTTGTTTTTGGTGTATGTGTTCACTGAGAGATAGAAATAGTCTTTAGTGCATATTGAAACACTGTTCTTTCCCCTAATAGATAGTTTTTTTTCTTGAAAATTTTCCAGGCTAAAATAATGCTATTTGTACAATATTTTGGCCAAATTATTCTTAGGGTACTATGTTCATGGACAACAATAATATACAGAATTAGGCTGGAGAAGGAATGAATTTTAGAAGTTGTATGACCTCTGCAATAAGACTTACTCCCTCCGCCCCAGACTAAGAGTCCTACCAAGAGTTTGCACGCTTATTAAGAAAACATTAAGAAATGAGTAAACAATTGCTAGTGGGTTGAGGATATAATTGTCCAAAACACTATTGATGATTCACGCGGGTAAAAAAGTAGGTAAGTATTTTTTTTTTTAGTTCTACAAAAGGAAGAGGTATAAATGTCCAAACACTATTCATTATTTTCCATTTCGGGAATAAAGCAGAGTAGGACTCTTAGTCTAGGACATACCAAAAAGAAAAGTAGGACTCATAGTCGACAAGGGAGTATAAAGTAGTACATGCTGATATGTGTTGATAAATTAAAACAGTGTATACACTATTAGAGCGTTGAGTATGCATCATGCATTTTTCATTTCTATATGTACAATCCACACATGTACAGTTGGCCATATTACGATTTATTTCGTTGCTTGAATAAACTTCTATCTAACTGTTTGACATATGCATCTGTTTTGAGCAAATTATTTGCAATCTCTATTAGGTAAGTGACCTCCACTGGGAAAAAAGATCCACAAACTTTTATCAGCATATGCAGCTTAGTAACGGAAAAATATTGCAAATACAACTAAACAAGAAAAGGATTTGGTTGCTTTTTTTGAAACTCTTTACACTGTAGAACTGCAGTAATTCCTTAGAATTTGTGCAAGTTCTCTCCAATTTTCTTTGGAAACACTTTACACCGTAGACTCTCTACATTTAACTGATAAATTAACATAGGATATAACTTTCTGAGATGGTTTAGTTCTTTATCATGTCAATGTACCAGACACACACACACACACATATATACGCATTCCAAGTGTGAATCAAAATCGGCATTGAGAAAGAAAATACTGACTGAAATGTTAGACAAAAGGTGCCTAACTAATTGGGAAACTGCTCTAGGGTTCTATCTAAAACTCTAATGTTAAACCTAAGTAACGTTATGGAAGTTGGGACTCACATTAATCTTTTCCCTATGCAGCTTCTTATCCGAGAGTGGCCGAATGTGCTGTCACTCTTGGCAGGTTTGATAGTTATCAAGACGCTGATTATAACGGCAATAGGTCCTCGGGTTGGTTTAACTTTACAAGAGAGTGTGAGGATAGGGTTGCTTCTGTCGCAGGGAGGCGAATTTGGTTTTGTAGTCTTTTCACTCGCAAACAGGCAAGTTATGATCTTAATTTTCTGCATATTCAATGTGCCCTACCTAAACATTCAATTGCTCCCTTAATTTTCCCAGGCTTGGGGTACTTCCGCTCGAGCTGAACAAACTTCTCATAATTGTTGTTGTGTTGTCAATGGCACTTACTCCTCTACTCAATGATATTGGACGAAAGGCTGCTGACTATATTGGTAAAAAGCTTGACGAAGAAGATGTAAGTTACCAAGTATTTGTTTGCCTGTTAATATCAATTATAAGATAGTTGATTTGCGTGAGAAACTAGAGGCAACCACGGCATGCAAAATTATGTAGTTGGACTTTTTTTTTTTTTTTTTTTGAGATTCTCATGCTATTATGGGGGGGGGGGGTCTTCATATTATTTACTTGGCTTTATTTTCTTATTGTGCATAGATTTATGATGCATCCAACTTCTTTTGATTGAAATTGAATCATTGCAGAAACCTGCTGACATGGTGAACTTTGATGCAAGCGATCCAGTTGTCATCCTTGGATTTGGACAAATGGGGCAGGTGCTGCAACTGTTATCCTACGAACTTTAAGCTGTTGATGTTTCAATACTTCGTACTTATAAGCTTTCTAATATGCAGGTTCTTGCCAATTTCTTGTCCACTCCCCTAGCTTCTGGAGTAGATAGCGACATTGCGGGATGGCCTTATGTGGCATTCGATCTTGATCTTTCTGTGGTTAAGGTCCGTATTTTAATGTTCTTACTAGTCTATCATAATTCACTGTTGTTTTCCGTTTAAAAAACGGAAGAGAGAAATTCATCTGTCCATAGAGACAAGTAGACTCATGTCTTAAGTGAAAGATATTTTTTGTGCCTGGGAGAGAGAATGAGCATGAGACACCATACTGTTCCTTTTCTTCATGCATAGGAATTTTCCAGTATGCCAGAGTTGGTGACTATTGAATGATCTGAGGTTCCACTAGTAGACATTAAGGCTTTTGGGTTTGTTACATGTACTATGATTTATGCTTGTCAAGAAAATTATTTGCATGTAACTAGCTGACATTAAGGATTTTTGGTTCTTGTTACATTCTCTATGATTTATGCTTGTCAAGAAATATATATATGCCATTTACGATGATTTAAGTTACAGCCCTTTTTCGTTTTGCGCATGTTATTAAGAGATGTCAAATCACTATTTTGAATGCTCAAGACAAGATTATGCTAAATGATAACTTACACTTTTAAGTCACATGGAACAGTCATCTAGGAAACTTGGTTTCCCCATCCTGTATGGCGATGGATCACGTCCATCAGTATTGCAGTCTGCTGGTATTTCTTCTCCAAAAGCTGTCATGGTCATGTACAAGGGGAGGCAGAAGACAATTGAATCTGTTCAGAGAATCCGGCTTGCCTTTCCTGGGGTATTTTCTCATTTTCATTTCAGTTTCTCTTCCCCTTCTTCTCTTCTCCCTGTAACAATTGCTGTATAGAACCATTACATAAATGCACATAGTAAGTCTTAATATTTGTAGATTCTGAATAACAGAAATCATACAGCTAGTGGAATGAGGTTGAAATTTCACAATCACTGTTCCCTTATTGCACTTTATGATGGCCAAGTCCCAACTTTTTTGGTATGATTGGCATCTTGTTCAGTTAACATCTAATTGACCTGATTGAGGTAGAACAGTGATGTTTTTGCATAATTTTATGCCAATTTACATCAATTTGTGTGAAGATTTATCAATTTACGTCTCCTAGTGAAACTCAATTCTGCAGGTTCCTATATATGCTCGAGCACAAGACCTCTCTCATCTCTTAGATCTGAAGGAAGCGGGGGCAACAGATGCTATTCTTGAAAATGCAGAGGTATCAAATCCCCCTTCCTTGCTCTTAATCTTCTGGTGTAAGAATAATATGGAGATGTGCCTTGCCATTCTCACCATGTCCAATTTATTCTTGCAGACAAGTTTACAGCTTGGCTCTAAGCTACTGAAAGGACTCGGTGTCATGTCTGATGATGTATCATTTTTGAGTCAACTTGTTCGAGATTCAATGGAGTTGCAAGCTCAATCAGTTACCAAAACCGATATTCAAGAGATAGATGTCATGAAACCATTACAGGTTATGCTTCTTACGTAAGCATATTCAATATCTATTTGACAATAATTTCGATTTTGGAGCAGTTAATGCAAATTTTAATAACATAATTGTATTTCATTTTAAATATATCTCTGTTTCTGTAGTTTCACATTTTAGTGATCTTTGTTTTGTGGACCTCTTTCCTGGTAGAATTTGTAGAAGGTATAGTGTCCCCTTGAACGGTCCCAAGATCAAATGTGAAGGGTGGCTAAAGGTATCCTTTGAGGCTACTGGACTTTTGGAAATTTGGTTTCAGTGTGATACTACTAAACTGTGGATACCAATACCCAACTACAGTCTTGAAGTAGGGGCAATGATCAAGAAGTTCTTGGTTGGAGAGGAAGGGAAAGAGTCGAGTTGCTCGGTATAGGGATTTTGTCATCAATGAATAGTTGTAATAGATAAGTCTCACTAATAAACTCTTTTCATAAATGAGCTGAACCCACTATATATAGTGAATTACGTGTCCCCTGAAGGGTTCCTTCACCCCTTGTCATAGGTAAGTCCCCTATCAAAGCAAAGGTATAAATATGTCATAGGTTAGTCCCATGAATCCTGATCTCAGCTGCCTATCTAATACTACTGCAGTTACCTCCATATTGGTGCAACTATAGAACATATAAACTGGAAGTCATGGCCATTGGACGTTTCCCTCTGATGCCTATCCGGGTTTTGTTTCCTACTAAATGAACTTCACCATGACCTCACATCAAGGTACTGTGGGATTGATCATTCTGGGTCCTATGTATTGGGGTGTGGTCCTTGATTAATTACCGTTGGGCCTTGACCATCCTAGTCATCTGATGCTCTTCTCCAACTAAATCAAGGCCATTTATGTGACAATCTTCCATTGGCCGCATCACACAGTTTGAGTTTACATTAATATGATTTGATGTGATAAACTCATCTGAATGTGAGAACAGTGAGATCTGTAGTATTAATGTGTATTCATGTGAATTGCGCCCTGGCCTTGCTTAATGCTACATTTGAGCATAAGTAAACGGACCATTAGTAACCAAGACTCCACTTTGGGGAGCATAAGTAAACTAACTGTTAGGTTAATCATCAAACATAAGGATAAACACTTGGATGAATAATGATTTTCAATGCACGCAATTATAATTCTCATTTTAATTTAATTTTTAAGGGCAAGATATCAGCTTAATTTATTTTACGTTAAATTTGTATAGGCTAAGAACTAAAGGCAGAAAAATAACAGAAGAGAGAAAGATGCTTCATAACTGGTTGGTGCATTCCAGATGAATGTCATTTGACTCCACAGATCGACATCCTTGTAGCAGATATTTACAGTTTATTTAAAACTTAAATAAACCAGAAACTCGATCCCCAATATTTGAATATAGAATTT
The DNA here is from genome assembly GCA_022495995.1 of Adenophora triphylla var. japonica. Classification (NCBI taxonomy): domain Eukaryota; kingdom Viridiplantae; phylum Streptophyta; class Magnoliopsida; order Asterales; family Campanulaceae; genus Adenophora; species Adenophora triphylla. The sequence continues at coordinate 86,270 of JAFEMH010002322.1, read as the reverse complement.
AATCTTGGATATTTATTAACTAAGTGGATATCTTCTTGTACTTATAGATTGGGTCCGCTGGATTCCTCTATCTGCCACTTTTTAGGGTCTATATAACCTACTTATGTAGCATTGCAGTAACTTGAGCATGGTACATACATAAGTTTACTTTGTTAAGCCAAATAAATCTCCATGAACTTATTTGCATGTGCCAAATTGTTTCTTGTGATTTGCATGTGCTAAATTGTTTCTTGTGATTTGCTGGACTAGGTGAGAGTTACAGATCTTGTAGGGACACAAACCTCTGTATCATCCCTCTCAACGAGTGAAGATTCATTGCGTATCAGCCAACAAGATAGAAACCGCATTTCAATGTCAAAGGAAGAAGTGGATCAATCAGAGCAAAATACGGAGGTCAATCAATCCGAAGATGGCAGAGGCGTTTTATATTGTGACATCGATGCAGAAAACAGTAACGGTGTTCCACGTTAACATTGAAGATAGTACACATTACTGAAAAAGTAGTATGCACCCATTCTTACTGTACAGCTACCTCAAGATATGTTTCAGATTCAAGGATCAAACAGTCGACCATTTTTGTGAAGCATTATCATGTTCCATTTTTGCAACATGGATCAATAGTTGTGATCGCTCATTATTTTGCTGAGATGATGACAACATGATGACTTAGCTAGAAGGTCACTGCAGCTGCTTATGCAACTCATCACGGAAGATTGCTTGGATCCGATTTACAGGTTCAACTTTTTGTGCCTTAAAAGAACCACATGTGTATATAAAGTAAATTCTCTGGTAATCGTAATGATTGTATAATCTATATTATATCCCAGAATGTTGTACTTTGAAGTTACTGAAAGAAGATTTCATGAAGTTTCCATTACTCTTCGAGTTCTTGGGACAATTGGCATGAATTTTGGAGCGATAATCTCTCCTTTCTTTAGTATTATGCTCCTAAAGCCTTCCATGTCCAAGAGTGGCTCAAGGGTCTTGGAGATTTTTCATCAAAGTATCATGGATCCAGCATTGCATTAAATTTTTCTTCCTGTTGCCATCCATCATGTATTAAGCTTCTCCATGTGACCTTTATGTCTGTGTTTACTGTCTTAATCTGAAACAAGTATCTACTTTTTATTCATGATCATGAATGAAGATGGATACTCAATTTAAAATGGATGGAATATTATTCCCTCAGTCCCATTTAAGTGTTGCAGTTGACTTGTCAATGTTTTTAAGGAATGGGCTGTATTTGTTTGTACATTGCTTGTACCATGGTAAAATTGCACCAAGACTATTTCCTTACTTAGAGACGTGACACTTATTTTGGTGAACCAAAAAGGAAAATGCAATATTTATTTTTGGGCATAGGGATCATCTAGTTTAGTAATGCTTCATCAGTTATCAGAAATTGTATTTAGGAATTACAATTCTAACCATTTTCGTAACACATTATTAGGTAAGTTACTTTTCCTCTCTTTTCTTTTTAGAAGTCAAAGCTTTGGAAATTTAGGGTGCTAGAAGACTAATGCCCAGTTAAATACGAGCTTATTGGATGATGGTGTGATCAATGCACTAATTATGCCAGTATTTACTTGCAGCCCCTTCTCAATTCTACTAACAGGCTCTCCATCACTAGTTTGACTTCCCAAACCTTGTATGGAACACCTCTTTACCCCATCCTTTATACCTTCTTTTTTTCCATTTAACCCAAATCCATCCAAAATGGTTAACAGAGTATAATATTATATATTCTTGATGCCCCCTTTTTTGCACGAAATCCATACCTCTGTCTTGCTTCGTTAGATTTCAAGAGTCAAGTACACTTCTACTTGATACATACTCCCTCGGTCCCACTAAAAGTTACACTTTTGTTTTGGACACAGGTATATAGAAAATGTGTAAGTGCTATTAGTGTTGAGTATAAAAAGGGAAGTAGGAGAGGGAAGGTGGGTTACAGAATAATGAGTAGATAGGTTTTATGACTATGCAAGTGGGTCCCATTGAATATAAAGTATTTAAAAAATTCCATTTTGGGGAAGTGTAATTTTTAGTTGGACACCCTTTTGGGTAAAAAGTGTAACTTTTAATGGGACAGAGGGAGTATCTATATAGAGAAGATTGATGCAGCTGCTTAATATTGACATCTGTATGTAAACTCATATTTGTTGAAGTTAATAATCTCCTTTCTGTCAACATCTGTGGACTTTTTGGGTGGTGCAAAGACTTATAAGCTGGCCGTGTTTTGTTTTTTATTATTAATATCTTGATGTCTCCCTCATACAGTTGATGAGTTGAAGGCTCAAAAGAATCCATTATGTGTAGTCCTTTGTCAAGTTTTGGGCCACACCTTTTCCACTGCATCAATCAGTTAAGGAAGTGAGTCGTATTTGTCCAGGAACTCTGCAGCCTAGATAAATCATAGACTTTGTTTTATACAAACTGCAAGAAGAGCTGACCTCCTTAGACCCAAAAAAAAAAACCATGGCAGAGATAGTTTTGTCTCCACTTTTACAGGTGATCTTCGACAAATTGGCTTCTCCACTCCTACAGAAGCTTAATGATGGATGGGAACTTAAGAGTAACCTCCTGAAGCTACAACAAACGCTACCCAGAATCCAAGCTTTGCTTGAAGATGCAGAAGAGCGTCAGATTACTGACAAAGCAGTAAGAATTTGGCTCTCCCAGCTCAAAGATGCTTCTGATAAAGCAGAGGATTTTCTTGAACTGTTGGTCAACACTTTTGCTCTTTCACGTTCTGGTCGTGTAAGTCTTCCTGACAATCTGAACCGGGCATATTTTACTGTAAACAAGCTGAAAGAGGTTCTTAAGGTATTAGAGGTGGCTGCAGCTGAAGGATTGAACTTACATCTAAGAGAAGGCATTAGAGGTGGCCATAGGCGGTTGGAGGGAAGAGAGACAGGCTCTTTTGTAAACAATTCAGAAGTTTATGGAAGAGATGAAGATCAGAAAAAGATTCTGGATCTGTTATTGTCGTTAACGACCCCAACTGACCACGAAGGAAAAGTTTCAGTGATTCCAATAGTTGGTATCGGGGGCATTGGGAAGACTTGTCTTGCTCAGTTAATATACAACGATGAAACTGTTGTGCAACATTTTGAATTGAGGATGTGGGTTTTTGTGTCTGAAGATTTTAATGTGAAGAAGATCATAAAATCTGCAATTGTGTCTGCAACAAAGAGCATGTGCGATATATCAGAGCTGGATTTAATGCAGTCTAAGCTATGGGATATAGTCAACAGGAAGAAGTACCTGCTCGTGCTTGATGATGTTTGGAATGAAGATCAGGATGAGTGGGATAAAATAGGGTCACTTTTTCAAGGTGGTGCTAAAGGAAGCAAGATCATTATCACCACCCGAAGCAAAAAGGTTGCAATGATAATGGAAACTTCCCCTGGTTTCACTCATCATTTGACAGGCTTATCAGGGGATGATTGCTGGTCTTTGTTCAAGAAGCGGGCTTTTTCTCGTGGAGAAGAAGATCAATATCCAAACCTTTCAGCAACTGGGAGAGAGATACTAAAGAAATGTGGAGGTGTGCCGTTAGCAGCGAAAACTCTTGGAAGTTTATTGCGGTTCAAACGAGATGAGAAGCAGTGGCTGTTTGTGCAAAAAAGCGATCTCTGGAACTTGGAAACGTGCCTCAAAACTGGATTTTTTCCAGCTTTAATGTTGAGTTACTTACAGTTGCCATCTCATCTTAAGCATTGCTTTGCCTATTGTTCGTTATTTTCCAAAAACTATGAGATTAAGAAGGAGAAGTTAATTCTCATATGGATGGCAGCAGGCTTGATCTTACCACAGGGAGGAATCCAAACAATGGAGGACATTGGAGATGAATATTTCAACGAGTTATCATGGATATCTTTCTTTGAAGAGGTCAAGGATTGCAGTGCAGATGCAATGAAAAGGTACAAAATGAATGATCTGTTTTATGATCTTGCAAGATCCATTACAAGAAATGATTCCATTATTCTGGACCGTGGATGTCAAACCAGTAACCTTGCACATATTCATCACTTGTCAGGTGACTGGGGAAGTATTTCGTGCCATGTCCCAGAAACCCTTTACCAAGCAAAACACTTACGAACCCTTCTAGTGCTGTTTTCAGGAGGTAAACAGGTCGAAATCCCTCCAAAGATGTTTTTAAGTTTGAGTCACTTACGGGTGCTGGATTTGAATGGTTGTGACATAACTGTACTGCCAGATACCTTGCGAGACTTACAGTGTTTGAAGTACCTAGACTTGTCTAATACTCCTATTGATCAATTGCCTGCTGGTCTCTCTTATCTCCATTCTTTGCAGACACTGAACCTATTTGGCTGCATCAATCTCAGTTGGCTGCCCCATTTAGGTGAGATGACTAACTTAAGGCATCTCAATATAGCAGGGTGTAAGTCATTGATCTGTATGCCAATCGGATTTGGCAAGTTGCTTCAGCTTCAGACGTTGCCTATGTATATTGCATCTGGGAGAGGAAGCATTGGGGAATTGGGAAGTCTAAATCTTCGAGGTGAGCTAACAATCAAGCACTTGGAGAATGTGAGGCAAGCTGGAGAAGCTTTAAACGCCAAATTGATGAAGAAAGCTCAAATTCATTCCTTAGGACTTTGTTGGGGTTCTGACAACGGTAATCTGAAGTTGACTTCCTCTTCTGAAGTCACTCTAACTCAGTCTGTAGTGAGAAAGAAAGATAATGAACCAAAACCTTCCTCTCCATCAAGGTGGAAGGAAACGGATCCTATCATAGCAGGAGAAATTTTGGGGTTCCTCCAGCCCCACCAGAATCTTAAGAAGCTATTTATTTTCGGTTACATGGGTTTGGCATTTCCACATTGGAACCTTCCCAATCTTTCCTTGCTTGTGTTGAAGAATTGTAGAGGTTGCCTGCATCTGCCATCTCTTGGTCATCTTCCTTTACTCAAGTCTCTTCACATGGAAGGAACTGATAAGGTTAAAGACATAGGCCCAGAGTTCTATGGCGAGCAGAGTCCTGCATACTTTCCATCACTTGAAGATTTGACTATCATTGACTTTCCAGTTTTAGAGAGTTGGTTTAACATGGATGGGAGAAACTTATTTCCAGGATTGAGCAAGTTTACTTTGAAGAAGTGTCCGAACCTTCTGCAAGTGCCAAAGCTTTTGTCTCTTGAGCATCTGGAGCTACAAGGTTGCAAACCAGCAATACTAAATTTCATTGAAAAGTCAACTCACCTCTCCAATCTTGTAATTGAAGACTTCCCGAATCTGTTATCTCTGCCAAAAGAATTGCTTGGTGGCAACGTTCTTCTAATGTCTCTAAAGATTAGCTCATGCCCGAAGCTTCAATCTCTGCCGTCGAGTTTACAAAACCTCAAGTCTCTGAAAAGCTTGACCATCCGTTGGTGTGAAACACTATCGTCCTTGCCAAAAGGCTTCCACAACCTTACTTCTTTGGTCTCGTTGGAGGTGACAGAATGCCACAGTCTGACAACCTTGTCAGATGACGGAACTGAAGGTTTGTTCTCCCTGAAGACCTTATCAATTGAGAACTGCAAAAACTTGGCTTCTCTGACAATGAGATTTCAACATCTCAAATCTTTGGAGCACTTGACCATAATGTACTGTCCAAGTATGCAAGCTCTACCAGACGGCTTACAACACCTCACAGCTTTGACCAGTTTGACCATCATAAGCCTGCCCGAGCTAACATTTCTGCCAGAGGGTCTAAAATATGTTACTGGATTACAAAGTTTAGAAATCCGAAGCTGTTCAAATTTGAGTTGTTTACCAGAGTGGTTTGAGAACTTTACCTCTCTGAGATCACTGGGAATTTCAGATTGTCAGAATGTGAAATCGTTGCCAGTGGCTCTTTGTCGTCTCACTGCACTACAGCATCTGTCGATTAACCAATGCCCGGAAGTTGAAAGGCGTTGTGAGGCGGATGGAGGTGTAGATTTCTGGAAGATTTCTCATGTCCCTTATAAATACATGTCTTTAGTTAGAAACAGAGACAGAGACCACTCTGAAGCCAGTAGCTCTTCAACTTGAAATCTGAAAGGACCTCTTTGTAGTTGGTTTGCTTGTTGTGAGAGTATCAGTGTGTTTTTCCATAACCTTTATTATCTTTTTGTGAGTGAAAACCAGTATAGTATTATGAATCTGTTGGCCTGGAAAATTACAAAAAGACCCTCCTATTTGGTTCAAGTTGACCAAAAGAATGTTACAATCTATAAATTACGAATGGAACAATATTTTTATAATGGACTAGTACTCCATATCCATATGAATGTCTATTTTTATTTAACAACATTCTCAAATATTTACTCTTTATAAATTTAATGTCAACGACTATTCAATTTTTAATTTTACAAATATATAATTATTTATATATTTTTTTGGTAAAATATATTATGGCACAAATTTTTTTAGAAAAATGAAAATTCACTTTGATAAAAAAAATTCTAGAAAAGAGAATTCATTTTTTTAATTTTATTTTTTGAAATTGAAAAAGGCATTCATTTTGAGAGTATTATATTTTGACTTTTGCTCAACTCAAGTCCGACTCCATGAGTAAAGCAGTCAAGTTGGGTCTCAAGGCAAGGCCAGGCCCAGCCCAAGCGGGCGGGAGGGAGGGGTGGGCAATAGGGATGGCAAAAATCCGAAACTCGCCCCGAACCCAAAAAGACCCGTCCCTAATAGGCCGGGTTTGGGAAGCAATTTTGAAAACCCGCCGGGGTTTTATAGGGTTCGGGTTTACCCCCGCCCCGCCCCGAATCTGTCCCGATTAGGTATGAAATTACTTAAATACCCTTGCTGAATGAATACTGTAAGAAATATGAGCATTAAAAAGTAATTTTAGAACTTGTGTGTGGCCATTCTCCCTAAATATTGTCCGTGGAAGCGAAATAAAGTAATTTTAGAACATGTGCATATCATTTTATAATCACACAATATCAGCAACTCATGTGTTCTCCAAACAAGGTGATAATGTCCGTGGAAGCGAAATGAAATAATTCCCATTAATTTTCATGAGATAATTTTTTTTTTTTTTGAAGTTGTTCAAATTTTCATTTTGGTTAACTATCGGTACGGGGCGGGACGGGGCGGGGCGGGCTCGGGTAATACAAATAACGGGGCGGGGCGGGGCGGGTTCGGGTAATTGTAGATCACTATAGGGGCGGGTTTGGGTAATGAAGAATCCGTCCCGAACCCGCCCCGTTGCCATCCCTAGTGGGCAAGGGCAACCGCCCTGGGACCAATTCTGAAATGAAATTACTACTAATATTTGTGAACAATAATTTAATAAAAATGATTTATGGTTTGCAACTGCTGTTGCCGGGGTATTCTCTCATATTTATTGTTTTTTTCTATATACTTTTTATATTTTTTGGGCCTTTATATTTTCTTACATTTATTAATCTTTTTCATATTATTATTCGTGTATCATTTTGCAATTCTTTGGGCTCTCATATTTATTAATCTTTCCATATTCATGTTGCATATAATATAATGTTTTCTTTCATAATCCTTTATGTTTTGGTCAAATTTCAACAATTAGATTTATAAGAAGGAAAAAGTGACTAAAGTGATACGAATCTAGGTACAATGATCATCGTATTAGATAGAAATAGGCACAAGTGGTTTGTTGACTAGGGAAAGCCCTTGAACAACTTGTTCGCCGGCACAAAACCCCGGGAGGATGTGGCTCCTACCTTCACCAAAAGTTTACTAAGAATTCACTGATGATTACAAAGCTAAGAGCATATGAAAAGGGAGCTTAGGCTAGTGTCGTACGTGTGTTTTTACAGTGTATGTTTCCCTTTTTATACCTCAAGAAATAAACTAAATAACAATAAGGGCCTTAAAACTCGGAGAAGTGGTTGATCTTGAGAGACATATCCGCACTTGTTGTTGATGAAGAGATAATGACGAGATTTGCTGGAGAAACGTGGTGGAACCAGTCTTCGGCATGTTCCCTAAAAAATAGGGAAACGTTATGCGACCCAACCTGCAAAGGTCCAAGTTGTAAAATAGAACAACTCAAGTTGTTAGTACCAAGTTGTTAAGTACAAGTTGTAATCACATTGACTGAAAAAATGTAGGGCCCAACAATTGCCCCCAAACTTTTTGAAAAAATGAAGAATAGGAAGAGACAAAAGAATTCAAAAAGTTTGCCCAAACAAGAAGGAAAAGAATGACGGTTTTAAAATGGGGACCAATGGATGCGACGGTTAAGGAAAAAGGTTTTACCTTTTAAGAAGGTCTCAACCACTTTCTTTTTTCATTAAATAAAAAACTCCTGCTCCAACTCTCCCTTTCAACAAACGTAGCTTTCAGAAAGATTTTACGGGAAGAAGAAGGAGAACCAGAGAAGGCGATTTTCGGAGAGAATCAAGTAAAAATTAGTGGTGAGTTTCTTTGCTTCCTTTTTAGTTTCACTTTCGATTTCTTGTTTTTCGCTTTGTAAAAAATGGGGAAAAGGAAGGCGGTGACTTTGACTGAAAGTGGAGAGGGTTTGCCTGAGGGTTTTTTGACCCAAAGTATGTTAAAGAATCCTGAAAAGGAAAAGTGCACCATCCCAGCCGTTAATTTAGAAATTATCAAGAAAAACCATGCAATGGCCTTTGAAACCGAAATCTTAACCCACCCTAACCTAACTCCCGAGTGCTTCTCCCCCGATTGGGTGTGCTTTCCTGAATACCCGTTCATTATTGGCCTGAGGTTTCCTTTCCCAACTTTAATTACTCAATTCTTCGTATCTACCAAACTTAACTACGCCCAACTTACGCCTCGAGGTTGGAGGAATCTTCAAACCCTAGTGAGACTAAACGCGAAACGAGTTAGCCGTCGGTCTAGAGGAATTTGCTTTTACGAATGGGTTTAGGAGGTTCGGTTTAGGGAGGGATGGTTTTAGGGTTAGGGTTGGTAGGAAGCCTTTGTGATCGACAATGTTGACAACGGCGATAGAGGGTGGAAGAACAATTTCTTTTTGCCAAGAAGAGCACCTGGTGAAGGGCGTGGGTGCCAACTTCAAATGGAGGTCCCAAGGTAGTAGGCGGTTTTTCTATTTTCTAAGGATGACTTTCGGCAATGTACTAACTATTTCTCCAACTTTCTTTTTGGCCTAGTTGCAAAATTGGATGTACTTTTTCCCTTTAAGGAAGACACGAAGAAAGAGTGAGCAAGATCTACGACTTGGAACCTTTATTGAGAACTTTTAAGGCACTACCGGTTCTATTTGTTGCGAGATCCTAACGAAGAAGTTGGTCCGGAAAAGAAGCCCAAGAGGCAAACCTTGAAGAAACTTTATGCGAGCCTACTCCAATGTCTACGGAGTTAATCAAATGTTTTAAATTTTTGCCTATCTCCAAGTTGTTCTATTCTCTTTAACTGTTATAACTCTTTATCCTTTTTGTAGCCACTCGCTCGAGGGGAAGTTAGTCTTGCTTCTCTTCTTGCCCGAGCCGGAGCGAAGAGTACGGCCAAGCGGGATGGAAAACCCCCTACCCACAGTGTACGTAGTTGCTAGTTCTCAAGTGGTGCATCCAAAAAGAAGGGGGATGCAAAGAAAAGGAAGGCTGGTGGAAGTGGAAGCCACGGATGAAAATAGTGAAATGGACTGGAGAAGTTGGGAGAAAAATTTAAAGCTATGGTTGAGAAGGTAAGGACGAAGGAGCTTTTAATTTTATCAACTAACTTGGATAATCTATTGACATCTTTTGGTGCGAGGGAACTTATGGCCCCGATTGTGGCTTATGTTGATGTTCTAAAGATCGAAACGGCGAGATTTAGTCACGAAGGCTGCGGAATCGAAAAAAGGAGGCTAACAAAAGTGCAAAGGAAGTGGAGAAGTGAAAAAGAGGCAAACAAGCATGCCGGCGAAATGGAAGGTTTGAGGAGTGACTTGAACGTTTAGGAAAAGAGGTAGAGACCATTCGTCTTTGAGAATAAAGCTCACATGAAGGAAGCTGGAGGTTGCGAGAGGGGACTTCACGTTTAATGCTACCAAGACTCTACTAGAGGCCCGAATTCAAATGATGGAGGAATATCAGAATGGACAAGCTACAACTTGGAACTTGGAAGAGGAAAGAAGAGTTTTAAAGGACCATCTGGGGGAACCAGCAGATGCAGAAGAAGTAAACTTCTGCGGCCCTTGAAGCCTTGATTGATGATACTTGACAAAGCCACTGAGTACCATAGTGGTAGCTCAAAATGATCAAGGGGAGAATATAACCGGCGGCGGCGAGTAAGTTTAAAAACAGTTTAAAACTTTGTTGGGTATTTTGGATGAACAAAAAACAATTTTTTGCTTTTATTTGTCGTACCTCTGTTGGTACGCACAACAAATGGGGGGAATGTCCTCAAAACAAGTTTTTATTTTGTAATGGCTCATAAGAGCCGAGACAATCTATTTTGGAAGTACTAGGTTGGTCTAGTACTCCACGCTTTTCTTAGGTTTTGAGGGATTCGGTTGGCTTACCCAACTTGTCCCCTAGCTGCAAAAATCTTTTGAAAACGCTTCAAGGTTTTTATGAAAGTGTTTCAAGCCTTTAGGAAATACTTGTTTGTTTTTTAGATAACATGTTGATGCTATAAGCCTTAGGTAACATGATAATGTTACAACCAGTAGTTCACAACTTGAATAAGTGTGAAAACGTGCGCCCAGGCGAAGGTGTCAAAACCTTAATTCGTAAGAAAAGATGAAAATCTTTTAACCATAAGTACCTTGATCAGAGGTAAATCGTTTGAAGGGATAGAACAAGTATCGCCCGTCTGGCGTGTCAACAAGTTCTATACCTCTCCGGCCTAGAATTCCAACATGTATCGGCCCGTGCGGCGTGTCAACATGTTGAAATTTTCTTCTTCAGGTTCAAACACGTATCAGCCGTACTGGCGTGTCAACATGTTTGACCTGCTCCTGCTTTGAGCCTCAACAAGTATCAGCCGTACTGGCGTGTCAACATGTTGAGACTGTTTCGTTTGCCCAAGTTGCACCTTGCAAAACAGATTTACGTTAGGGTTGGGCGTTAGCGTAGCTAACGCCCCTCCGACGCTCAAGTCAGTAAGGATTCGATAAGAGTAAAAATTGAAACGTGTAATTGAACTTGACATAAATTCTAAACCGTACCTGAGGGGTCTAGTTATAAACAACTAGACTCACATGAAATAGAGTTTCAAGTGGATTGCGTTCCAACTTCTAGGGATTCTGTCTCCACTTGGGGTTGACAACCAGTATGCACCTTTGCCGGCTTCGGCATCGATGAGATACGGGCCTTCCCATTTGGGAGCTAGTTTACTGCATTCGGTTCTCTTGTATTTTGAAAAACTTTTCTCAAAACTAAATCACCAACCTGGAATCTTCTTATTCGACATTCTTGTTGTAAGACACAGCGATTCGGCTGGCGATAAGTTTGCCATCCTTATCTTGGCTAAATCCACGATCTCATCAATTGTATCTAAATCTTGAGTTAGCAAGAGGTTATTTTCATCTTGAGTCAATAAGCCATACCTTGCTTTGTGGGGATTGTCACTTCAAGCTGGAATTACGGCTTCGACTCAGTACACTAAAGAATAGGGGTTCTACTGTTGCTCCTTTAGAAGTGGTTCTATGCGCCCCAAAGCACAAGTGGTAGTTCTTCAACCCACTTGCCCTTCTTTTGATCCAGACGGCTTCTTCAAGTTGTTGATAATCAACTTGTTACTAGATTCAGCTTGGCCATTAGCTTGAGGATGGACGGGTGTTGACATGATTAACTTGATGCCCCGGCGAGCACAAAAATCTCTAGTCTTCTTACTTATGAATTGTGACCCGTTGTCACATATAATTTCGACGGCACACCAAACCTTTGCTAATGATATTTTTCTTTAAAAACGATATTACCTCTTTGTCTCGACTTGTACATAAGCTTACGCCTCGATCCACTTTGAGAAATAATCGGTTAGAGCCAACATGAACACTTTGCCTCAGGAGCTTTGGGCAACTTGCCTACAATATCCATGCCCCATTGCATGAAAGGCCAAGATGAGACTATAGGATGTAGAGGTTCGACGAGGTTGGTGCAAGATGTTCTTTGTGTCTTTGGCGGGCATCACACTTACATGCATAATCCATGGCATCTTGACGCATGGTTGGCCAATAATATCCCGTCTTGAGAGCCTTTGATGCTAACGCCTTTCCTCGAATGATTCCCACATACTCCTTCATGGATTTCTTTGAGCACAAGTTCAACTTGCTCATTTGTCTACACATCTCAAGTAATGCCACTGCAAAGATTTCTTGAACGGCACATTATCTATTAACACGAAAGTTGAAGTTCGAATTTTAAATGATCTAACATTTTTAACATCGGGAGGAATAGTTCCAAGTTGAAGGAACTCGATGACGGAGTTGGGTCCAAGAAGGCTTAGCATCTTGTGCCCCGGTAGGTGGAAAAACCACTTGAGTTTCTTCAACTTGGTCTATCACTGGGTACTTAACATAAATAATGGGGATATTAGTATGTAACATTGATTTGCAAGTTGAACCCCGAGTTGGCCAAGGCGTACGCCTCCGCATTCTCTTCTCTAGGGACTGTTCCAAAGAGAATGATAAAAATTTGAAGCTAGTGCTTTAACATGTTGGAGGTACAGAGTCATCTTGGAATGCTTTGCCATATAAGCGCCATTAAAGCGGTTAGCTAGTAATTGAGAGTCAACAAATACATTTAAGTGTGTTATATTCAAACTTAAAGCCGTAGTTAAACCCATGATTAGGGCTTCATACTCGGCTTCATTATTCGTTGCATTAAATTCACAAGATACGGCTTGTGGTATGATATCACCTTGAGGGGATTTTAGGACTATTCCCAAGCCAATTCCCTTGGAATTTGAGGCTCCATCTGTAAATAGTGTCCAAAATCTAGGAATAGTTTTACCTTCAAGTTCTTTGCACTTCGGTTCTACCTCAGTACGCAAACTTGGGTGAAGTCGGCTACGAAATCGGCTAGGGCTGCGATTTGATAGGCTGTTCTTGGCTCGTATGATATGTCATACGTGCTCAACTTGACGGACCACTTGGCCAATCTACGACATCTCTGGAGTTCTCGACACATTTCTCATAGGATAGTTAGTCTAACGGTTATGGAATGTGTTTCAAAATAATGACGCAATTTGGTAGCGGCGGTAGTTAAGGCTAATATTAATTTTTCTAGATGAGAGTACCTTGTTTCGGCATCTAACAAAGACTTACTTACATAGTAAACGGGATGTTGTTCTCCTTGGATCTCTTTCACAATCTTTGCACTAACAGGCGTTTTCGAGATCTGACTAAATATAAATAAAGATGCTCACCATGTTCGGGTTTAGCAAGTAGGGGTGACGTCATCAAATATTCTTTAAGTTGTTTGAAAGGCGCCTCATGTTGGTCGGTCCATTGAAAGAGCTTATTTTCTTAACACTTCATAGAATAACTGCACTTATCGAGATGATTTGGATATAAATCTATTCAAAGCGGCTACTCTACACTGTTAACCTTTGCACGTCCTTGATGTTTTAGGGGACTCCAAGTTGAGAATCGCTTTGATTTGCTCGGGACTTGCTTGATTCCCTCTTGGTTACCATATATCCCAAGAATTTACGCTCGACACCAAAGTTGCACTTTGCCGGATTGAGCTTCATGTTGAAGGCTTTGAGATGTTGAACGCCTCGGCAAGGTGTTACTGCATGATCTCCAATATGTTTGGACTTTACTACCATGTCATCTATGTAAACCTCCATCGTCTTGCCAAGTTGATCTTTGAACATCTTGTTCACCAATCTACAGTAGGTTGCCCTGCATTTTAAGACCAAATGGCATAGCAATATAACAATATATACCTTACGGAGTCATGAATGCTTTGTATCCTCTTGGTCAGAAGGCTCCATTTGAATCTGGCGATATCAGGAAGATGCATCCATGAATGTCAAGATGTCGTGGCCGGTTTGTCTCGTCAACTAGAGAGTCAATGTGAGGGAGAGGGAATGGGTCCTTCGGACAGGCCTTGTTAGTCGGTGAAGTCCACGCATACCCGCCACTTGCCATTCCTCTTCTCCACCACTACAACGTTAGCCAACCATCTCGGGTGCGAACTTCTGCGATCATCTTGGACTTCGGACGGCCTCTCAACTTCGGCCCTTATGATCGATTTCTTTCTTGGGCAAACTTCCTCCTTTTACGATGGACGGGGACGGATGGTTGGGTCAACGTTCAATTTGTGAGTAATAATATCCTTGCTTATCCTGTCATGTCTTCATGCTTCCAAGCAAGCGGCATTTCGACTTTTCGGGAACTCAATCGGCTCCTCCTCAATCTCGGAGGGTAGGTCTACCCCAACTTGTACTTGGGCCTCGGGATTCGAAGCATCAAACGAACGCTGCTTCGTATCATGCTCATTTGCTTCAAGAACATCCGGGGCCTTTTTCTTTAATTGCTATGCTTGCCGAGGGTGAACTCGCTTTCATGTTGACCTTGTAACATTCCTTAGAGACTTCTTTGGTTCCCCTTCAACTTGGCAACACCCGAGGTGTTGGAAACTTGACGCATTGATGGTAAGTTGATGGTACGGCCTTCATGTTGTGGATCGAGGTCTTCCCGATATAACGTTGTACGAGGAAAGACATTCAATCACACTGAAAACCTTTCCATGGAATTCATACCCTCTAGATAGATGGGCAACTTGATCTCTCCCACCGTCTGTTTCACCTCACCACTGAACCCTACCGGTACGGATGAGTTTTCACAACTTCGGACAAAGGAATACCCGTATCTTCAAGAGCATGAGTAAAGATAATGTTGGCCGAGCTACCACCGTCGATCGGGATTCGCTTGACTACGGTTGGCAATCTGCATACGAACAACTAGACCATCATGATGAGGGTCCAAGGTGTTATCTTTATCTTCATCTTCAAATGAGATGATGTGACCATCTGTGAAGTCACGGTGCCTCGCGAGCAATTCGATTGGTCTTCTTTAGAGCTCTTGCGCATGACGCTTGGCGGCGAGTAAGTCGTGCCACAAATATGGGACCCGCCGAAATGACATTCACCACCTTTGTGGTGGAGGGTGCAACTTTTCGGGCCTAAGCTGCTCTTGAACCCGGCTCTTTGGACTCACTCTGACCCTCTTCTTGCCCAACAAATCCTTGAGAAGACCCTTGGACAACAAATGAGCAATCTCCTTCCTCAAAGCGAAAGCAGTTCTCGGTGGTATGCCCGAAATCTTCATGAAATGCGCACCACTTGGACTTGTCCTTCCAAGTTGTTGAGTCATTCTTCTTGGGCCATCTCGCTTTATCTCCAAGATTTCCCATGGCGCATAAGATTCTGCAATGTCCACAGAAAAGCAATATTCGAAATCTGTGGATAATCATTATCATCTCCTTCTTGATCATCATCTACAACATGAATTCTAGAAGGTTCGGTTTTAACGGGGTTTGCCCTGTTGGACTTATAGTGATGGGAATCCGATCGTCTGTCGAGGAAGGTTCAAATAGAGGAGTAGGAGTCCTCCCGAGTTGATTTCCCTATTGCCAAGCTATCTTCCTCCAATCGGATGTAAGGCAAGGCCCTGGTTCTAATTTCTTCAAGTTGTTTCGCGGGGGTCATCACCAACTCGTTGTAAAACAATGAGCTCTTCTTCAAGCCTATGCGGAATGCCTCCGTTCTTTGTGGACACGTCCAAGTTGGGTATGGTCACTTTGCCTCCTTATTGAACCTTTGTGCAAATATTCTTTGAGACTTTCATTAAGTACATTTGCACAATTCTATAAAGATCATTGGTCAACTTGTCGAATGCCCTATTGCATGAAAATTGGTTAATAAACATGTTAACAAGTTGAGCATAAGAGGAAATAGAGTTTAGAGGAAGTCTGTTAGCCATTTTAAAAATTTGGTCTGACAAGGTTGAGCCAAAGCCCCTGCAAAAACATGCTTCTCTACGAACATAGGGGGAATACTTATGACATCCATTGACTCACGATATAACAACACATGCTCTGTGGATCGGTACTCCCATCATACTTCTTCATATGAAGTGCGAGAATTTCTTCGGGATCTCCACACCGGCTATCGCCGGTACAAAACGAGACTCATTGTAGCAAGTTGGGGAGACACTGGTGATATGGCAAGTTGACTCCGGGCACGCTTCGGAGCAACTCCTTAATGGTTTGCATCTCCTAACAAGTTGATTCTCTGCAAAAGAGGAGCATTACTAACCAGGAGGTGCGAAAGTGTCAAAAGTATTGAAGAAACTCCTGTTTGCCCCGGTGGGGAGTAGCGTAGGTGTAGCAAGATGACGGCGCGAGTTGGCTAGGTGGTCGGTGAACCTCGGTTGCTCGATTGGAATAGATGTCACAATTGTGCTCTCCGTCGGCGGGTGTTGGACATAGGAATATCTCCAACATGGCTTGGTCCCGCACTGCACCAAACAAAGATCTAGGAAGTAAAGGTGAAAACGGAGTGGATACTTGAGGCTCAACTTGCTTCCCTTTACGCCGAACTATCAATGGCGTTGAATATCATGGCATTAGTATGCTCTGGGCATTTAACCGGTCATTTACTTTTTCAACATATCGGCCATCTTTGGTCATCAAGTCAGATTGACGGCTTACGCATTCGGGGACGGATTGCTTGGGAGGCTGGAAACAGGGTCGGCCGAGTCGGCTGCCGGATGAAGGATTGGCCATTTCTATACGGATAATCAAAGTTTCCCACAGACGGCGCCAAATTGTTTTGGTCAAATTTCAACAATTAGATTTATAAGAAGGGAAAAGTGACTAAAGTGATACGAATCTAGGTACAATGATCATCGTATTAGATAGAAATAGGCACAAGTGGTTTGTTGACTAGGGAAAGCCCTTGAACAACTTGTTCGCCGGCACAAAACCCCGGGAGGATGTGGCTCCTACCTTCACCAAAAGTTTACTAAGAATTCACTGATGATTACAAAGCTAAGAGCATATGAAAAGGGAGCTTAGGCTAGTGTCGTACGTGTGTTTTTACAGTGTATGTTTCCCTTTTTATACCTCAAGAAATAAACTAAATAACAATAAGGGCCTTAAAACTCGGAGAAGTGGTTGATCTTGAGAGACATATCCGCACTTGTTGTTGATGAAGAGATAATGACGAGATTTGCTGGAGAAACGTGGTGGAACCAGTCTTCGGCATGTTCCCTAAAAAATAGGGAAACGTTATGCGACCCAACCTGCAAAGGTCCAAGTTGTAAAATAGAACAACTCAAGTTGTTAGTACCAAGTTGTTAAGTACAAGTTGTAATCACATTGACTGAAAAAATGTAGGGCCCAACACTTTAGGCAGTCATATTTTTAATGTAAATAATCTTTCAATTGAAATTTTCTTGAGCCTTCATATTAATTATTTCATATTTTTGTTATACATAATATAGTATTTCTTTTTGCAATTTTTTGGGCCCTTTTGATACTTTATTTTCATATTTCTATTGTACATAAATGTGTTCTTTTATACACTCTATGCCTCAAATTGAATTATCATTTTTGTCCCAAAATAAATAATCTTTTGAAACTTTTAATTCAAAAAACTTGTCTTTAAATGATTTTTTTTTTCAAATTTGTTTCATAATTCATTATATGTTTGCAAAATTAATTTTTCAAAGTGAATAACAAGAATGATATATGAACAGTATAAACCGAGATACGAACATGGGTTTGTCCGAGTTGGGCCCAAAGGGATTGGGCCATAAACATACTTCAAGATACAAGTATCAATACTAAAGTAACAGGGCCGAGGTACCTTCCTCGTATGCCGAGGAGTATCTCCTCGGCCTTACATCCTCATACTTGGCTCATCATACTTCGAGATATCGTAAGTGACGAGGAGAGAAAAGTTCTTATCTCGGCATGTCATCAAATGACGAGGAGACAGAATCATGCACCTCGGCATATTTACCTGTCGGTCAATCACCAAATGATGAGGAATCAGAATCATGCCCCTCGGCCGACTCGCCCAGGCCGAGATAAAACATTCATGCTCCTCGGCGTTCCGGTTAGCAGATCATACAATCATATTCAAACAAGGATTTCACAGTTATGATCCAATCAGGATTGTAACCACCAACACCAATTCAAGTCAAACAATGACTCCTTAACAGATATAATTCTCTTAGGATTATATCTTATCTCTTTACAAATTCAATTCTACATGGATTCTATCAATCCATCCCTATAAATACAAGCCCTATGGCTCATTATTTGGTACGTTACTTTTTAAAATACAGAAACTCTGTCAATTTAGTTTCTTACATACAAACCGTGAACTTACTCTCACGCCGGAGGGCCTTTAGCCGGATCCGCCCCGGCTTAGTTTACGTGTTTTCTCTTATTTTCAGGCCTTGCAATCTCCGGAGCATCCGAACGCTTGGATTTGGGCTGATTTGACGATTTTGGCATCATCAATTGGTTCCATTGCCGGGAAATCGATTCAAACACCCATTGTTTGGCCTGGAAAAAGCTCGCTGAAAGCCAATTTTCTTGCCGAAAATTGCATTGGATTGAGCGAAAACTGCTGTTCCGTTTCTGCTTTATTTTCGACTTTGCCGGATTTAACAATATTCGGCCGGAATCTGCAAATTCACGCCTGAAGCAGTCTATTTGGCCGAAAATTTTGGTTTTGGTAAAATCACAATCGCAATTTGCAGTTTATTGTTTGCGGTCAATATTTGCCCTAATTTTGGCCGGAAATTTGGGTCTATTGGAAATTTGGGCTTTTGGTAATTTGTTGTTGATTTGCAATGGACGGACAATTTACAAGTGTTACAGCTGAGGAGCAAACCCAAGTGAATGGGGCTAACCAGGGTGCCGAGGAACTACCGCCTCCTCCTCCTCTACCTCAGCCAGACGCCCCTCCTCCCCTCTCCATGACTCTTCGTTCAATGGGTCAGGCGAATGCCGAGGGAAAGGGAGCTAACCTTCCTCGTCCTACTCGCCCTCGTCAGAAACGTGTGGGAAGGAAGATGACAAAGAAAGCCGATGACGGCCAAGCGGAAGCTACTCAGACTGTGGACCGACGTACTTTACTGCATAAGCAAATGGAGACGTTGCAAAGGATGTATGAGACACAAGCTGCCCTTTTGCAATTAGATCCTGATAATTCCATGGCTGAGTTCATGCTGCCGTCGATGGGAAACTCTCGTGGAAGGGAGCAAGGTGAGCGACGAGGAGAGCGACGAGGAGAGCGACGAGCTCCTCCCCTCGAACTCGTTGAACCACCAAAGCAGGCCCTCCGAGAGCCTACCCGTCCTCGGCATGACAATAAGAAGAAAGATCAGGTAGTTGACCTGAGAAGCCAATTAACTCCCAGGGAAGAGGAAGTGAACTCACGGGACCTAAGGACAAGGCTCAGTCTGAACAAGCGAATGTCACCACCTCGTCTCGTCATGGCTCCCCGTCGTCCCGGATCACCCCGTCCTCGTCGAGTTCGCCCTGATTCTCCTCGTCCTCGAAGAGACTCTCCACGACCTCGTCCTCGTCAATTCGTTAGATCGAGGACCCCGAAACCACATAGAATGATACTTGGTGGCCAATACTTGGAACCAAGGCGTGATAAGGCACCATCCAAACGGGACAGCCACCGACACGACGTGGAACACAGTAGGGTAAATGGTCGCCCCAAGGATAAATCAACCCGTAGCTCCCAGCGAAGCACCCACTCAAGCAGTGATAAAGGAGTGGAAACAAAACAATGGGAACTATTGAAACAGAGGCTTGATGACATGGAGATGGAAAAGAAGTTTGATGACGATGACTTTGACTGGGCAACTCGTCCGTTCTCCCTGAGGATAACAGCTGCACCACCCAATCCTCATTTTAAGGTCCCGAATTTTGAAAAATACAACGGAACCACTGACGCAAATGACCATGTGCAAAGTTTTGAACAAACGATGAACCTCCTCACCGTAGCTGATGACATGCTTTGCAAAGCTTTCGCGAGCACCTTCTCCGGAACAGCCTTGACTTGGTTCCGTCACTGAAAAAAGGTTGCATCGATAGCTGGAGAGGCACGAGGAGAATGTTTCTAAACCACTTTGCCACGGCTGGTAGGAGAAAGATGAGATTGACCGATCTTGCCAATATCGAGCAAGGAAAGGGAGAAACCACCCTCAGTTACTACAACCGATTCCACAAGATGGCAGATCAGGTAGAAGAGAGCCTCACTGACAGGGAGGTCATTGTTTGTTTCAATTCTGGATTGAAATCCGGTCCCCTCATCTATGAACTCTCCGCCCGGGAACCTAAGTCCAAGTCCGAATTATACCATGTGGCATACGCCATTGCAATGGCCGAGGACAAAAGCAAGAAAAGGAGATCCGATAAGGCGGAACCAGAGGCGACGAGCACTCGTCAGAATGACAATGGGAATGGAAAGGGATCTAAGGGGAAGAACAGAACAAGAGGCACAGAGAAACCTGAGGTGTTCACCCCCTAACTAAACCCATCTTAGAAATCATGCAGTTGGTAAATCTTCTACCTCCTCGTCCGTTGAGTGATAAACCAAAGTACCCTCGTGACGCTTCCAAATACTGTGATTTCCACAAGGACAAAGGGCACACCACTGATGGCTATAGGGCCCTCAAGAAGATAATCCAAATATGGGTTGACGAGGGAAAGCTAGACCGGTATGTAATGAAAAAAGACAACAAGCGAAAGCGGAAGGAAGAGGAAAGTGAAGATGATGATAAAAGTGAGGACGGAGAACGTAGGCCTCCTAGAGCCAAATTACACGTGATCCGTGAAGAAGTAACATCCACCAGAAAACTGAGGGACCAAATCCATGAGCTAAGCAAAGTGTACCATGTGCCTGCTTGGATTCATAAGGCGGAAGAGGTCATCAGTTTTTCTCCCAACGAACTGGCAGGGAGCCGTGCTGCCCGTGAACAACCCTTGGTGATAAAGGGTCGGATTGATAATGTGGAATCTGAAAGATTACTTGTGGATACGGGGGCCTCCCGTGACATTCTGTACTATTCCGCTTTCCAACAGATGGGATTGAAAGACACCATGCTGGAACCATATCATGGTAGACTGGAAGGATTCACCAACCATAAGGTTGAAGCTAAGGGAACTGTGGAACTGGAACTTGAAGTCGGTGAACACCCGTTCCGAGCCAAAGCTACTGTCAATTTTTAGTCATGGATTTGACTAGTGACTATCATGCAATCATAGGCATTCCAAGTCAAGCTAAACTTGGGATGGTAGCCTCCCTTCCTCACCAACGAGTTAAATTTCCCACTCGTGCTGGAATTGGATGTGTGAGGGCGACCCCCAAAGACTTCTTGGAGCATGTCGTCAAGAGTCGGAAGAAATCTAAAACTGTGGAGATAGATACCCCCGAGGAAAACATCAAGGTTTCTAAATCTCAAAAAACCACCGAAACTAGCTCCAGAATGAGCTATATCCGTGAGCTACTTGATGATGAGGAAGAGCCTATGGTCCTAGAAATTGCAGATGACCAAGGCGCAATTCCACATGTATCTGAGGAAGTACCCATGGTCCAATAAATTGCAGATGACCAGGGTATAGTTCCGTCCGTCTCTGAGGAAGACCCCATTCTCATCAACGGCCAGAACTCGGGGGCCAACCATGACGTGGGGAAGATCGATCTTCCCGACGTTGATAAACTTATGGAGGAATAAGGCCTCAATGTGAACGACAATGAAGAAAGAGAATTAGAGAAATTATTATCGAGTCTCTGGAATTTCAAGACGGTCCTGAAATGAAGCCTGTAGATGAGCTGGAAGAGGTAGTCATCAATCCTGACTATCCTGAACAAAAAATCAAACTCGGGGGCCAACTGTCTCTAAAAGAGAAAGAAAAAATCATCTCCCTCTTAAAAAACAGTCTCGACGTCTTTGCTTGGAGAGTCGAAGACATGAGAGGGATCAATGGAGAAATAGCCCTCCACCGCCTGGAAGTCGATCCTTTGGCGAAGACTATCTCCCAGACAAGGAGAAACTTTGCAAGGGACAAGGAGGAAGCTATTAAAGAAGAAGTGCAGAAATTACTTAGCGCCGGAATTATACGAGAAGTCAAGTACCCTGTTTGGTTGGCCAATGTAGTAATGGTGAAGAAGCAAAATGGGAAGTGGCGTATGTGTATAGACTTCACTGATTTGAACAAGGCCTGCCCCAAGGATAGCTATCCTCTCCCCAGAATTGACAAGTTGGTCAACTCCATTGCTGGACACCCGTACACTCGCTTCCTAGACGCCTATTCGTGCTACCATCAAATCAAAATGGCGGAAGAGGACATTGAAAAGACGGCCTTCCAAACACCTGGGGGAAACTACTGCTATATCATGATGCCCTTTGGGCTAAAAAATGCCGGTGCTACATATCAACGTATGGTGAACAAGGTATTCGAAGCACAAATAGGTCGCAACATGGAGGCCTATATCGATGACATGGTCATAAAGACCAAGGAGGGCAGTCACGCTCCTGACCTGGAAGAGACAATTAACAACCTCCAAGCTAATAACATGAAGCTGAATCCAAGCAAGTGCGTATTTGGAGTAACGGCGGGAAAGTTCCTAGGCTTCATGGTATCTCAAAGGGGAATAGAGGCCAACCCTGAAAAAATTAAGGCGCTCATCGACATGAAGGAACCTACCACCATCAAGGAGGTCCAAATACTTAATGGAAGAATAGCGGCACTTGGAAGATTCATCGCCAAATTCGCCGAAAAGTCACTGCCTTTCTTCAAGGTATTGAAGGGTACCAAGAGCTTCTTCTGTACTCCCGAATGCTCTGAAACGTTCCTCCGGTTGAAGGAGTACTTGGGTTCCCCTCCCTTGCTCACCAGTCCGACTACAGGTGAGATGTTGTATGTCTTCCTAGCAAGCTACCGATCATCTTTGTCGCAGTTGTCCTAGTTCGAAATGACGAAGGAATTCAGAAGCCTGTCTACTATGTCTCTAAGGCACTGTCTAACGTGGAAAGCAGATACTTTAATGTGAAGAAGATAGCGTACGCGCTAGTCATTGCATCGAGAAAATTACGTGCCTATTTTTCTGCACATCCTATCACCGTGTACACGAATGAACCACTGAAGAAGATATTACATAAGTTGGACAGCTCCGGACGTCTCCTTAATTGGTCCATCGCTCTTACCGAGTTTGATATCACCTACCAACCAAGGAAGACCCTCCTGGCACAGCCTTTGGTTGACTTCATGGTTGAGACTGCCTTCATGGGTGAGCACCTCCCCACTTCCCGCAAGCAAAACGCTACGGAAGAAGAAAAGTCTCCCATCGAACTCCCATCCAACTGTTGGATCCTATATACGGACGGATCAGCCACAAAGGAAAGAAGCGGAGCTGGAGTTGTACTAGCAAGCCCGGAAGGAGAATACACCATGCAAGACGCCATCCGTTTCAAGTTCCCTGCCTCCAACAATCAAGCGGAATATGAAGCGCTAATATTTGGTATTGAGTTGGCCTCCTTCTACGGAGCAACTAAGGTGGCGGCTTTCTGTGACTCCCAACTCGTTGTCAAACAAGTAAAGGGAGAGTATAATACCCAAGACCCCACCCTTGCCAAATATAGGGACCTTGTCCTAGACATGACAAAAAAGATGGAATTTTTCGAACTCAAGCAAATAGGCAGGGAAGATAACCAAGTCGCAGACGTTCTATCTAAACTAGCAACCATGGATGTGTCTACATCTAAGACCAGTCCATATGTAGTTTATGCTGAGGAACCTGCGTATGAAAGACTACAAGTCATGCTCCTAGATGGAGAGGAGAGATGTTGGATCGACGACTATATTGAGTACATTAAGAAGGAGAAACTCCCAGAAGATGAAGCTCAAGCTAAGCTTATCAAGAAGAGGTCCCCAAGGTTCGTCGTGATGAGCGGAGTCCTCTACCGAAGATCTTTCACAAAGCCCCTGCTAAGGTGTGTCTATCCTAAGGAAATTGAGAACCTCTTGGCAGAAGTACATGAGGGTGTTTGCGGCGGACACCCGGGGGCCAGAACCTTAGCTGACAAGATCATATCACTAGGTTACTATTGGCCAAACCTGAGGGAGGACGCGCACACCTATGTTAGAAAATGTGACAAGTGCCAAAGATTCTCTGATATTCCTAGACTACCGGCAGTTGAGCAAACACTTGTGATACCTACATGGCCATTTGATATATGGGGGATCGATATCATCGGACCCTTCCCTCTCGCCCGTGATAATTGCAAGTATGTGATAGTAGCTGTTGATTACTTCTCCAAGTGGATAGAAGCCAAGGCATTAGTCAAGATAACGGAAGAGAACGCAATCAACTTTGTCCACGACAACATCTGGTGCAGATTTGGCCTTCCACATACAATTGTCTCTGATCATGGACTCCAATTCTCTACGGCATTTACAACAGAATTGGGAAGAGTCAAAGTCCGCCATGCAAAATCCTCAGTTAGCAGACCCCAAGGCAACGGTCAAGCAGAAGCTGCCAACAAACTGGTCCTAACAGCCCTTACCAAGAACCTTGAAGGATGCGAGGGTAGATGGTTGGACGAACTTCCCCTAGCTTTATGGGTTGTTCGCACAACCACCCGGGGGCCAACCGGTGAAACCCCATTCGCATTAACCTTCGGTTTTGAGGCTATGGCACCAGCTGAAATGGCCATCCCAATTGTGAGAAACTCCCACTACGATGAGCAAGTCAACAGGGTTAATAGGCTCCTAGACCTAGACCTAGTAGATGAGAAACGACTAGTTGCGCAGATGGGGATGGTAAATTACAAGCAAAGGACCAAGTCATATCATGACAAAAGGGTCATCAGAAGAGTATTCAAAGTAGGTGATTGGGTACTTAGAAAGATTGAGGCAACTGGTCGGAAGGCAGAACAAAACAAGCTCTCCCCAAATTGGGAAGGTCCCTATATCATCATTCAAGTCATTCGAGAAGGGACCTACAGATTGAAGACCAAGGAGGGGAAGGATCTCAAGCATCCATGGCACTCCGACAATCTCCGAAAATATTATCACTAGTCTAGTTTATTTTGCAGTAGATTAGTTTCTTGTTTTCTGTCTTTTGATTTTTAGTTGATAGGATTGCAGTTCGATGTAATCAAGTTTCAGTTTTACGAAAGCAGTTTCTTCCGACATGCAAAGCAACTATCAACTCCTCACACAAACAACAGAAGACGAGAACCTTATCCCCGACTCTTCGAAACATACACCTTACGTCTTGACAAGGGTCCGCCTTGACTCAATGACTATAAGCTCCTAACAGCCAAGACCGAGGGTCCTCCTCGGCCTAATGGCTTTACATCCTGACAAGGGTTCGCCTTGATTCCAGGATTACAACTATCACAGTCAAGTCCAAGGATTTCTCCTCGGCCTAATGACTCGCCTCATGTCAAGACAAGGAAATACCTTGTCACTACGACTAAAAGGCATCACGTCTGAAACCTGTGCACGAGTCATCTTCATCGGAATAAGGAGACGAAAAAGAAGAAATCACCTAACAGTCAAAGCCGAGGAGTCCTTCCTCGGCCTATACGACTTAAGAGTACAGTCAAAGCCGAGGAGTCCTTCCTCGGCCTATACGACTTAAGAGTACAGTCCAAGCCGAGAAGTCCTTCCTCGGCCTAACCACCTGCTCTACAATCAGGGAACGAGGGACCCTCCTCGGATTCCACCTTCACAAATCTGGTGCCTATGCCTAGCATACAAACAAACACAAACAATTCATTGAAACAATATGAATTAAAATAAAAAGGACTTTTTCATTGATATTCAAAGGAAAATACAAGTACTAACATCTACTACAAAAAAGGAAAAAGAAAAATCCTATCCTAAGACTGCTGGCCATCATTAAAAGGCTTTTCAAGCAAATCCTCCGTGATAGAGCCGGGGGGAGGAAGAACAGTTTGATCAGTTTGAGCATCAGTCTTCTCGGCCTCTCCTCCCCCGACCTCGGCTTCCCCATCTTGGATGGCCCCTACCAAGGCTTGAAGATTGCCAGGAACAATTGATGGGGGCACCCATACTTCGCGGACGGCTTGGGCATCCACCTCAGCCATCACCTCCATGTTGTAATCAGAAAATGGAACCAGGTGGTGAAGAGCCCTGGCTCCCTCATCATACTGATCCTGGCTAATCAGCAGAGCAACCTTGTTGATGTCCAAGCCACTGGTGGGGTCAGCCAAGATACGGCGAGCGAGATGGAGATACCCGTCCTCGAACATGGTGGTAGTCTTCTCGTCCACCGCATCCTGGAAGGCCTGGCTCTCCTTGAAGTGAGTCACGGTCACTTCCTCCCTAGTAATAAGGGTAGTTTCATAACCTCGGCATTTGGCTTCGGCTTCCTCGGCCCTCACTTGGACCTCGGCCTTGGCCTTCCTTGCCTCGGCTAGCTCGACTTCCGTCTGCCGGAGATGTTCCTCGGCCTTCGTACGGAGCTCCTCGGCCCTAGCCTTCTCATCACTGGCCCTCAGTACCTCGGCCTCTACCTTGGCCTTGGCCGCCCCCAGCTCGACCTCCTTGGTTTTCAACAGCTCAACCAGGTTAGCCTTCTCGGCCTCACTCTTCTTGTGAGCAGCCTTGGCATCAGTCACCTGTTTCTCTTGGGCCTTGGCCAAGACATTTTCATATGCCGCAATGCTGGCAGCCTACAAGATAAGTTTTGTGTTAAAACCATGAACAAGCACAAGTAAAAGCAACGAGTTTAAAGGTACGAGATAACTACCTCCGCCAGCATAAGTCCCTTACGGCAGAGCAAGTTATCCCTGCTCGGCTTCTCCTTCACCAGGACGTCGTAGGCATCCTCGTCCATGGCCCTTTGGACAGGAGCTCGGCCCAGCCTCAAATGAGGACCCTTCCTGGCCTCCAAATGGAGGCCCTTGAGACGGGGAACGTCGACCGCCCAGCGCCGAGCAAGCTCCTCGGCCTCTTCTTGGGTCTTGATGCTTTAGATGGTGAGGGGAGGAGGAGCCTCAGGATTGGAAGTCTCACCAACATTTGCCAGCTTAGCTGCAGGCTCCTCGACGCTAGCAACTTGGGTCCTCTTGGAGCCAGAGTGCCTTGCGGCAAGGTCGGTCTCTTCGGCCCCCGCCTCCTCGGCATCAACATGGAGGCTATGCCCCTCTGTAGTTGATGGGTTAGCTCGTTCCTTGGACGTAACATCCTCGGCGTTCACCTCCTCGTGAAGTTTGAGGGGAAGGGGATGGTCACCTTGTGCACTCAGGACAAGGTTGCGGGCGTTGGCGTCCTCCTTCCTCTCCGTCAAGCCAGACTTCTTGACTTGTTTCCTCTTCTGTTTTACCAGCTCCATGGGACTTAGCCTTTTCATGACTAGTTCTGCTTCCTCTTCGGGGGTCAAATCTGCAAAGGCAAGGACGAGATGGTTAGATACGGGTAGAAGGAAAGTCAACAATAATGCAAAAAACACAAGTGTCAAAGGATAAAATATTTACATCCGACCACATCTACTTCTTCCAGACATTGGTCAAGGGGAGGGATCTTACACCTCGGACAATCCTCATGAAAAACGAGGCCGGGATGTATTGCCCAATCATTAAAACGCCTTCCCCTCTTAACAGTGACGAGGGGAACCACCCCGTCCTTCGGCCCCGGTATCAATCCTTCCTGGACATAGTAATGATCAGAAGTTTCTATTGCCGACCAGTCGAGAAGCCCCAACTCGGCAAAATTCTCAAGACGCTTAATCAAAGCCTTGGTCCATTCATACTGTTGAACAGGACCTGATGAAGTTGGAGCCTTGCAAGGGGATTGGAACTCCCAGCCTTGGAGGCTCTCAACCCTAATTGCATGGTTTTCCCAACCTGCAACCTTGCTGGACATTGGGAGAAGGCGTTTTGGTTTCTTGGGTGCACTTCGGATGACGAGAAGCCAACTGTCCTTGACGAAGCTGACTTGGTAAAAGTGGTGGAATGCTCCCATAGTCGGCTCAAAACCTAGGCTCCTGCAGAGCACTATAAAGCTTACGAGGACCCGGGTACCATTGGCTCCTAGCATGGCCGGCACTGCCCTCACGTCATCTAAGAATTCGTTGATAAAGGGGTCCAAAGGAAGACGGAGCCCCTGTTGAAATTGTTTGAAGTAAAAGTGGACGTGGTCCTCATTGTAGCAGAAGCTCGTCTCCTCCTTTTTTGTCTTCAAATCGGGTTTGCCAATATAAGTTAACTTATACTCGGCTTTGTCCACCCCGTATGTGGAATACAACTTAGCAAGCATGGGGTTCCCGACCTTTGGAGGCCTCTCTCGTCCCCGTCCTCCTCTTCCTTGGCCTCCCCTTCCTCGGCCTTTATTACCTTCAACTTGAGCCCCTTCCACAAAGGCATCGACTATTCGGGTGGACGAGGAGGTCTTTCCTTCTCTTCCCGTCATATCTGCAAAAAGACGAGGGGACAAAGTTAATTACCTCGTCAATGGCTGATCTTAAGACGGGGAAGGGAGATACCCCTCCTCGTCATTACATAAGGCCGAGGAGGGAGCCTTACCACTCAGACACTCATGAACTATATGATCTGAAGACGGGTAGAACAGTTCAATGTGCTTCATCATCTCTGCCCTATCCTCAAACACAATAATATTGGGGGAATCGGACACGATCCTATCTATTCTTGTGGAATCTGGGTATTGAAGGAACATCCGGGTACGGCCATAACTCCTCAACCTCTTTCCTATATCGTCCAGGGTCAGCATCAACCAAGGTCCCCTCTCTCTCCGGTAAACCCTCAGATTGCCGGTGTGATACCCATAACGGAATCAGGGGGAATGGTCCCAAGAACGAGCCATTTCTAAGGGGAATCAAAGATTAATGGGGGAGTTCATTCAAATATGCAAAGAAACTTACACAAAATTCGGAGAAAATCAAAGATTCAAAGTTTTGAGAGTTGAAAGCAAAAACTCACGAAGAAAAGCTTAAACATTCAACAATGGAGGTTCTTTTTCTTGGCATAATCGAAATCTCTTCTAAAAACCCTAGAAAACGCAAAATCATGAACGAAATGCATAGAAAGGAAGAAAATTCGTACCTGATCTTGAAGAGACGGTCGAAATCACAACAGAAGCAACAACAACGGAAAACTACACTTCGCCGAAAACTGGTAGTGATGAATCTCTGGGGTTCGCCGGTGAATCTCTCGCCTATGCTCTCAAATAATTGGGGTGTGTAAAGGTTTAAATGGAAGGGTTTTCGCTTTTTATACTCGCTTAATCGGGTCAAACCCATGGGTAAAGCAAGAAACCGGGTATGACGCCCCCAAAAATAAATGCTATCAACAATTTTCGAGGCACGTCAGATCTGGGACTCACCATTTATCATCATGGCAAATAACCGGCGGATATTGAAGCGACGCACGGACTGAAGCGCCTTTGACACGTGTAAAACCTGTTCGTATCCCATAAGCCGAAGACGAGATGACTTTTTCCTCGTCGTAGGCCGAGCTAGAAAGTCGGGGGCCACTGAACAGTATAAACCGAGATACGAATATGGGCTTGCCCGAGTTGGGCCCAAAGGGATTGGGCCATAAACATACTTCAAGATACAAGTATCAATACTAAAGTAATAGGGCCGAGGTACCTTCCTCGTATGCCGAGGAGTATCTCCTCGGCCTTACATCCTCATACTTGGCTCATCTTACTTCGAGATATCATAAGTGACGAGGAGAGAAAAGTTCTTACCTCGGCATGTCATCAAATGACGAGGAGACAGAATCATGCACCTCGGCATATTTACCTGTCGGTCAATCACCAAATGACGAGGAAGCAGAATCATGCCCCTCGGCCTACTCGCCCAGGCCGAGATAAAACATTCATGCTCCTCGGCGTTCCGGCTAGCAGATCATACAATCATATTCAAACAAGGATTCCACAGTTATGATCCAATCAGGATTGTAACCACCAACACCAATTCAAGTCAAACATTGACTCCTTAACAGATATAATTCTCTTAAGATTATATCTTATCTCTTTACAAGTTCAATTCTACATGGATTCTATCAATCCATCCCTATAAATACAAGCTCTATGGCTCATTATTTGGTATGTTACTTTTTACAATACAGAAACTCTGTCAATTTAGTTTCTTACATACAAATCGTGAACTTACTCTCACGCCGGAGGGCATTTAGCCGGATCCGCCCCGGCTTAGTTTACGTGTTTTCTCTTATTTGCAGGCCTTGCAATCTCCGGAGCATCCGAACGCTTGGATTTGGACTGATTTGACGATTTTGGCATCATCAATATAACTTTTTTAATTAAAAATCGTTATGTTCCTTGAATTCAAAATGATCATTCATTTTGTGTTGGAGGGAGTAGTTCTTCTGGATTCTAAAATTTAATATTTTTCATATTTATTATATATACTATGGATATTTTTATTTCTCATCTTTTATATGGTTTTTAACTTTTACCTTTACTTGGATATATTTTAATAAATAATGTCATACACAATGTTTTTATACATTTGTTATATTTATATTTTGGTTGTAATCTTCTCTATCGTAGCTTTATATTTATATTTTTCATTATATTTTCTTTTGTAACTTTTTTTTGGGGAGTTCATGCTTATTTATTTTTCATAGTTTTACTGTAATAAGTTTTTTGTAGTTTTTTATTGGAACCTAGTTTTTTTCTTCATAATTTTTTTGTATGTAATTTATATTATTGTTATTTTGAGTTTTTGAATATTTGTAATTACTAATAATACGTATGAATTTTACCTAGTATATATTTAGGTAATAAAAATAAAAGCTTGAATTTTACATTCTTTTATCATCAATAAATGTGTAACAAAATTTGTCGTAGGCTTATAAAATGTTTGGGACGAACCTGCTCAAAGTATTGAAAAAAGAAAAAATGAAGAGTGAGTCTTGTGAAAAATCAATTTATTCTATATATTAAAAAAAACGAGTTTTTAAACAAAGATCTTAATATTCTATTACTACGAAGCACTCAAAATGTCACAACCGTAGCAAAATCGAAGCAAATTTTATTTCAGAAGCAGTTGTAGGACCAATCACAAGAGAGAGAAGAGGCAACTCCTTATCACTTTGTTGCATGCCTTTTTCATTCGGGCAGACAGTGGCGGATCAAAAATTCATGTTTAGAAGGGTTAATTTTTAACATAACAAAAAACTTAAGTTACAATATAAAAAATGATAGTAAAATTTAACACAACATATGAAGCCTATTTTTTTTTTCATTGTTATTGTTATTGTTATGAGCTCAAATATTGATTATAAAATAATAAGAATATGGCAACCTACTTCTTGTTAATAATAATGTAATGTCATGGATGTCACACTCTTTATCAATGTCCACAGTCACATCACTTGTGTATAAAAACTACTCAAACCTATTAGACTATACGAAGAAGACATTGCAAAGAACAATTACTACTTACTCCCTTCGGCCCTAAAAGATTCCCTACAGACATTTTACAATTGTTAAGGAAAAGTTTAACCTTCAGACCTTAAGTAGATTTCTTGACTAACATTTACGTTTCCTAAACTTAGAAATGAGATATACTTTTTGGGACAAGTCAAAATAACAAATGGGACTATCTTTCAAGTTTCAAGGACGGAGGGAGTATTTACTAAGCAAAGACATTGCATTAAACAATTACCATTTCTTATGCCCAGGTGTGATTTACGTTGAAGACCAAGTTGTAGTGCAAATGGGCGGCCGCTCAGCACCCACATGGACGACCGCCCAGGTTCCGATTTTCAGAATTTCAGTTTCCTAATCTAAGGAGGATTTCATGCTCCTTCCTATTTTTCTACCCTTTCTTGCCCTAGGTTAAATAGAAAATGGAGGGGATTATTTTTTTATGCTTTATTCTCTTTAGTTTTCAAGGTTTGAAGAATTGAAGAATTTCATCTCTTCAATCATTGGTTCAGGTTTATGTTTCTTTATTCAAGTTTTGTAATTCTTAGTATGAGTATGAGTAGCTAAATTTCTATTAGTTCGCGGATTGGTAGTAACTCTTATTTGATCTTTATGCTAAACTTTTAATTATCATTTACTTGTGGTTTTAGTTCATCCTAATATTCTTAATTTGTATTTGGTACAATTCTTGCACTTGCGTGGAGAATTGTGCATGAACACTATTAGGGTGATTGGACTCGATTGACGATCTTGCGTGAATCGATTGAGTCTAGGTTTCATCAATTCTTTTGTTCTTAATGAATTGAGCTTTTGTTGGTTTGATCTTGCGTGATAATTGATAATTGCTCAATAAAAGAATTGCAACCCGGCCATCTAACCGTCCCAATTCTTATAAAAGTGATGAAACCCTAGAACCTAATTAATATTTTTATCATATAAAAGCATAAAGAGATAATATGTGGTGAACCCAATCCGTGGACTAGTTGTTTTAATCCTTGAATTACTTCTTTGAATCTGCTTATTTGTTATTTTAGTTGTTTAATTTCCTTTTGTGATTAGTTTTTAATAAATCAAAATGAAAACCCCTTTCTGGTTACATTTCGCACAAATTAAATCAACTTGTTAAACACTCAAGTCTCTGTGGTTCGACCCTTACTTGTACCTGCTACTTCGATACTTGTACTTGCAAGGTTTTTTTTATTACACAGTGGAAATTTCATCCATCAATAACCTCCCGATCACAAACCAGAACTCCCCTCTGCCTCAGATGTGTTATGCCAAACACCAAACTTGTCCTCTGGAGAACCAAAATTGTATCTTTCTAGACACCCAAATGTGTTACGCCAAACACCAAAATACTTGCTGCAACAGTTGATCAGACCCGTTCAACAAGTAAACAAACGTGTCTACCTGACACTCAAATGTATCCCCGTACACCCAAATTGTGCTGCGCCGAGCACACCAATGTGTTTCCAATACACCCAAATGTGCCACTGCATTAGGCACTCAAAATTGCCCTAATCGGAAATTGGGCAAATCCAGTCGACATTGGATCTTGCCAGCCTAAACAGATGAAGTGGCCATATCCGTGGAATCCCCAATTGTACGTACTTTTTCTCGATTCCTTCCTCGCTTCCCAATTGTGTGTATTGACCTACTCACCGTGGCTTGCCCAGTTCAACTCCACCTTGAGTAACTTGTTGCTCTACCTGTTTATCAACCACCCCACACGAAGCCATGCAACATGCTTCCTTCAGATGTGTCTCTACCATACCCTCTGTTGTACGATGCTTGACATCCAAACCCAAAAACGTAGATCCTTGGAGGACGTACAAGGAACCTTGTTTTACCCCTTTCAGAATTACATTCGAACCCTTGCAGACATCTACTGCTCCACCTTCACCTTTGAAACTGTATCACCTCTTGTCTAGCCGACTAAGCGATATCAGATTCTTCGTTACTTCAGGAACATGCCTAACCTTGTTCAATGTACAGAACTTACCACCCAAAGTTTGCACCCTAATGGAACCTATGCCAACTACCTTGCAGAAAGAACCGTTAGCAACATAAATATCACCCCTTCCGTCTCCTCGTACGTTGCAAATCATTCCCTGTACGAACACATATGATAAGAAGCCCTAGAATCAAGAATCCATTTATCTTTCATACCTTTGTCTTCTTCGGTTACTAGGGCATAGTCCTCCTCATCATCTTCTGACATAGCTGCAGTAGACCCAGATTGCTCGCTCTTATTCAACCTGTGACATTCACGTTTCTAATGCCCATTTTCCTTACAGTAAGTACATACATCTTCAGGTCTTGGACCCCTTGTTTCTCCTACCTTGGCCCCTATTGCCTTATGCAACCAACCCTACTGACTGAGATTCTGTAGATAAACCGCTCGCCTTGCGACGCAGATATCTGGTCTTAAGATTATTCTTAACCTCTTCAAAGTAACCGTATCCTTACCATTAATGCAGAAATCCAGAAATCCCTCATATGACAGTGGTAAGGAGACACACAATATAAGAGCAACATCCTCATCTTTAACCTTAACATCAATATTATGTAACTCAAGTAATAAAGATGTAAACCGATCTATATGATCCCTAATAGGCGTACCTTCAATCATTCAGAGAGAATACATCTTCTGCTTCAGATACAACTTGTTGGTTAATGATCGTGTGAGATACATATCTTCCAATGCAAGCCACAAAGCACCTCCGGAATCAGTATCTGCAATATCCACCAGAACATCATCATCAAGGCACCTAATAATTTTAGAGTGGGCCCTCTCATTTAGTGCGATCAGATCTGATTTTTCCTTCTCGGATGCCTTCCCCGAATCCTCTGCTGTTGCAGCCGCTACAACACCTATGTAACCTGCTACCGATTCGCCATTTGAATCCTGACGATTCAAGATTGCAGCAGCCATCGGAGCCCATAAATCCTTGTCTTTCAACAAGGCCTTCATCTTGATCTGCCAAAGAGAAAAACTATTCTTCCCATTGAACTTATCAACTGGTGATTCAATTCCTGATCCCATCTTCTTCTTATACAGCGGAGAACCCCTAGACGTTTATCAACCTCACCGTCTCTAATACCAGTTTGTTATAACAGATCTATGTAGAAGATAGAAAATAAACCAATCACACAACACAACGATATACATGGTTCACCAACTTGTCTATGTCCACGGGCAGAGGGTAAGAATATTATTATCAACTGGCAATCACCAAATATAATCTCTAACCTAATGCATGAACTTCTTGATTATAAGAATTCACAACTGTGCAAACCCTAAATGTAGAGAAAACAGAGAGACAAGAAAACCCTTATAACACCTAGAATTATTGATCTATATCACACTAGAAATTACAACCTTAAAAACTGATAGGGAATAGGGCTTATTTATACTGCCTCCTAACCCTGGAGGGTTTTAGAGTCCTGCATCAAATCTGTCGCTGATCAGGCCTGAAACCGCCTAGGGCGCGATTGCCCCGTCCGCTCAAACATGCACCACATGATTGCCCCTTCCTAGGGCGCGATCGCCCCAAAATTCCAGAAACTGCACGCGGTCGCGCTCCTTGCCTGGCGCGGACACTCCCTAGGTGCTGTCACAGGAATTATCGATTTCCCCCTTGTTCAATTCTCTAATTAGTTCCCAAGTTAGATGGCATCAAACCCCAACACAACGGTTGCTCTTAATTTGACCCGCACATTTATACATTATTGATATGACAAAAATTGCACATATGCAACATTCTGTCTACTAATAGTAAGAATAGAAAATTTCAATAGTGTACTTTTCTTGTTAGGGCTTTTCAACATAATTTTTTGATATATACATCTCTCTGATTCAATTGAAACTCGGGGCAATACTCAGGGAAATACTTTTAGGTCAAAATCAAGAAATTTAAGGGAATTGGGTGAGAATTTAAATAATAAAAACAAAAATTAGAATGCGAAGGTGTGAGAATTGATCACATATTTCACACACAATTGATGAAAATCACATAAAATTTGAAAAGAAATTTCCAATTTTATAGGCCTAATAGGAAAAATAGATCGTTTTCAAAAAACCTTAATTTTTTAGGGATTTGAGATTAGATACAGAAAAGAAATGAAGAGGGGAGAAACAAACATTGAACTTCAAGAACGGCGGTGAACAGTCGTGGTGAGTGGTGTTCGCGTCACATCGTCTCCTGCGTTCGTGAATTGCGGGCGAACTAGAGAGGTCCTGTAGTGTAATTGTGTTTGTAAATTTGTTTTTTAACCCTCTTACTATTGTGTTATATATGTGGATTTAAATGAAAATTTTAAGGGGTCTTTCGCATTTTTTCAGGGGAATCAATGCTGAAATTGATAATATTTTCAAGGGTGAAAGTGGGGAAAAAGGGGAAAAGTCATGGGGTCAGTTGAACCCCTTCTCTTTAACGTAGATCCACCCCTGAATTCAGGTCATGGTCATGTATTTGTTTAAATTTGGAAGATGTGGGTATTGGATACCCGCAACAACTTTTACATTGACAGTTTATATAAATAATTGTCAGTGCAAAATTGCAAATATAAAGAGTGTCATTACACATGTTATTAAGTGTCAATGCATATGTAATTAAGTATTAATATTTTTTGTGAGTGCCAATACAAGTGTTTAAGGGTGACAATGCTAGTGTTAATGAGTGTTAGTAACAATATTATTGAATATTGTGTTAGGCTCCATTTGATTCGCGTAAAACGACTTTCAAAAAATGATTTTCCGTAAATATTTTTTGGAAAATGAAAATGTTTATCGAAAAATGACATAAACGTATTTTCGGATGTTTGATATATTTAAGGAAAATGTTTTAAGAAAAACATTTTCTTGTATTTGATAAATTTATAAATAAAAATTCAAGTGGAAACACAATCTGGGATAGGTTGGGGTGGGGTAG
The DNA here is from genome assembly GCA_022495995.1 of Adenophora triphylla var. japonica. Lineage (NCBI taxonomy): Eukaryota > Viridiplantae > Streptophyta > Magnoliopsida > Asterales > Campanulaceae > Adenophora > Adenophora triphylla. The sequence goes on along the minus strand of JAFEMH010002322.1, from coordinate 49,945 downwards.
GCTGGGGTGGTGAAGGTAGGGTGAGGGGGTGTTGGGGTGGGTGCGGTGGGAGTTGTTAAAAAACAATTTTAATATGAGTAGAATTTTTTTTTGCCCCAAGGGTGGTGGGGGAGTTTTTAAAAAATAATTTTTAAATAAGTAAAAAAAATTGACCGGCGGGGTGAGGAGGGGGTACGTTGGGAGGAGGGGGTAGGGAACGGGTGGTTAATGAGAGATGAGTAACGTGGGGGGTATATGGAGAGTTGGGAGTTTGAATCGTATTAATATTTTTTGAAAAATGAAACACGGAGGAAAATTCTGTAAGTCATTTTACATAGAAAAGTGAAGAAAATATTTATCGGCAAACATTTCCTATTTTCGGTGCTTACCAAATATCGGAGAATGGGGAAAATATTTTTCAAAAATTATTTTCCCCCAAACAAACGGAGCCTTAGTATTAAAGAATGTTAAAAGAGTATTATAGGGTATTGTCATTTATTTACACTACTACTGACACTTATTACGCTACCTCTAACACTCTTTAAGATTATAATTGATACTTTTAAACACTACAAATGGTACACTTGAACACTAAATCTGGCAATTTTTAACACTATCACGGGTCTCTTAACACTATCGTTGCAATTATTTAATACTACTACTAGTATTTAAAATTATGTCTGACACTATTTAACATTATCTCTGTCACTCTTTAATACCATATCTAACACTACTTAAAAATATCATTTGCACTCCCTATTACATACTCCCTCCGTATCACTTCAACTTGCAAAAAAAAAATAAAAAAAAATTGTCATGTCACGAGAATTATGAGAAAGTATATAATATTAAGGTGTTGTGAGTGTAGATAATGAGGTATAAGAGAGAAAGTGAGGTATAATACTTCCTCGTGTCCAAAATAACTGTCATTTTTTAGGAAAATATTTGGTCCCAAATAATTGTAGCTTTTAGTTCAAAAACAATAAATTTCCTTTTTTACCCTTACAATAGAATTCCTTTCACTTCATTAATTGAATTGTTAAAGAGTATTAATGTACGAGAGATGGACAATAAATGGGGATAGAATTTTCATAATTAACTTGTACTACTAATTGTGTTTCTTAAAACTAGTGAAAAGTTCAAAAGCGACATTTAATTTGGACTAGAGGGGGTAAGTGTTTATAGTAGTTGTTGTGAGTATAACAAATAGACCCCACTATTTATTAAGTAATAAAAACTTTTCATTTATGAATTTTGCAAGTTTAAATGAGACACCTAATGAGGTAAGTTTTGCAAGTTGAGTTGGAACGGAGAGAGTATATTGACACTTTCCAACACATAAATTGGCACTTTCCAACATATAAACTGATACTATTTATAGGTTTAAAGTATTAGAATGAAGGAGAGAGAGACGAACTCAATCATACAAGGTAGACAGGAATAATATGAAAGACTCAATTGATTATGTTGTTAGAGGTACATATTTATAGGGTTACAATGGGAGGAGGTAATCTCCTATAAGATTTCTAGATCTATACAATCTTCATATTCTAATACAAGAATTGAGTTTCCTAAAATATATATAACAATATATACTTGAATATAATATTATGATATTATATTCCTAATATGCTCCCGCAAAATGGACGATCCTTGGATAAGTCCAATCTTGAAGAATGATGACATGAATCGGGTTTAATGTAGCGGGTGGACACGGATGTATTCCCGGACGTATATGTGACTGTAGGGTTGTGACAGAAAAAAAAGTGGTCCGTACGTCCGTGGTTGGAGGCCAGTTTTGAACATGGCAACTCGGTTTAGTTGTGGGGCGGTTTGAGTTTTGCCGTCGTACCCAAGGAAAGTGGTTCGTACGTCCGTGGTTGTAGGCCAGTTTTGAACATGGCAACTCGGTTTGGTGTGGGGCAGTTTGGGTTTTGCCGTCGCACCCAAGGAAAGTGGTTCGTACGTCCGTGGTTGGAGGCCAGTTTTGAACATGGCAACTCGGTTTGGTGTGGGGCGGTTTGGTTTTTGCCGTCGCACTCAAGAAAAGTGGTCCATACGTCCGTGGTCGTGGAAGGGTGGTGGCTTTGATGGTAGGGCGGTATGGTGGGGAATTTAGGTGGTGATGGTGTATAAAGGGGTTTCGGCTAGGGGTGGTTGAGCCGAGGGTGTTGAAGGAGAAGGAGAGAGTTTTGTTGGTGGGTGGCGGAAGCTATGGGGTGAGGGGGTGAGGGGGTAGGGCGGCTTGAGGGTTTTGCCGCTAGGGTTTTTAGAAGGTGGAATGTGGTGGAGTTTTGATGGTGGGGCGGCTTTAGGGTTTTGCTGCTAGGGATTTGGCGAAGAAGTCCTATTATGGATCTTATTCCTCTGACACCATATTAGAATGAAGGAAAGAGAGACGAAGTCAATCATACAAGGTAGAGAGGAATAATATGAAAGACTCAATTAATTATGTTGTTAGAGGTACATATTTATAGGGTTACATGGGAGGAGGTAATCTCCTATAAGGTTTCTAGATCTATACAATATTCCTAATGTAATACAAGGATTGAGTTTTCTAAACTATATATAACAACATATACTTGAATATAATATTATGATATTATATTCCTAATATAAACTTGACCAGAAAACATGTCCCCTTAAATCTCATCCCATCACCGTCTGCCATTCACCTCAACATTAAACAAATATTTTCTTCTTTCCTCCAATCTAAACCATTTTATTAAACCCATATACTTGTATTACATAATTCCCAACACCCTACATATATAAGATACTAGCAGTCATGGGTAATTTCCCGAAGCTTCTTTTGTGTAGGCCCTTCTTCAGGCTTCCCAAGCTCGCGGTATCCTCACAAAATGAGTTGATCGAAGAAGGCCAAGATTTTTGTGCGATCCGGGTTTTCTCTTAACCTAATGTCGCGTATTTAAAAAATCTCTTTTTTCTAAATGGTAGGAAAAACTAATTTTGTTAGGACCAATCTAATATTCTATTAAGGGGGATAGACTTGCCAATATCACGAGGCAATTAGGTTTTGATCATTATTTGTTTCCATGTGCACAACTTTAGTGGGGTGCGATCATACCAGCACTAATGCACCGGATCCCATCAGAACTCCACAGTTAAGCGTGCTTGGGCGAGAGTACTACTAGGTTGGGTGACCCCCTAGGAAGTCCTCGTGTTTCACCCCCACCCCAAATTTTTTGGTGGGACCTTCTTTTGTGGGCTAAATATTTATGGTTCAGTGGTTAGGAGTCATCCTTACCAATATATAGCTCCCGAGACCAATCCTTTTAGCGTGTTTGGGAGAGGTTGGGCAGAGTTATGGTTAAGAAAGGGAGGGATGCGCTCTGGAGAGACGAGCACGACCGTGCCAAAAATAGTTGCACGACCGTGCGACGAGCGATTTTGAGGCGATTGGAAGGCGATTTCTTGTTTTGGCAGGATTTTTTGGCCAACAATGGTTATGCCACCGGCGCTTGGGGGTAAGGACCTTCCCCAATGTTGGGTAAGGGTGGGGATCTACTATTCCTCACAATTTGCATGCAAAAATGGATCAAAAGGAGGTTTTGGAGAAAGAAGTTGCAACCCAATCTAGGGTTTTATCCTATTCTGATGCAGTCAAGGGAGATCGTGGGGTTGATGGGATGTTTATCAATACTTTTGAAGGCTTGAAAGCACCACCATGACCAATCTCCAAACTCGGAAAGATGGGAAGATCGCGAATGAGCAAGGGAAAGATGGGATTCGAAAGGATGAGGTAGGACCATCCAATAAGTAGGTTGATGACAAGGTGCCTTCAAAAAACTTGACTTTTGGTGAGGTGACTATTCTAAAGAATATGGGGGTGTTGAAAATATTAAGGGTGTGAAAGCCAATAAGGTTCAAACCTCGAATCCTTTTGCAGCTTTGGAGGGAAATGTTGATGATGATGAGGTAGATAAGGATGAGACAAAAGGGGAACAACTTTGTTAGTTAAACAAGGAGGATTCACTGAGTTCTAGCTTAGATAAGGGTATTCCAAACTCGGAATCGAAAGTAATAGAGGTGATGCAGGGTAATATGATTGAGATTGTTGATTCACCTCAGGAATTACAAGGGGCGGCTTCGGATCCTCAGGTTGGAGAGGTGGTGAAATAGGATTTAGTGACGGGTAATAAGGAAGGTGATGGTGGGGGTTCTAATGATGAGGATTTTTCTTCTGCTGAGAAGGGGGGGGTATACAAGATTCTTTATTTTCTGGTGTAGTAATCTCGAAACAAGGAGGGAACAAACAAGGGCAACAGAAGGTGTCTCCTCGGATGACCCAGATCAAGCTTACAGGGGTAACTTCTTCTTCTTCTAGTCTCCCATGACGATAATTATTAGAAATGCTAGGGGTGTGGGGAATGTGGAAAAAATGGATGCCTTAAAATTGTTGGTCTCAAAACATAAGCCGTGGTGAACCCAAACTCTTGGGGGATAGACTTGCCAAGATCGTGAGGCAATTGGGTTTTAATCATTATTTGCATAGGAATCCGATAAATAGGCATATATGGATTTTATGGAGCTCCGGTATTGATATGGGTATGGTTTCTAGCTCGAGCCAATAAATAACAGCCCGGGTTAAAGCTAGTGGGGATGATTATGGATTACTTTCCTTTGTGTATGCTAGTTGTGATAGACTTGTTCGTCAGTCTTTGTGGGCAGTATTGACGCAACTTTTTGTACAGTTTGATGAGCCTTGGTTGGTTGGGAGAGACTTCAACATTATTTCCCAGTCGTCAGAGTAATTGGGTGGTAATGGATGGGATTTTACGGGTATCGACAATTTTAATTATTGTATAACAGCAACAGGAATTTCTAAGGTTGATTTTGAGGGTAATGTATATACTTGGTGTAATGGGCAGGATGGGTTGAAGCGTATTTGGGAGAGGTTGAACCGAGTTATGGTTAACGGAGCCTTCATTTTGAAGCATGGCAACGTGACAGTAACACATCTTCCAAGGGACAAGTCAGATCATTCTCCTATCAAGGTAAATTTCTTGGTGATTTCAAAATCGGTGTATGTGTTTAAATTTCAAAAGATGTGGCTTGATCATGCCGAGTTTCAAAGTTTTGTTCAAGGGATTTGGCAGCTGTAGTATGGTGGTAATGATTTGGAGAGGTTGCACAGAAAACTCCATGCTCTTCATAAGGCTCTTAGGCAATGAAATTGGGAGGTTTTTGGGAACATCTTTCATAAGATAGACAAACTTTAAGATGATATTATGAGTTTGGATGTTCAGCTTCAACAAGGTTGGGATGGTAACCTAGCTCAGTCTATCAAGTAGAAAAAGGAAGAGTTGGCTCAGGTTTTACGTTGGGAGAATGACATGAAGCAACATCAATCGAGGCAGTTATAGGTGTAAGATGGGGACAGGAATTCAGCATTTTTTCATGTTAGTATCAAGGAACGGAGACGGATGAATTCCTTAAAATTGCAGCTATCAGATTGTTCTTGGTGTGAGAATGAAAAGGTGATGGGCAACTTAGGTGCGGCATATTTTGAGGGCACATTTCAATCCGCCCCTCATGTGATTGAGGATAGCCTTTTTGTTGGTATTTGGGAGGCTTTTACAGAGGAGGATAACATGTCTATTACATCGATTATGAATGAACAGGAGATATGGGAAACCATCAAGTCCTTAAATGTGGATAGTGCTCTGGGGTGGATGTCTTCACATGTCAATTTTTCAGGGGTTGTTGACCCATTATAAGGTTGACGTTGTGGCTGGGGTTTAAGCTTTCAATAATGGAGCAGAGTTGCCTAGAGGTTTGTCCTCTAATGTTCTTGCTTTGATTCCGAAGGTTGATAAGCCTAGGTATTTTAAGGACTTCAGACCGATAAGCTTGTCTACTTTTATGAATAAGGTTATCTCGAAAATCCTTACTATTTGTTTGGATTCGGTGATTCCAAAGGTGATCTCCTCGGAACAAACTGGTTTTATTAAGGGAAGGGGCATCCAAGAGAACATTGCTTTGGCTCATGAGTTGGTTCATTAGATTGATCAAAAGTCATAGGGGGAATGTTCTTTTAAAACTAGACATGTCAAAGGCATTTGATCGGTTGGAATGGGATTTTTTGTTTCGTGCCTTGGCGTCATTTGGTTTTAATAGCAGATTTTGTGACTTGATTTGGAGGTTGGTCCAAGGTAATTGGTACTCGATCCGTATGTGAGGTGTTTCACATGGATTTTTTGCATCTTCTATGGGTGTGAAGCAAGGGGACCCTCTATCCCCTCTTATGTCTATTATTTCCCAGGAAGTCTTATCTCGAGTACTACATAGAGCAGTTGAGGATAATATTTTCATACCTTATATGCATGGACGTAGAGGTTTTTCGATATATTTGCTATATGTCGATGATATATTGTTATTTTTCAATGGGAAGAGAAGCTCTATTAAAGGACTTCGAGGGGTCTTGGCGACATATGAAAGGGCATTTGGGCAGCTCATCAATCTTGAGAAGAGTGTCTTTTTATGTGGGTAAGAGGATGAGGAACTTTGAGGTTGGAAATATTCAGAGATGATCGGGATTCACTCACCAACAATTTCCTCTTAAGTATCTTGGAATTCATTTGTTTAAAGGAATGATACAATGGGTACACTTTGCGAAGTTGGAAGCCAAGATCATGAAGCAGATAAATGGGTGGAAGGCGAGACTTTTGTCTTTTGGGGGTAAGTTGATTTTGATAAAGTCGGTTTTGAGCAGTATTCCAATTTATTCCATGTGAGTACTCAAGGTGCCCTAGGGTGTGATCAGAAATATAGAGAGCAAGTTGGCCAACTTCCTATGGAGTAGTGGTGGGGAAAGAAAGGCTCATTGGGTTACTTGGCATGAAGTTTGCAAGCCAATCCAAGAGGGAGGTGTTTAGGGGTGCGTTCTATGGGAGAGGTTGATAATGCCTTGTTGGCTAAATTAGCGTGGGTAGCCAAGCATGGCACAACATTGTGGGCTCGATTTATTAGGGAGAAATATGGGTTGCGAATTGCGGATTCCAGTTCCCATGCATGGAAAGCGGCTGCATATTTTCTACCACATCTCGAGGAGTGTAGTCGATGGATCATTGGCAAGTGAGATATTCGCTTTTTGGTGGATGATTGGTGTGAAATTCGGCTAGGGGACCAAGTCCAGAGGATTATACTCTTACGGTACATGATGGGTTGACTATGTTAGATGATTTGCTTTGTTTTATTCCGGGTCACCTACATGATAGTATTCTGAGGGTTTATATTGATATTAATTTGGAGGATAGGGTGATGTTTGATCTAACAAAGCCAAGTGAGTTTGAAATTGTAGCTTGGTAGAATCATACTCGCACCCACAGTCCTTTGGTGGATTGGGATGCAAAGACTTGGCACAAACACATTTCGACCAAGGTTAGTGGTTTTTGGTGGAGGTTGATGCACAATGGCCTCCCGGTGGATGCTAGACTGTAGGAGAGGGGCTTTAATATCCCACCACATTGTGTATGTTGCTCGTCTGGTGACCATAGGGAGACTTTAGAACATTTGTTTCTTCATTAGACCATGTCATTGGCTTTGTGGCAACATTGGTCGACTTTCTTCGGGTTAGGACATCAATATGCAGATTTATATCATTTATGGGATACTTGGTGTGGTGGACAGTCTCAGAGGGCTCAGTTGGGATTGGTTTGCATGGTTATAATGATGTTTGTCTGTTAGGGATTATGGAAAGCTCGCTGTAAAATGGTGTTTGAGGGTAAGCCGATGGAATGGGGATCTATCATTGACGGGGTTCACCATGCATTGGTTGAGATGTGTTCTCTATTGATTCCCAAGGGGAAACCAACAGTGGAGTCACGTGCCATCTTAGGTAGTTTGGGTTTACGAGTATCGGAGGTGAAGCTTAGAAAGTCGAGAACCTTGGGTGGGATCATTCACGTACGACATTTCACACAATGAAGACGGATGACTCCTCAATTTAGGGGGTTTGCTCAAGAGGGGTGTCATTCGGGACTGGAGGGGTGGTTTTATTCGTGCCTTCTCTTTCTTCTATGGGTTGGGCATCAACATGCAGGCGAAGATAAATGCACTAAGGGATGGATTACGGTTATGTCGAGACCTTCATTTGACCTCGGTACAGGTGGAGTCCGATTCGATTGTGACGGTGGGGATTTTGAGAAGGCGTTACAAAGGCCCTTGGCAGTACATATATGAGGTAAGGGAGTGTGCTCAACTGTTGGGAGATTTTGGTATTCGTCATGTTCTACGAGAAGCAAATGGGGATGCAGATCGCCTAGCAGCAGTGGCACATGATCATCTTCAGCGTATGGAGTACATGCATGCTAGAGATCTTCCGGGGAGGTGTTACAAGGCTTGAGATTTGACGATTCCGGATGCTATGTGGTTTGATGTTGACTGGGGACGAATAATATTGATCTGGATGATTTTTCTGAGGTAGCTACACGGCACGACCGTGCATCATATAAGACGTGGTCGTGCCAATATTTTTGGAGTTCTTGGGGTAGCCTCAACAGGATTGGCACGACCGTGTTGGGGACACGACCGTGCAAGATTTTGGAGGGCCGTACGTGGTCATGCTACATTGGAGGACTCGGTCGCGCGAAAGATATTGGATTTTTTTGGTTTACTCACGACACAAATGGCACGACCGTGTGTCTTAAAGAGCACGTTCGTGCAAAGATGTCTAGAACGTTGGTTTGTTTTGTTCAATTTTGGTATTTTGTTTCCGTTAGGGCTTTACTTGTTTTTTGGGTTGGGCTAGGACTTGGATGTTGTTGGGTTTTAGAGTTGGGCTAATCTTCCTCTCGTTTTTGTACTCTTTATTTTAGATTGAATAAAAATTTTCAGGTGTTGTCCTGGTTTTCACAAAAAAAAAAACTAATATTCTATTAAATAATTAAAAATAATGCAACAAATTAAATTAAAATTGAACAAAATTGAGAACCTGATAGGCAGATGGTAACAATGTTGATCAAATAGAGGTCTGCAAATTTTGGCAGTGTCCTAAGACAAAATTTCGTCCGCGCTTGTGATGCAGCCTTGGACGTTGCCTAGAGGATACAACTATTCTGGACAAGTTCTTGCACAAGAAATTGTTCCTGACAAATTTATTTTATGTGCTTCAGAAGATAAAGAAGGAACAGAGAAGATGAAAAAATTATAAGTGTTTTTTCCACAAACTGAAATGGTCTTTATTGGCCCCATAATTTTTTGAACAATAACAACTTTTTAGTCAAACAAAGATTTTTCAGACAGACATAACAGTCTTGGCAGTTGCAGCTGTCAAAACAGTTACATTTGATACTATCCGAAATTAAATTATTTATAAAAATATTAAAATTTATTAATATAAAAAAATAATTTCAGATCCACAGATCCACAAAGACCCAATCTTTGACAATTTATATAATTATATTTTATCCATTAAATACCCAATAGAAAGTGCATCAACCCCAATTCCATCATCAATTAATGAGTCCATAGATACATAGTTATATAGACACTTTATTTTTTATTTCTTTTCAATATATGAGACAAAATCCCACACATAAGCTCCAACATTTTTTTTCATAAAATTAGTGGGCAGCTCATGCTTCGCACGGAAAATTACTTTGCCAAATTTTTTGTAATTTGCCTTTTTATGTTTTTATTTGATAAAGTAGCATAATATTTTTTCGATGATTTAAATATATTTTTTATGAATCAAAATATTGACATTTATAAATTCAGAATATTTTTACTTAGCTTTTGTTGTACATAGTTTGTACTTATTATAACAATTGAAATTTGAATAATAACAATAAATTACTATTGTTATTAGTTAACCTCTAATTTTATAGATAATTGAATTAATATTATTAGCTATTATTTTTTATAATTAATGATTTTACACTACATACATATATTATTATTAGTAAATATAATTATCAGAAAACATTATATACATCTAATGTATTAGTATAATAATATTTTTATTATGTTTTAAAAGTAATTTTCTAGTTATGGTTAACTAATATAGTAACAATCATCTTAAATAGAAAGTTATATGAAATAGTGATCTTAAATAGTAAGTTTAACATCTAATATTTATCAAATACGAAGTATATTAACTATTAAATTAAACATTAATAGTTATACTATGTATAATAACTATTATTAGTAACTAATATTGAAGCATTATCTAATATATTCTTATGTATTAAAAAATTAATGTTTCCAATTATATTTTACTATCATGATATCTATTATTTAAATAGTAAGTTTAATAGTTATCATATATAGTAATTTTTATACTTAACTAATAATATTAGCTTATATTATATTAAACTAAATGATAATAGTTATCCTATATAATTATGTATGATTAACTAATACTATTAATAATAATAATTAACATATATAGTAACTATTATAATTAACTAATACTAGTAATAGTAATAATTTTAGTAACTATTATAATTAACTAATAATAGTAGTAGTAATAGTTGATCTATATAGTAACTATTAAAATTAACTAATGATATTAATATTGATAGTTAACCTATATAAGTGATTATTATGATTAACTAATATTAATAATAATAATGTTAACATGTATAGTAACTATTAAAATTAACTAATACAATTAATAATAATCGTTAATATATACTCCCTCCATTCATTTAGTAGGTTCACAGTTACTGTTTACACGTTGATTAAGGAGGGATTATTATATTGAAAGTGTTGTGAGTGTGAAAGTAAAATAGGAGAGAGAATGAGTGGAGGGAATAGTAAATTATTATGGTATTGTGAGTATTAAAATAATGTAGGAGAGAGAATGAGTGGAGGGAATAGTAAATTATAGTGGGGTAGGGTTAATATTTTAATAATATAAAGTTTCCATTTTAGGAAAGAAACAAAGTGTGAACCATGTAAATGGACGCCCAAAATAGAAAGTGTGAACCATGTAAATGGACGGAGGGAGTATTAACTATTATAATTAACTAATACTATTAATAGTAATAGTTATTATAGCTAACTAATACTATTAATATAGTTAGTTTACTTATTTAATAACTATTTTAGTTAACTAATACTATTAATAATAATAGTTAATCTATATAGTAACTACTATTATTAACTAATAGTATTAGGACCCACTTCCTCTAAAGGCCAATCTGGCGAGATTAAAAGCCAATGCATGACATAATAGATATAAAATTTCATATACACCACTCGCCCTATTATAACTGACTTATAAGACTACTTCATATTTTAAAAGTAACTTATAAAACTTATTTGTCTTTTTTAACTCACTTATAAGACAATTTTTACAACAAAAAAAATCAATCAAAATTTTCAATAATAAAAACAAATTAATCTTATAATTTACATATTAAAACTCTTATAAGACAATTTTTTCAACCAAAAAATCAAAATTTTCAATAATAATAACGAATTAATCTTTTATAAGTAACTTATAAAAGATTATCATGAAAAAGCTACCCATAAATGCTTTTTCATAGAGTTTTGATTTAGTTTCCAGATTTGATAATAACAACATTACGATCCAAATCAGATGTTGAGATAACAGAAATTGGCCCAATTTCGTTAAATCTTCATCAGTTGAAGGCTTAGATGTTATCAATTCCGTTAAAACTTGCTTGTAGTCACACATATTGCAAAATGATTCATTACATACATTAGCAACTAGGGCTGTTACACGAACCGAGCCGGCTCGAGCTCGGCTCAAAAAAAGCTCGAGTTCGAGTGGGCTAGAGGTGAACTCGAACTCAAGCTCGAACCGATTTTCAAGCTCGTCATTTTTTCGAGCCGGCTCGTGTTCGGCTCGTATGCTCGACGAGCTCTATTCGAGATCGACTCGTTTGAGCTCGACTCGGGCTCAACTCGTTTAAAGCTCGAATAAATTTTAGTATATATATATATATATATATATATATATATATATATATATATATATATATATATATATATATATATATATATATATATATATATATATATATATAAGTCGAAGCTCGAGCTCGGCTCGTTAAAAGCTCATTTGATTTGATTTTTTTCAAAAGTATGTCGAAGCTTCGAAGCTCGGCTCGCTAAAGCTCGTTTGATTTCGATTTTTTCAAAAATAAGTCGAAGCTCGAGCTCGGCTCGTTAAAACTCGAGTTCGGCGGCTAGCGAAAAGCTCGCGAGCCGGCTCGCGAAAGCTCGAAACTTGATTCGAGCCAGAGCTCGAAACATACATTCAGGCTCGAGCTCGAGCTCGCTCGAGCTCGATAATTTTTATTCGAGCTCGAGCTCAAACTTCAAAGCTCGGCTCGGCTCGGCTCGTTTACGGCCTATTGGCGGCCGATGAATCTTTAGAACATGGGGAGACGGAGAATGATCTTTAAGCACATCGTTCTCAAAACGATAGAATGCGTCGAATGAGTTCGGCAAGATTAATAAGCAAGTGGACGGGCCTAATCGAATACATTCATTCGGCTATTAGGCGAAAAGATCATTAATAATAGATGAATGGTCAACAAAGTTTGGTAAGGTCTAAAAATCTCGAGAAGCTTCTCCAAGGATGGATGAGCCGAACATAATGCTTGACGAACGTCAAACAATAGGGTAGCGGATTCTTTAGCTGTCTTGATAAAACAATCATCATGATAGGCGTTTTGAAGCCATAGAAGATTTGGTGGCGAGTTTTTTTTCGTGTAGAAAAGAGAAACTTTATACAAACGATAGGCCGATCGATTCAGTCTATGATAATGGATACCAAGCTTACCCGATCAAAATCCGAATGTTTCGGGCTTAATTTACGGACTTCGCCGTCGTCAGAGATTCGGCGACTTCATGGAGATGGTTAAAGAGAAAAGTTTGAGTGTGTGTGTGTGATTTTTAGAGAGAGAGAGATGTGATAAATGAAGTTGAGGGGAGGGAGAAGAGGGGGAGCACTAGATAGGGGTGTGCGGAGAATTTGAATATGGGGATAAGCGTTTTATTTGTGATTTACAAAAAGTTTTTGTAAGGAAAAATATATAGAAAAGCTAGGTGAATTTTTCCTAGTATTAGCTAATAAGGAGAATAACAAAATTCATATAGATTTTGGGATAGTGATGGCTTTTCAATAATCACGCTTCTATCAAAATATATTCACATGGCAAATTCATAACCCTACTCACCAACTTTAATATATACTTCCTCCGTCCTATTATACTTAGGATTTTATCTTTCGGCATGTGGATTAAGAAATAATATTATAATAAAAGGAGAGAAAATGAGTGGATGGGGTATTGTGAGTATGAAAAGTAAAATAGGAAAGAGAATAATTGAAAGAAATAATAAGGGGATTGTTGTTGTGATTATAACAAGTGAGTCCCAATAAATATAAAAATAATATAAACTTGTCATTTTGGGATGTTATAAGTCGAATGTAACACCCAAAATGGCAAATTATCATAGTTGGGTGGGACGAAAAGAGTATATATATATAGATTTTGGCAAAAAAAATGAACTCAAGGCATGAATAATAATTAAATAATATCAAAGCTTAAAAAAATGTTACTAAGCAGATAATTTGAGATTTTTTTTCTCAAATCAAATAGTTTCATTTTAAAAATCTAAATTTCAAAATAACCCATATTCTATTTGTCAAAATGACCAACTTTTTTGAACACGCTACACGGTGTAGTGAGTTTATAATTTTGTTCGGTTAAACTCGCTACACGGTGTATCGAATTTAAATTTGCTCAATTTTATTTTAATATTTATGTTATTAGAAAAAAATCTAAAATTTGAACTTACTTCAAGTTCAAATTACCAGCAAAAAGGCAGGCCAAGGTTCAAACTCCGTTTCACTTTAAATTACAAAATAATAATTATTAATAAAGAACTAAATAGAAATATTATTTTTTCATTTCAACTAAATATTTTTAAAAATGTACTTCTATAAAAAAAATTATATTCTTCATTTCAAAAATATATATTACTTTCGACTCAAAATGAATAACCAAAAAATAATACTACATTTTTTGTCAAAAAAAATGAACATTACTTCCTTCATCCAAATGAATATTTAAAAAAATAATACTGCTTATTTTGCCTCAAAAATTAATGTTTGTAATGTTAGTTTCTTCGTTTCAAAATATGACATTAATTTTTTAAACAAATGAAGTAAGATTTTATAAAATATTCATTGGGACGAAGATAGTAATTTATTTTTTTAGACAATGTAATATTCTTTTGTAAAAATTAATGTTTATAATGTTAATGTCATTGTCTCAGAAAATGAATATTTTAAAAAAGAATACTACTTTATTCGTCTAAAAAATTAATGTCATCTTAATGTCATATTTTGAGACGAAGACACTAACATTACAAACATTAATTTTAGAGGCGAATGAAGTAGTATTAATTTTTAAAATATTCATCGGGATGAAGGAAGTAATGCTCATTTTTTGAATAAAAATGTAGTATTATTTTGGTTATTTATTTTGAGTGAAAAGTATTATGTATTATTTATTTTTGAAATGAATAATATAATTTTTATAGAAATATATTTTTAAAGTATTTATTTGAGATGGAAAAAAATAACTTTTTTCTATTTAGTTTTCTTTATTAATAATTATTATTTTGTAATTTAAGTGAGCGAGTTTGAAACACCTTTGCCAGTGGCCTACTTTGCTGCGATAATTTGAACTTCGCTACTTCAAGTAAGCGAGTTCAAATTTTTAGTTTTTTTTTTTTTTTGCGGATTCAAATTTTAGTTTTTTTAATAGCATAAATATTAAAATAAAATTGAGCAAATTTAAATTCGCTACAACCGTGTAGCGAGTTTAATCCGGACAAAATTATAAATTATTCTTGCAGGTCGCGAGTTTCAAAAAGTTAGTTATTTTGACAAATAGTTTCAAATATGGATTATTTTGGAATTAAAAATTTTAAAATGAAATTAGAGCTAAGGATTCCAAAGACCCAACTTCGAACCCGATAACCCATTTTAATCCATTTGAGATGAAAATCCCAAATAAATTCACAGTGAGAGGGAGACGGATGTTAACTTCCTAAAATCACTCAGTAATATCACATAATCGAATCATAATCAAAATTTCAAAATTTCTTAAACCCAAACTTTCTCTCTGATGCAATCGTAGGCGAAGACATCGGCGATTGAACCTAATTCAAAATCGAACGTAATTCCACTCGATTGAAGTCATCGGCGAAGACATTGACGCTCGACTCACGATAACCTCCGTTTTAGAGTTGCGTAATTTCGATTTTTAAGGTATTTTTAGTTGGAACTCGTATTTGACCGTGTTTCAATTGTTAGAAGATATTTGTTCTTGAATTTTGACCTTGTTCATATATCACTTGCTATAGAACCATTTGGTTTTATATAAGAATTTTTTACTGGACAATTATCTGATTTTACGGATCGATTCACCAACTTGTGAGTATTAGCCATTCGGTGAAAGAACTTGGTGTTTTAGTCTCCTTCCTTGAACCATTAACAATTTTGTAATGAAAAAAATTATTTCATTACCCATTTAAATCTAAGAATTGAATTTTGACGCCAATTACAGTGGTACCAAAAATTTTGTTTTGATACGAATAAATGACTCATTAGAAGTCTATAGCAAGACCAACTTTTTACTTGGTCAGAGACCTATGAAAGATATTCTTCATTTAAAAATATATGTTTGTTTTAGCACAAAATTTTGCCAAAATGATATTTTAATAAAATATTTGATTACCCAAAAAATGAGTAAATGAAATTTTGACATTCCTTCATAAATTATAATGGTGTTTAGTATTAAAATAATGTAGGAGATAATAGTGTTTGAATTTTTATTAATATAAATTTCTTTTTTAGACATTGATTTAATAACGAAGGTTTAATATTAGCGGACGAAAAGTATATTATTTTATAATGAATAACCAAAAAATAATACTACATTTTTTGTCAAAAAAATGAACATTCTTCATTTCATTCAAATGAATATTTAAAAATAAATACCGCTTATTTTTGCTTATTTTGCCTCAAAAATTAATGTTTGTAATGTTAGTTGCTTACGTCAAAAATATGACATTAATTTTTTAAACAAATGAAGTAAGATTTTATAAAATATTCATTGGGACGAAGATAGTAATTTATTTTTTTAGACAATGTAATATTCTTTGTACTTGTAAAATTAATGTTTATAATGTTAATGTCATTGTCTCGAAGAAAATGAATATTTTAAAAAAGAATACTACTTTATTAAATCTAAAAAATTAATGTCATCTTAATGTCATTTTTAGAGACACTAACATTACAAACATTAATTTTAGAGGGCAATGAAGTAGTATTAATTCTTTTAAAATATTCATCGGGATGAAGGAAGTAATGCTCATTTTTTTGAATAAAAAATGTAGTATTATTTTGAATATTTATTTTGAGTCACAATTATTATTTATGGGAAATGAATAATATAATTTTTTATAGAAATATATTTTTTAAAGTATTTATTTGAGATAGAAAAAATAACTTTTTTCTATTTAGTTTTCTTTATTAATAATTATTATTTTGTAATTTAAAGTGAGACGGAGTTTGAACCTTTGGTAGTGGCCTACTTTGCTGATAATTTGAACTCGCTACTTCAAGTAGCGAGTTCAAATTTTAGTTTTTTTTTTTTTTTTGCGAGTTCAAATTTTAGTTTTTTTAATAGCATAAATATTAAAATAAAATTGAGCAAATTTAAATTCGCTACACCGTGTAGCGAGTTTAATCGGACAAAATTATAAATTCGCTACACCGTGTAGCGAGTTTCAAAAAGTTGGTTATTTTGACAAATAGTTTCAAATATGGATTATTTTGGAATTAAAAATTTTAAAATGAAATTAGAGCTAAGGACTCAAAGACCCAACTTCCAAACCAATAACCCATTTTAATCCATTTGAGATGAAAATCCCAAATAAATTCACAGCTAACAGAGGGAGACGGATGTTAACTTCCTAAAATCACTCCGTAATATCACATAATCAAATCATAATCAAAATTTCAAAATTTCTTAAACCCAAACTTTCTCTCTCTACAATCATCGGCGAAGACATCGGCGATTGAACCTAATTCCGGTCAAAATCGAACGTAATTCCACTCGATTGAAGTCATCGGCGAAGACATTGACGCTCGACTCTGATAACCTCCGTTTTAGAGTTGCGTAATTTCGATTTTTTAAGGTATTTTTTTTAATTGGAACTCGTATTTGACCGTGTTCATCAATTGTTAGAAGATGTTGTTGCTGAATTTTGACCTTGTTCATATATCACTTGCTATAGAACCATTAGGTTATAAAATTTTTTACGGACCAATTAATACTGATTTTACGGATCTGATTCACCAACTTGTGAGTATTAGCCATTCGGTGAAAGAACTTGGTGTTTTAGTCTCCTTCCTTGAACCATTAACAATTTTTGTAATGAAAAAAATTATTTCATTACCCATTTAAATCTAAATTGAATTTTGACCTTGTTCATCAATTGTGAGAAAGGGCCTTTATCAGGTCTTATAGACAGTGGTATAGGACCTGCCATTGTGTGAAAAATTTTGTTTTGAGACACTTGATTTATTGTTTTTTGTGAATAACAATGTGGCAAATGGTATGGGACCT
This sequence comes from Adenophora triphylla var. japonica, assembly GCA_022495995.1. Lineage (NCBI taxonomy): Eukaryota > Viridiplantae > Streptophyta > Magnoliopsida > Asterales > Campanulaceae > Adenophora > Adenophora triphylla. Next base: position 32,321 of record JAFEMH010002322.1, on the reverse strand, counting down.
GACAACATCATATACACAGATATAAGGCCTTTAATTGGTCCTATAGCAACTGGTATAGGACCTGGCAACATCAAATACACAGATATAAGCCCTTTGAATGGTCCTATAGTAACTGGTATAGGACCTGACAACATCAAATACACAGCTAAAAGAACTTTAAATGGTCCTATAACAAGTGCTATAGGACTTGGCAACATCATATACAAAGCTTTAAGACCTTTTAATGGTCCTATAGCAAGTGATATAGGACCTGCTCTATTATGCATTTCATTGTATGTCCACTTGTTTTGCCTATGATTTTATAAAGGGGCAAGTTTTTTTGGCTGCTGAGGTTGAGTTGAGGAGAAATTTTGACAAGTTGATTAAAAGTTTGTATATGATGGTGCCAGGTCATATACCAACTGCTATAGGACCATTCAAATTTCATTTTTTAATTGTATGAAGTCTGATACCTAGTGTTTGATTTCACATATAATAATTGATTTCTTTCTTTCAATTTCAGTTTGATCATGTCAGGGCACTGTACAAACGACTAGAGGAGACTCAAAAGGACGTGGCAAATTTCATAGATTTTAAACGCAGAGACATTCCACAACAGCGATATGATAGTTTGGATTGTGGAATAATCGTCCTAATGGAAGCAGAGGAGATGTTTGATAAAGGAGTAATTAGCAAGACATATGAAGACGATGCTGTCTCGACGTATAGGGAGAAAATGATACATGACATTTTAGCAAGTCCACATTGTCCTCATCATTCATAAATTAAACATCTTAGTTTCTTTTTGGATGGAATGATAAAAATTGGTTGTTATTGAACAATTTACTTGTATATTTGTTAAATGTTGGTTAAATATATTCCAAATATTTTTAAGATCTCATAGTGGGTTTTTTGTTTGTGGTAGACGAAAAAGTAGAGGTCTTTTACTTGTTGGTATAGAAGAAATCAATTAACCAAAATTCTGAAATTAAAAGTTCTCTTTGGTTTGTTTACCTGAAAATAATATACAGGCTATAAGATCTTTGAATGGTCTTATAAAGAAATGGTAGATAGGACCTTTCAAAGGCATTATTGCTTTGTATATGATGTTGGGAGGACCTATATCAATTACTATAGGACCAATTAAAGGGCTAATAGCTATGTATATGATGTTGGCAGGTCCTATATCAATTAGTATATGACCAATTAAAGGGCTAATAGCTATGTATATGAAGTTGGCAGGTCCTATACCAATTGCTATATGACCAATTAAAGGGCTTATAGAGTTGTGTATGATGTTGGCAGGTCCTATACCAATTACTATAGGACCAATTAGAGGCCTGTTACTACAGGAATAAGCCTCACAGCTCCTTCATACGTTGGTATAAAAACAATTAACAACAAATATTTTAGGATATAGAAAAAATCAATTAACCAAAGTTCTGAAATCAAAATGATGGTATAACATTCTAATGAACACATGTGTAATGTCAATTTACAGAAATAATGAAATGCACAGCTATAAGACCTTTGAATGGTCCTATAGCAAATGGTATAGGACCTTTCAAAGGCATTATTGCTTTGTATATGATGTTGGGAGGTCCTATACCAATTGCTATAGGATCAATTAAAGGGCTAATAGCTATGTATATGATGTTGGCAGGTCTTATACCAATCAGTATAGGACCAATTAAAGGGCTAATAGCTATGTATATGAAGTTGTAAGGTCCTATACCAATTGCTATAGGACCAATTAAAGGGCTTATAGAGTTGTATATGATGTTGGCAGGTCCTATACCAATTACTATAGGATCAATTAGAGGCATGTTACTACAGGAATAAGCCTGTTACAGTTCCTTCATATGTTGGTATAAAAAAAAACAATTAACAACAAATATTTTAGGATATAGAAAAAATCAATTAACCAAAATTCTGAAATTAAAATGATGGTATAACATTCTAACGAACACATATGTAATGTCAATTTACAGAAATAATGAAAAAACTTCATTACATCATCCTAAATCACCACCTAACAATGTTGAAAAAAAGCAAACAAGAAGCATCAGGTCAGACTTTGTCCCTATTAGCCATTCGGTGAAAGAACTTGGTGTTTTAGTCTCCTTCCTTGAACCATTGAACGTCGGAAATTTTGCAGCAAAAAATAACTACCCAAACGGAAGTTAACGGCGTGTTAACTTAATTTTGGCCGTTCCATGATATAATGAGGTTTAAAGGGATTTTAATTTGGAATAACAAAGGAGTCAGTTTTTTTTTATTTGGGCTGAATTTTTATGGGATATGATCTGGGCGTTGTGGTTAAAAAGGAATTTTTCCATGAAATTATTTGAGAAAAGAATCCTACTTTGGTCAAGGTTAATTTGAAGTCGCTCAAAATCTCTGCAATGCCTTAGATTAAAAAGAATCAACATAAAATTAGAGAGAATAAAGCGGAAATTATCCAACAGATCCGAATTTTGTTACCATTTAAAACTCTCATTAACATTCATAATCATCATCACCTCAAACACAAAAAGTAAATATTTTAGCTAAAGGAAGCAAATTTGGAAGCAAATCTGACGCAATAGTTTGAGAAAAACAAGAAAAAGAAAACGTTTCTTCCAAATTACTCCCACTCAGTAAAAAACACTTTTTCTTAAAATAGTCAACGGAAATAAATAAAAATAAATTCTTTTACTATTAATTAATAATGGGAGTAGAAGTTCCAAACGCAAAGCCTGCTGAGGATCCACCCTCAAATCCTTCTGTAGTTGTGCCCTTGGAGACGGACATGGCCAGAGCATCTTCATCAGTTCCTCAACCCTCTTGGTTTACTCCAAAAAGGTTGGATTTTTACTTTATTTATTACTTTATTTTGTTGTTTAGTGAGAATAAAGGGAAGATTGAATGTGGGTTTCTTTGATTTTCTTGATTTCAGTGGACCCAATTAGGAAAGGGTTCGAGAAAATCTTGATCTTTTTTTTTTGGGTGGGTGATTTGTGGGTATTAATGTGAGGGGATTCTTGTGGATACTATTCTCTTTTTGGGTTTTGATTTTGGCGTTTTCTCGATTATATTTGTGGGTTCTTGATTGGGGGGAAGGTTGGATTGGTAGTTATTGAATACTTGGTATTGCAATTATATCATGTTTAGAACGTTTTTTTAGTGACTTCATTTGTTATTGGAGAGATCAATGATTAGGGTTCTTTTGGTTGCCTACTTTTGTCAAAGATGATGATTGAGGGAGTCAATAAACATGAACTATGCCCGGAAAGTTTCTTTAGCTCAAAAATTTTGGCCTCATTTCCGGTGGTTTAGATCCCAAAGTCCAGGCCAGACTTAACTATGCGAAAATTTATGATTTAAAGCAGTCTACATAATTTTGGCCATTCAGGTTATGATTAGAGAAAATATATTGAAGTGTCCACTTGTCATCTTTTACGATTGGCGAATGGTATGATGATCAAAAATAATATTTGTCAGTTAAATTTGAATGCTGACTTGGGAAGTCTTGTTAAAGTGATCATCTTGATGTTACAGGTTACTCGTTATCTTTTGTGTGATCAACTTGATAAATTATGTGGATCGAGGGGCAATAGCGAGCAATGGTGTTAATGGAAGTCTTGGAACTTGCACAGAAAGTGGTACATGCTCTTCTGGTACCGGGATCCAGTAAGTCTTCATTTTAGATATTCTACGAATTTTGTGGAAACGCACTTGCTTTTTTTGTTAGATTTTTCTTTCTTATTCTTCTTTCAACATTTGATTTTGCATTTTATTGATGATTTTTCGGTTCCCGGTAACAAAAGCTTGTCTGAATTAGAAAGGGTGTTATGCTAAACTGAGCTATTTACTGTCAGTTACTGCAATATACTGCCTCCGTCCCATAAAGATGTTCTCATTTTCCATTTTTGTTTGTCCCAAAAAGATAGTCTTATTTCTAAATCAGGTTAAAATCATTAAACTTCCAAAATTTCCAGCCAATGAAGATGAGGAATAGAGGAGAGAATGGGAGCCAACCAAGGAAGAAGAGGGAGTAACGGAGTAATAAGTAAACCTCATTAAGGTTAATGATGGAAATGAACTCAGGTTGTTTAAATGATTGAAAGTCAAATGGGACTATCATTATGGGACGGAGGGAGTATTATGTGCGTAACTCCCTGCTAAGGTCATGCATAAGTTGTGGGCAATGACGAATCTCATTAATGGCCGTGCAAAATGTGTCTTCACATAAAATAGCTTTTGTTCACCTTTCATTTTCATCAGAAAAAATGAAAAAGAGTCGCCCTTGTGATTGGATTAGAGATTTAGGATTGAATCTCGATCATTAGCTTGTTTTGGTGGTCCCATGGTATCAGTTTGTTTTCTTCTCAGCTCTGCTCAGTGAGGTGGGGAAGATAATAAGGGAAGGGATTAATCCAAGTTTATGATTCTACCATTGGCATGACGATTCATGGTTTTCTTGTCATAATGATAATGGTGAACGAAAATCTGAAAAATAACTCTTCATTCAAACAGCTGCTAACTGAGTGAAATCGTGATTGTATATGTAGAAATACTCAAATCAGCTCAGCCTGAGTGCCAGTCATCGGGGTTTGATGTATATGCAGAATAATATAGAATCTAAACTAGCTCATGTATCTACTTTATATCCAACCTTATTACATGCAAGTTGATGCCTATTAGGTTATTGCCACTACTCAAATACTTCCAAATTTACTGTTTTGCAGGGGTGATTTTCATTTGTCCAACTTTAAAGATGGGGTTATATCTTCTGCGTTCATGGTTGGGCTTCTAATAGCATCTCCAGTATTTGCATCTTTGGCGAAGAGGTATTGAACTTGTTCGGAAATTTTTGTTGCCCATCTTGCTGGGCATTGTTGAGGTTGATTAAGATTTCTTGAAAGTTTATGTTTAGTATGCTAAAGTAGTGAATCAACATGAATTACAAAAGTAGTCCAATATATTTTTGTACCTAATGACATAGCGTGCACGAAAGCCTAACTACATTATGCAGCAAATGTGGAGAAGTTACTTGGCCTTTTTAATTCCCTGCAGTGGGGCCACATGAGACCTAGGGATGGTAGCTAAATATGAGTTCACAGTAGGGGGAGTTTAATTAGCTGAACCGTTCTTACTCTTAAATATATGTTCGATTTTTGGGATAGTGGTTTTGATTTTTGGAAGTGAATATATAAATATTCACAGAAGCATCTTTTTTGCAAAAGAAAGGAGGAAAGGGAGAGCAGAGTTTCTGTTAGTATTCAGTATTTTAATGTTGAGTTGTCTCATAATTTTATTTTTCTTTTGATACTTGTTTTTTGCAGCGTCAATCCATTTAGACTTATTGGAGTTGGGTTGTCAGTCTGGACTTTTGCCACTGCTGGTTGCGGTATCTCAATTGATTTTTGGTCTATTACATTATGCCGGATGTAAGTGAAGTACTTTTAAGATGGATTTTGGTCCGTGTGGTCAATTTCAGTAATCATAATAAAGTTCCCCTTTCGCCTGAGCCACAAGATCTCATCGTTTTCCCTCTTTTCAGGCTGGTTGGTGTTGGTGAGGCTTCTTTCATAAGTCTTGCAGCCCCATTTATTGACGATAATGCTCCAGTTGCTCAGGTTTTCTTTCTCCTTAGCTACCCGCCCTTTAGCTATATTATCGTTCGTATAATTGTTGTTATTTTTACAACTATGACTATTGTTATCACTACGGCTACTATTGCTTGTTGTAAAATTTACTTAGATGTGGTGTTAGTTACGAAATAGTGGTGGTTATGAATTAGGAATTTAGGGTAAATAGGAGATCATTATTGGTTTACGAATAATAAGTATTGTCAGGTTAAGGTACTTTATTACATGAGCATCTGAACTCTCGGTCTTTTACTCCTCCCTCCACTAATATGCTATGATTTCAACCTATCGGGTATATAATCATACGTTCGCCCTGATAATAGAACTTTATTAGATACTTCTATGAACTTCAAGTATTACAGTGTATCTTTATCATGATTTTAACACTTCCACTTCGTGTTTGATATCAGAAAACGACTTGGCTGGGACTATTTTACATGTGTATACCAACTGGCATTGCCCTTGGTTATGTGTATGGTGGATTGGTAAGTACATTATAGCAACTGCTGCTCAAATATGTTTCTTTTGGAGGCAACCATGATCGTTTATAGATTATTTCTTACTGTACCGTATCTCAAATGCCATCATGTGCAAGCAGTCTTTCTATCTCCCTAGCCCTTTCTTTGTACTTGCCTCCAGTTGGCATTCTGTCTTTCTTCTAGGCTGAGCTCCCACTGCAAGCTGGCATACTTTCATGAATACTGAGGAGGCCAACTAATGATCTTTCATTGTTTTCCTCTCTCTTAGGTTGGTAATCACTTAAATTGGCGCTATGCATTCTTTGGGGAGGCAATAATGATGCTTCCATTTGCTATTTTAGGTTTCGTAATGAAACCATTACAATTGAAAGGTGCACTTCAAACTAAATGGTGTACTTAAATGTTTCAATTTCTTTCCTATATGTCCCCTCAACGTTGTATGGATACAGGTTTTTCTCCTGCTGGGTCACAAAAATCATTGACAGCTGCGACGACTAATGTCTTAGAAGTTGAAGGTACGACATCTAATGATCAGTTGTATGACAGTGGATTGGTGTAAAGTGTTAACGATTTTCTATATTTGGTGAATTAATTTTTCCTATTAGCCAGTACATTGGAGACTATGTAGGAAATTGTTTGCATCTTTAGATTAAGTTATTTGTACATAGATGATTGTGTAGCCATTAAAATGATGTTTTAAATTCATCATTGGTTTATTCAGAACCCGTGACCATCAAACTCATCATGGTTAAGTAGTTGGGTATTCAAAATATTGTTATTTGGTGAAGCTTAACTTTATTACTCAATATTTCAAGTGATTTGAAATTGATTAAAAAGAAAAAAAATGCACAAGATATTACTGCTTATCTGTTGCGTGTTTGAAATTGATGGAAGTCAAAGAACAAATTGTGTTCTGTTAAGATTAAACCATACTTACTACACCCCAAGTCTTTTTTTTTTTTTATTGTACTCTTCTGAGTTATTTTTTCTTCTTATTTTTGTTTCGGTACATGCCTCTTTCTTCTAGTGTTGTAAAATTTTGAGCAAAAAAGCAGGGTTAAGCTGCAACAGTTTTCTTCTTTCCAATTGAGTTTGCATTGAATGTGTCTCCCCCTTTGTTCTTGATTCCTTTTTTCTGATTAAAGGGACATCAGAGCTGAATGTCTTCTTAGCCATCAAAGTAATTTGAATTCTTATTATTGAGCAGATGTTTCAAGTGACAAAGATGAGACACTTAAGGGAAAGAAACCTTCCTGGTTAGTCCTCTCCACCTCATCTTACTCAATGATCTTTATTGCGGGATTTTCCCAATCAGATTTTTGTTAGATAGTCGCTGTGAACGTGTTTTTTTTTTTTCTTTTATCCGAATGGCAGGAGGTCTCAAGATGTATTTAACATGAACCTTGTGCAAAGATTTTTGCAAGATATGAAAGTGCTTTTGCTCGACAAGGTCTATCTTGTAAATGTGCTAGGTATATTATTCAATCCACTTCACTGCTAGCTTTTATGCTCGTCTTTGTGTCAGAAAGTTGTTAGATGAGTTACTTCGTTTCTGTATTATTGAAGTTCCTCATGTTTGCTACAAGTTTAGTCAAAACTGGCAAAGTATGATACTTAGTCTTGTTAAATTGCTTTTTTTTTTTCTATTCATACTAATTTTACAATTGGAAATGGCTGTCTTAGGTTACATAGCGTACAATTTTGTCATAGGTGCATATTCATACTGGGGACCAAAGGCTGGTTATGCCATTTATCATATGGTAAGGACCCAATGACCTTATTCAAAGTGGCGTATACATTAGAAAATAAAACCTTGAACTACCTATGAAAAAAAAAACTTCAAATGGCCTGAGCTTTAATTTGAGAGTTTGGTCTTTTTCAGAATAATGCTGATACGTTGTTTGGAGGAATTACAATTGTGGGTGGAATAGTGGGAACTCTAGCTGGAGGTTTTATTCTGGATTATATGAATGCCACAATCCCCAACGCCTTTAAGGTATAGATTTGCATTTTTTTAATTTTTGGTTACTCTTTATTGTAGTATTCCGTCGCTTATTCACAGTCATAACTTTATTTTATTTTATTTTTTGCCAATGCATGGATTTCAAATAAATTGCTAGGGAGGGGGATTGAACCCTCTTACCCTTTCCTATTGAAAGAAGAGTGGTACCATCTGAGCTAGAGCTCATTGGCAGTCGTATCTTTATTTACTTTAAATGCTTTGTGCAAGTGTAACTTAGTGTAAGAGTAGAAGTTAATATGTATGAATCATGATTAATATTGCAGCACAGAGTGCAGGGAAATTCATCCTTTAGCAGTTTTTGTACTCGAGTCTTCTCCTACCAAAGTGGCATGTGCCAAAATATTAATGTGAGAAACTTGTAACATGTGATAGTGGATTGAAATATTATGGATCACAGAAAGAAATCTAAAGAGAAAAATTAAATTTTGAAGCGAGAGGGTAGAGTGAGAAAAATAAAAATAATTATAATTAATGATAAAAAAAAATAGGAAAATAAATATTCCCTCTGTCCCATAACAAATGTTACTAAATTTGAATGCGTGGGAATTATGGAAAAAATATGGTGTTGTGAGTACGAAAAGTAAAGTAGGAGAGGGAAAGTGGGGTAGGAAATAGTAAGTGGATTGTTGTTGTGAGTGTGACAAGTGGGTCCCATTGACATTTTGGGATAGTAACATTTGTTATGGGATGCCCAAGAGGGAAAGAAGTAACATTTGTTAAGGGACGGAGGGAGTAAGGTTACAAGGAACGGGCAAACTCTTATGTGTGTGCCACCATGGTTGGTATTTTTTTTTTTTACTCTCGTTACTTATAAGTTGCCAAATTCCATCATTGTCACACTAAACTTAAAGCTAGTAAAATCATTTCACTCCTTAAAACTAAGGGTATGAATGGAAATTTATCTTAATCTGTATAATGTTTTACTTTCAAACACGGACTCTTTTAGTGGCATGTATCGTGCAACTAATTTAAGTATATGCAGGCATAGAGTTCTGTCATTTCTTGAAAGTATGGTGCAGCATAGTGTTCTGCAATTCCCAATCTTTCTTTGCTTGATTGAGAGTTGTTATTGTTGTTTCTGCTAATGAAACTGTTAATTCTCTGCAGCTGCTTTCCATGGCAACGTTCCTGGGTGGAGTATTTTGCTTTAGTGCGTTCTGTTTTAAGAGCTTGTATGCTTTCATGGCTCTTTTTCTAATTGGCGAGATTCTTGTATTTGCCACTCAGGTACTTTTTCTGCTACTTAAATGCTATATACCCTTAAGAATTGTAATATTTTTTCTTCTGTTACCCACTTACTCTATGTTCATAAAAAATTAAAGAAGGAATTGACATTTTTTATTTACGTTGCTTGGATTTTCTGCCCATTCCAATATACCATCACCGTAACAATTGTCCTAGCTTCATGCTCAGTATCACACTCCCTCCATTCCAAAATGAATGTCCAAAAAAATTTCAAATTTTCTCTTGATCAAGAGCAAATTTGAAATTTTTGGGGCATTCATTTTGGGACGGAGGTAGTATTTATATTTGTGAAATGCAATGCAGGGTCCCGTAAATTTTGTATGTCTCCATACTGTTAAACCAAGTTTGAGACCTATATCTATGGCTATGTCCACTGTCTCTATTCACATCTTTGGTGACGTGCCTTCCGCTCCACTTGTTGGGCTTATCCAGGTTAGTTTTGTTGCTTTTAATCTTGTTTACACTTTTCAATGTTGCTTATATTTCCCTGGATTCAAGTTTTAATTCATGTTTCAGAAATTACGGTTGCCATTTGGATACATTACTTTTCTCTTTAATATTAAGTTGATCATATTGTAAATAATCTCCTCCATGTGTGCATGCAATACAGGATCAACTTCACAACTGGAGGATGTCTGCGCTAATCCTAACCTCAATTTTGTTTTTGTCCGCTGGAATATGGTTTATAGGTAAAGTATTTAGCCATGCCATGTACCACTAATCTTGCAATAAAGTAACAAGATTTTATTTATTTTTGTGAATTTGGCAGGTATATTTCTTCACAGTGTGGACAGATTTAATGAAGATGGCGAGCATCCAGAGCTTGTTGTTGAACGATCAAATACCACGCCTTTGCTTGAAGAGAAGACGGCTGAAACAACAAGAAGTGCTGAACCATAATATTTATCTTGTTGGTTCAGCGTCAAATAAATGTTGTATATCTTCTTAGTATTCTTTTTATCGGTGATTGTAAATACTGCTTCCGTTTTGAATAGAGGAACATGTTAATAGTGATTATAGTTTCACGCTTACGGTATATTCTGCATTCTTTCTCAACACTTTTGAGTAACAAGGATTAACGTGCATTTTTGCATTTACAGATCTCCTGCTGGGATAGATCTCTTGACAAGTAAATAAGCGAATCAGAGAGAGATGGCGATGTAAAGTTGCAAATAGAGCTTTACAAGGCCAAATTATCCCGTCCCATGAGTATCCAGTCATGTAAGTACCTTATTTGCAGCGTTGTTGCCAAGACCGAATTTGTTGGCAGGTTTCCCATCTGGGATCTCGTAGTCTCTAAACCAGTCCCTTATAGCAGTAAGAGTGCCCTACAGTAAACATGACTGATTAGTCCATGGAAACGTACCATAGCTACTGCAAAGCTTGAATAATCCGGATGACAAAGATATACTCCCCCGTCTCAAAATGAATGTCTAAAAGACATTCTGAAAATGCGAAAATTTAATGGTAAAGATTATTAAAAAAATTGTTATCCACTTGTAGCTTCTAATTTTGTAGCCGTATTAATGAAATGTGATTTTTTTTTTTTTTTGTTGGTAAAAAGGCATTTTGAGTGAGACAAAGTTATTCAGAAAAAAAGACATTCATTTTGGGACGGAGAGAGTAGAAATATATGCAAGAGATTTTATTATTTTGGCAGTAGATTAAGTGTTTCCATTAACCTTCATGAAAATATGATTCAGTCGTAAAGTTTTACCAAGAAGTTTCCGAAATACTCCCCTTTATCCATATAGAAGGTAAAGAACTTATAAAAGGGACAGATCACAATATAGTGTTTTGAAATGTCAGCCTCTAGTTAGTATCTTCTGTACATTAATTCATGCAGTTGCAAAAAAAAAAAATCCTACATTTAGACCTACTTAAAAGCATGGTATCCCTGTTGCTATACCAGGGGATTGATTACATATACTCCCTCCGTCCCATTTTAAACTTCAATTTTTTTTTCCCAAAAGGGTGTCCCATCGTAAACTTACTTGAGCACAAAGAAGAATTGATGATATCAAATGACAGGTGCAGAAGCAAACAGTAAACTGCAGGATTTGATGGGAAGGTTGCAGCGGAATAAAAGAAATAGTAACCGGATAGGCAAATAATTGAATCAACAACTATTTGACCCAATTCGAATCCACGAATTAGGGTTTGACAAGATTAACACCTAAAAGATGAGAACCTCGAAGAACAGAAGGAATCCACCTCTCGAAGGAATTCACCTTCAACAAGTCAATGAAGACTCACAATTGCAAAGCAATCAAAATAATTTTATTTATCAAAAATAGTCTACCTCAAACAAACAATGAAAGAGAGTATTTATACTCTAAACAAAACCCTAAACAACTTGGAAAAGGAAAAGGAAAAGGAAAAGAAAACAATCCTAATTAAAATTCTTAAAAAACGGGAAACAAAATAAAACGTAATCTCTGAAACCGCTATTAGCACGAGTCGTCCCAGGCTTAAACACTCGTGGTACGAAGCATGAAGAAAACATCAGACGTGCAGGTTCTTGGCATGAGTCTTGCTTGGAAGCACGAGTCGTGCCCCGTTGTCTAACTCCGTCGCGCGACTTACAGCGCCATCTGCCCAGGTCTGTCCCAAACTTGCTTCATCTTGGGATACATCTTCATCTTGGGATACATCAGGATTGCAGGAAGCAAATGGACTACATAATGCTCATTAGTTAGTGTAAAATGGAAAATGGTGTGCTTGAACCAATGTGTGTTAGAATAATTGATTACAAAATCAATTGAAAATTAAAGAAAACAAAATAAAACGGAAATACAAACGAAAATTGTAAATATGATTCTTGAAGTTACCCGAGTCGTGTGTGACACACTCTGCTTAAGACAAATTCACCCCCTCACCGAGTTGTGCTTGAGAGTCCACCGGACGCTTGCCTCCCAGGATGAAACAGACTGACCGTACGGTTGCTGAACACTAGTACCTACGGCGAATTGAAGTTATGCCCAGACGTTATCACCATAGGATGCAAAATGCAGGAGGCCAAATGAAAGGATTGTTCAATATGCTGCGAATTGGAGAAAGAAGAGATTTTGGAAAACAGTGTGTTTTAACCTGTTTGTGTTCTTCCCTTTCTATAGCTGCCAATGAAGGATCAAAACTGATCCGAAATTAAACACCTTTTTAATTTCATAATCATTTAATAGGCATTTACAAACCTTTGAAATGATTAACGCCATCAAAGCTAAGTTACAGATTGTGGGAGTCAATTTTTTAAGGGCAAATTACAATTTAGGGCCTGAAGTCGAGGGGATGGTCTCGAAACGGGGCCCCATATCTAAATTTTGTCAATTCAGAGCTCAATATCTAAACTTTTCGTCAATTAAGGGCTTTTTGACGGATTTTGTTAGAAAATTCAGTTAAGTTTTGGACTAAATTGAAATGCAAATTAGTTATTAAGGACTGAAATGTAATTTTTTTAAAATTGATGACCGTTACAAAATATTTTTTAAAAAATAATATTTTTTGAAAATATAATATATTGTGAAAAGCTGTAATTTTTTTATAATTTTTAAAATATGTTAAAATAAATGTTATAAATATAAAAAAAATTATTAAAAAAAAAATTTAATTTTAAATGTAAATCCTGTAAAATAAATGTTATAAATATAAAAAATTGTCATTTAAAAAAAAATAATTTTTTTACAAAAAATATGCTTACCCAATTTATATTTTTTTCTTAATCAAATTTTTTTAATGAAACACAATTTAACTAATTAAAATATATATATAAAAAAAATATTTTCTTAAACACAAAAAAGTGATCCCTTTCTTTCCCAAATTTTTCTTTAACCCACGCAACCCCTCCTTCCTACCTTCGTCACGGCGGGCCACACCCACCACCACACTTCCCCGTCGTTCCTCCCCTTCTCCCAAACCACCACCAGCCGATGAAGCCCTAAGCCCCACTTTCTCCCTTTTCAGCGCTGAATCCCTCTCTCTCCCTTTGACCGCTACTCATCCTTCTCTCTCAAAGACCGAAAACAACCTGGTTGAATCTCCCAACCCCTAGCAATCATTTTTCCAACCAAATCATCCACCCACCATATATAACCATCGTCCATCAACATATGGACGATTGCAGATCTGCAGATTTGAGGAGGGGGGAGGCGATTGCAGATCTAGGTTTTTTGGTGGGTCCAATGGGATGACAATTTAGGGACGGCTTGGGGTGGAGGAGGAGGAGGAGGTGCGAATGGGGTGGATCAAGAACTTACCGGAGGTGAGGTGTGGGTGACGGTGGCCGGCTACGTGGCCGTACGTGAGGTGAGGTGAGAGAGTGGGGTGACTGCCATGGTTGAGAGATGGTTGAGAGAAAGATGAGGAAAATTTATTTTCCAGCATATTTTTTATAAAGAAAAGAAAAGCAGCATATTTTTTGTAAATATTTATTTTATTTAATCTATTTTTATTTATATATTTTATAAATTATTCAATCTAAAATAATTAGTAATTTTTTTTGAAGCAAAATAATTAGTAATTTAAATTATTAGAAAAAGGATAATAGTTAATATCTTAAATTATTTTAAATCATATTAACTATTATCTTTATTTTTTTCAATATTTTAAATTTACTAATTATTTTTTGTTAAAAAAAATAAATATTTGAATTTGGATAATTTTTTTAATAAATTATGATAACATAAGAATTAAAAAAAAATTACAAGATTTACGTTAAAAAATAATTATTTTTTTTTTAAAAATGACAATTTTTTTTATATTTATAACATTTATTTTACAAGATTTACATTAAAAATTAATTAATTTTTTTTTAAAAAAATACTATTTTCTTTAAAAATACAATTTTTTTTTATATTTATAACATTTATTTTAACATATTTTAAAAATTATAAAAAAAATTACAACTTTTCACAATATATTATATTATCAAAAAAATATTATTTTTAAAAATATATTGTGTAACAGTCATCAATTTTTAAAAATTTACATTTCGGTCCTTAATAACTAACTTGCATTTCAATTTAGTCCAAAATCCGTCACTTAACTGACTTTTCTAACAAATTCGTCAAAAAGCCCTTAATTGACGAAAAGTTTAGATATTGAGCCCTGAATTGACAAAATTTAGATATGGGGCCCCGTTTCGAGACCACCCCCTCGACTTCAGGCCCTAAATTGTCATTTGCCCATTTTTTAATCACGTTTGAAAAAAAATAAATTGCAAAAAGTGGGCTAGCGCGGGTAGGCCAATTTGTAGCTACATTCGTGTCCGCAAACGCGCACGCACATGAGCTTGATAGCCCCAAACACATTTTGGACCTTGATTTGCACCCCCACCGGCACCCGTGCGAGAGAGAGAGAGAGAGAGAGAGAGAGAGAGCCTATATGATACACAATCTTACTCCCTAATAAAGTGTAGGAGTATATAAACTAGTCTACTTTTATATTTACTTTCAATATGGGATAACCAAATTTTCTACTTCCAACCCACTTAATTTGAGGCTTAATATCCCATTTATTCATCAATTAATTTGGACAAATGAATATATGATTTCAATGTTCTCATGGATTATAACACAAAACTACAATCAATTTGTGTATTTGACAAACAACCCATTTATAAAATAACTCATTATTTACTTTAAACACATTCTATTTTTCCAACAATGTGCTCCAAGGAACTATCATTTTTTGACAAAAATAATATTATTAAAAGGAAACAATAATAGAACTACAGGAGAACAAGCCGTCCGCCATAGGAGAAAACAAAGAAAGGCGGGAAAAAAGAACGATACAACAACACAATCTGTTAGGAATCTATAATACAATAGAGGGGTGTTTTAACTGCATCTTAGCTTGGGATAATTGGTGGTCAGGATTGAAAGTTAGAAAATGGATTCTACGGCTCAGATTGATTGACAGTTAATTTATTTTCCCACTATCACGGCACGACAGTTGTTAAGTAACCTCCATTACCCCCACACAGTTCACACTAATCACAGATATGCACAAACAGTAATCACAACAGTTGTTTTTCATACTCTCTTGCTTTTTCTCCCCTGTTCTTTCAAGTGCACATCCGTTTGACTCCGAATTACCGTTCTCTCTCTTAAACTATAAGTTTATGTAACTTTGTTTCTCTGTTTAATGTTTTCTCCCCACCCCTCATCTTCAAATATCTGTAAAAATGTTGAATAGAATGGATATACTCCCTCCGTCCCACCTCACTTGACACCCTTGAGGTGGGCACGGGAATTAAGAAAAAAAAATAAAATAAAAAAAATGTGTGGTAGAAAATGAAGAGAGAGAATGAGTGGGGTAAATAGTAGTGTTGGTTGAATAAATTGAGTGGTGGAAAATGAAGAGAGAGAATGAGTGGTGGGGTAGAGTGAATATAAAATTATAAAAAGTAGGCTATTTTGGGAAGTGTCAAGTGAGCTGGGACGGCCCAAAATGAAAATAAGTGTCAAGTGAGGTGGGACGGAGGGAGTATCTGTTAAAATGTTGAATAGAATGGATGTGGAAAAGAAATTCCGAAATTCCCACAGCATAATATACCATTAAATATTTTCTCCAGCACTACACTTCTTCCGGTAATACAGTTCTTCCATAAGCATGAATCAATTGTCTACTTCCAAATCTTTCTTAAAAACATTTCTTTACATGTCTCACTCTTCGTAACTTCGGGCATGAAGCTTGAAATTCGGGGACGGCCGGAGGTGGAGAAGCCAGTTTGTGAAGAATCGGCCCGCAATCCGTGAAGATCCGGCCGCAGAGCGCCCCCAATCCGTCCGCAATCCACCTGGCCACCACTGCGGTTCCCAACTCCTCCCTTGCTTCTTCCTCCACTATTGTTGGCTCACCCATCCCTTCTCCTCTCTCTCTCACACAATTTCTCATCTCCGGCCCTATTCTTTTCTATCCACCGTCTCCAAAATTTCGGCTGCTCTCCATGAATGCCGGCGTTGTTCAGCGTCTCAAAGCCGTCCGTCTCCCCTTTCTCTCTCTTTAGATTTGATTTTTTTTTTGGAATCAATCTTATTTTGGCATGATTCCTACGATGTGTGTGTGTGTGTGTGAGAGAGAGAGAGAGAGAGAGAGAGAGAGAGGAGTAGGAGGTGGGGTGAGGGAGGGAGGGAGAGATGGAGGAAATTAAAGGGGAAGAGATTCATAACTTGGTATTTATGGGGAAATATTTTTCTTCACATTTTCCCATTTTTCACATGCTCCGATCTTAATTACTTTGAGTATTTGTTTTATTACTCCTCCGTTTTAATCCTTTTTATATTTTTAATGGATACCCAAGGTTGATTTTATTGTTATCCACTCTCAAATTTTTAGTTTAAAGTGATAGAAAATTTATTTAGTGGGGTTTGAATCCCTGATCTATCGTATCTAAAGCTCTTTGACAATATAATAAAATATAAAAAAAAAGATAATAAAATATTTAGATATAAATTTTGAAATAACAAAGATTAATTATTTAGAGACAAAAAATATTATTTACTTGGAAATTGATATAATATGTATTTTTTGCATTTCCTCATTTAATTCTTATTTGTTTTAATTTATTTATTTTCATTTGAAGGTCAAATTAAAATGGACACTTAATTTCAAGATAGAACTAATGTGAGTATCCTTCTGTTAGTATAAACTAAATGTAGCTATCAACATTCTCTATCGTATATGAAAAGAAAGATTAGGAGAAAAGTACTCCTCATCATTTTAAGTTTTAGCTTTTTGATTTTAAATCAATTTTTTTTCCTTAACCATTTTTTTTTTTTTTTGAATTATATCATCCTTTCGTCAGTCTCTCCGCCATTCAAAATTTCGTTAAATTCACCCGAATTGACACTATTACATCACCTTCTGTGTTATGTGAAGTTAACCAAGCAATTAAAATAATAATATAAAAGTTTCAATAAATAAAGTAAGAAAATTGTAAATTTTAAGAAAATTGTTCAAATTCTAGAGACCACCTACCATCAAACACCCACAAACCACCGCATCTCACTGC
This sequence comes from Adenophora triphylla var. japonica, assembly GCA_022495995.1. Taxonomy (NCBI): domain Eukaryota; kingdom Viridiplantae; phylum Streptophyta; class Magnoliopsida; order Asterales; family Campanulaceae; genus Adenophora; species Adenophora triphylla. The sequence goes on along the minus strand of JAFEMH010002322.1, from coordinate 14,951 downwards.
CACCTCCATCACCACACCACCTCCACCACCCGTTGGCTCAACTTTCTTGCAATGGCACCAATTTCTAAGCACCCTCGCTAATTTATTGTTATAATAAAATAATAAATGATATAATTTTAAATTTTATTTATATTTTTTTATATCCTACTAATTTTTTAAACACTCACTATTTTATTGTATATCATTTTATAAACAATTTATTTTTTTAATTTCCCTTTATTTCTTCAACACCTTTAAAAAAAACCACCATTACTACCACCACCATCATCACCACTATCAACACCAAAATATAATATTTTTCACATTCTTCTCTTTGGCTTTGTTACTGTTTCAAAAAATAAATTGATTTCCTGATGGTTGTAGGAAATGACAAGGATTAAGAGAACACCAACGGCCAAGGGTATGAGCAGAGTACAAAGAATGGAGTATTCGAATGCTAAGGAGCACAAGAAAGTTAAAACACTAGAGAAAAAACTTAGACAGACCCGACAGAGATTAAGAGATACCCACAAAGAGTTAGAGGCAGACCTATACTTTATAAGGCGGAAACTAGAACGAGCTGAGGAATGAGGAGAGTACATGATGGACGAAGCTAGGCAATTGATGGATGCAAGGGAAAGTGAGGAAGGTCAAGAGGAATGAAGAAAACCTAAAGAGGGGAGAGTTGTCTAATTAGACACTCTTTCTGGATATTAGTAGTTGATAGGGTACAATATATAGTGACGTGAGTAGTTAGTTAGTCTAGCATTAGATTATTTTTTTAATCCCATTTGAAAAGAAAATCGCTCTGTTTGTTTGGTGTATGTTTATATATTGGTATCTTTATGCTAAAACATGTGGTGTAAATATCAACAGAGTTAATAGGAACTTACTTTGTTTAATTATCAGCCAAAATGTCATTCGCCCCTTTTTTATTGCACTTTATATATTTGTAACGGTCTAAAATTATATTTAAAACGTCATATAGTTAGCATGCGATTTCAATTTCCCACAATTTCTCTTTTCATACTGTCTCCCTTTTCATACTGACCCGTGCCAATGACACGGACATATTTGAGTACTAGTAAAATAACAAATTAGGACCCAAACAAATTGTAAAATAATCAGTATAACAACAGAACCATTGAAGATTACAAGATACAATTTCCTGCATGGATAAAATTTACACAGAAATATGGAAACTGTGTTAACTTGTTGATTTGGCATGCGACAGACAATTAAATATCTCGTGAACGTCACTGGGTGCAACTTTCATAATACTAGAAAGCTATGATGCTCATAATCAGGGTACGAGTTGGGATATTTCAAATCTCAAAATTACGAACTCGGATACACGGATTAAAAGGGTCCAATATATGAATATGAATTCGGCATATAAAAACATATTGATAAAATTTAGTAAATTTCATATTAAAAAGATAATCCATTTACTAAAATTAAAATGTAAATTTCTGTAAATATATTATGGGGTGATAAGTAATATAATAATTAATTGAAATGCTCCCAACAAATTTAAAATGGATGCCCAATTTAAAATACAATAACAAAAAAGTCAATTTTTTTAAATCATACACGGTCAAACTTGTGTAGCCAGCTGTATCTAATCCCAACCGCCCATAAAACCATTTGAACAGTATAAATCGAGATACGAACATGGGCTTGTTCGGGTCAGGCCCAAGTGGATTGGGCCCTAAACATAATCTATCTCCAGGGTACGAGAAATAACAATGGGCTACCTCGGTCTCGTATATCGTCTTCAACAAGGCTAATCTAGGCCCAACATGCAAGTATAAATGCCCCAATTATGAGTGCCGAGGATACCTTCCTCGTATGCCGAGAGGTACATTCCTAGGCCTTAACATTGTCAACGAGCTCTTCATACCACTATTTCCTCCCCGGCTCATCATGCTTCGAGAGGTCATGAATGACAAGGAGATAAAAGTTCGCACCTCGGCATATCATCATATGACGTGAAGATAAAATCATGCGTCTCGGCATATCCACATGTCGGCAGATCATCAACTGACAAGGAAGCAAAATAATGCATCTTGGCTTACATGCAAATGCTGAGATAAGAAATTTGTGTTCCTCGGTTATCCGGCAAGCAGATTGAACAGTCCTATTCAAACAAGGATTCAACAATTATTATCCAATAAGGATTGTGACCATCTACACCAATTCAAGTCAAATAATGACTCCTTAACAGATATAATCCTCTTAAGATTATATCTTATCTCTTTACAAGTTCAGTTCAACATGGATTCTATCAATCCATCCCTATAAATACAAGCCATAATCTCAATTATTGGGTACGTTACTTTTTTACATACATAAACTCAGTCAATTTAGTTTCTCATATCAAAACCGTGAACTTATTCTCACGCCGGAGGGCCTTCGCCGGTCAAGCCCCGACTTAGTTTACGTGTTTTCTCTTATTTTCAGGCCTAGCAATCGCCGGAGCAAACGATCGCTTGGATTTGGGCTGATTTGATGATTTTGGCATCATCAATTGGTTCCATTGCCGGGAAATCGATTCAAACACCCTTTGTTTGGCCTGGAAAAAGCTTGCGTGAAGCCTGATTTCTTACCGAATTTGTTCTTGATTCAACGGAAAAATCTGTTCCGTTTTTACTCTGTTCCACTTTTGGCCGGATTCTACAGATTCAGCCGAAATTTGCCCAGTTTTTGCTTGGAACGAACGTTTTGGCCGGAAAGTTTGGTTTTGTCAAATTGCAATCTGTGATTTCGTTTTTGCGTTGAATTCTGCTCCGAATTTGGCCAGAAATCGTGATTATTGGGAAATTCATCCGCTTGGTAATCTGCTGTTAACAATTGTTGATTTTCAATGGAGGACAGTCAATTTGCAAGTGTTACCAATGAGGAGCAAACCCAAGTGAACGGGATCACTCCAAATACTGAGGTGCTCCCCCCTCCTCCTCCACCTCAGCCCGAAGGACCACCTCCCCTCGCCATGACTCTCCGTTCCATGGGGCAGCCAACTGCCGAGGGAGCAGATGCTAACCTTCCTCGCCCTACTCATCCTCGAGGGAAACAAATGGGAAGAAAAGCGACGAAGAACGCCGACGTCAGCCAAGCAGAAAGCACTCAGCCCGTTGACCGACGTACTTTGCTACATAGACAAATGGAGACGTTGCAAAGGATGTATGAGACGCAGGCTGCTCTTTTGCAATTGGATCCAGACAATTCCATGGCTGAATTCATGCTGTCGTCGATGGGCAATTCTCGTGGAAGGGAACAGGGTGAGCGACGAGGTCCTCCCCTCGATCCTGCTGTACAACCTAAGCAGGCCCTCCGAGATCCTCCCCGTCCTCGGCTTCACGATCAAAAGAAAGACCAGGTGGTTGACCTGAGAAGCCAGTTGAGTTCCAAGGAACAAGAAGTGGACTCACGGGACCTAAGGACGAGGCTCAGTCTGACCAAGCGTTTATCCCCTCCTCATCTCGTCATGGCACCTCGTCGTCCCGGCTTACCCCGACCACGTCGTCACCGTCAAGATTCTCCTCGACGAGATTCTCCCCGTCCTCGTCCTCGTGAATTTGTACGGCCGAGAACTCCCGAGCCATACAGAATGATACTTGGTGGCCACGAGTTAGATCCAAGGCATGATAAAGCACCATTTAAATGACGTGACAGCCACCGAAACGACGAGGGACACAATAGGGTGAATGACCGCCCTAGAGATAAGTCAACCCGTAGCTCCCAACGCAGCACTCACTCTAGCATTGATAAGGGAGTAGACGCTAGACAATGGGAACTCCTGAAACAGAGACTTGATGACATGGAGATGGGAAAAAAGGTTGATAATGATGACTACGACTGGTCCACTCGTCCGTTCTCCCAGAGGATAACTGATGCACCACCAAATCCCCACTTTAAGGTCCCGAGTTTTGGAAAGTACAACGGAACCACATACGCGAAGGACCACGTGCAAAGTTTCGAACAAACCATGAACCTCCTTACCAAAGCTGATGACATGCTCTGTAAAGCTTTCGCTAGCACCTTCTCCGGAACAGCCTTGACCTGGTTCCGTGAGCTGAAAAAAGGTTGCATCGATAGCTGGAGGGGCATGAGGAGCATGTTCTTGGACCACTTTGCCACAGCTGGACGGAGAAAGATGAGGTTGACCGACCTTGCCAACATCGAGCAATCAAAAAATGAAACCACCCTCAGTTACTACAATCGATTCCGTAAAATGGCGGAACAAGTGGAAGAAAGCCTCACTGACAGGGAGGTTATTGTTTGTTTCAATTCCGGATTGAGATCCGGTCCCCTCATCTATGAACTCTCCGCTCGAGAACCTAAGTCTAAGGCTGCCTTGTACAACGTGGCTTATGCCATTGCTATGGCTGAGGATAAATGCAAGAAAAGAAGATCTGACAAGGGGGAACCAGAAGCGGCTGGCACTCGCCACAATGACAATGGGAATGGTAAGGGTTCCAAGGGGAAGAATAGAACAAGAAGCACTGAGAAGCCTGAAGTATTCACCCCTCTTACCAAACCCATCACGGAGATCATGCAGCTAGTGAACCTTCCCCCACCCCGTCCGCTGAGCAATAAACCAAAATTCCCTCATGACACTTCCAAATTCTGTGTTTCCACAAGGACCATGGTCACAATACTGAAGGCTGTTACGCCCTCAAGAAAATGATCCAAAGGTGGGTTGACGAGGGAAAGCTAGATCGCTATGTCATGAAGAAAGGCGGCAAGCAAAAACGGAAGGAAGAGGAAAGTGAAGATGATGATAAAAGCAAAGAGGGAGAGCAAAGGCCTCCTAGGGCCAAGCTGCATGTGATCCGAGAAGAGACAGTCTCTACCAGACAGCTAAGGAACCAAATCCATGAACTAAGCAAAGTATACCATGTTCCTGCTTGGGTTCGTAAAGCGGAAAAGGTGATTAGCTTTTCTCCTAACGAATTGGCAGGGAGTCGTGCTGCCCGTGAACAACCCTTAGTGATAAAGGGTCGAATTGATAATGTGGAATCTGAAAGACTACTTGCTGACACGGGGGCCTCCCGCGATATTCTGTATTATTTTGCCTTCCAACAGATGGGCCTGAAAGATACCGCACTGGAGCCTTATCACGAAAGGTTGGAAGGTTTCACCAACCATAAAGTTAGGGCCAAGGGAGCTGTTGAGCTGGAATTGGAAATTGGCGAACATCCCTTCCGATCCACGGCTACCGTGACCTTCGTAGTCATGGATCTAACAAGCGATTATCATGCAATACTGGGCATTCCAAGTCAGGCAAAACTTGGGTTGGTCGCCTCCCTTCCTCACCAACGAGTCAAATTTCCTACTCCCTCTGGAATTGGATGCGTGAGGGCGACCGCCAAGGACTTCTTAGAGCATGTCGTGAAGAGCCGGAAAAAATCTAAAAGCGTGGAGATAGACACCCCCGAGGACAATATCAAGGTCTCTAAATCTCTGAAAACTACCCACACCAGCTCCAGGGTGGGCTACATCCGTGAGGTCCTAGATGAAGAGCCTATGGTCCTAGAAATTGCAGCTGACCAAGGCATAGTTCCATCCGTCTCTGAGGAAGATCCCATTCTCGTCAACGACCAGAACTCGGGGGCCAACCATGACTTGAGGACGGTCGATCCGCTCGACGTTGATGAACTAATGGAAAAGGAGGGCCTCAATGTGAATAACAATGAGGGTATGAGAATTAGAGAAATCATTATCGAGTCCCTGGAATTTCGAGACGGACCTGAAATGGAGCCTGTGGACGAACTGGAAGAGGTAGTCCTCAACCCTGACTATCCTGAACAAAAAGTCAAACTAGGGGGCCAGCTATCTCCGGAAGAGAAGGAAGAAATCATCTCCCTCTTAAAAAATAGCCTCGACGTCTTTTCTTGGAGAGTCGAAGACATGAGGGGGATCAATGAGGAAGTAGCCCTCCACCGCTTGGAAGTTGATCCATTGGCAAAAACTATCTCACAGACAAGGAGAAATTTCGCAAGAGACAAGGAGGAAGCTATAAAGGAAGAGGTGCAAAAGTTACTTAGCACCGGAATCATTCGAGAAGTAAAGTACCCCGTGTGGTTGGCCAATGTGGTGATGGTAAAGAAGCAAAATGGGAAGTGGCGAATGTGCATCGATTTCACCGATCTTAACAAGGCCTGCCCCAAAGATAGTTATCCTCTCCCCAGAATCGACAAATTGGTTGACTCCATCGCTGAACACCGAACTCTCAGTTTCCTAGATGCCTATTCAGGCTATCATCAGATCAAAATGGCGGAAGAGGACATCGAGAAGACGGCCTTCCAAACACCCGGGGGAAATTATTGTTACGTTATGATGCCTTTTGGGCTCAAGAATGCGGGTGCCACGTATCAACGGATGGTGAATCAAGTATTTGGCGCACAAATATGCCGGAACATGGAGGCCTACATCGATGATATGGTCATTAAGACCAAGGAGGGCAGTCACACCCCTGACTTGGAAGAGACAATAAACAACCTCCGAGCCAACAACATGAAGCTAAACCCAAGTAAGTGTATATTTGGGGTGACAGCTGAAAAGTTCTTGGGCTTCATGGTATCGTAAAGGGGAATTGAGGCAAACCCCGAAAAAATCAAGGCACTAATTGACATGAAGGAACCCACCAAAATCAAGGAGGTTCAAAGATTAAACGGAAGAATAGCGGCACTGGGAAGATTCATAGCCAAATCCGCCGAAAAATCATTGCCTTTCTTCAAGGTTTTGAAGGGTACCAAGAGCTTCTCCTGGACTCCCGAATGCTCCGAAGCATTCCTCCGGTTAAAGGAGTACTTGGGTTTCCCTCCCTTGCTTAGCAGTCCGATTACCAGTGAGATGCTGTATGTATTCCTAGCCACCACTGATCAAGCAGTCGCAGTCGTTCTAGTTCGAAATGAAGAAGGAACGCAGAAGCCCGTCTACTATGTCTCTAAGGCATTATCTGACGTAGAAAGTAGATATTTCAACGTGGAAAAGATAGCGTACGCACTAGTTATTGCCTCAAGGAAACTACATGCCTACTTTTCTGCACATCCTATCACTGTATAAACCAATGAACCATTGAAGAAGATCCTTCATAAGTTGGACGGCTCCGGACGTCTCCTGAATTGGTCTATCGCTCTTACTGAGTTTGACATCACTTACCAACCAAGGAAGACCCTCTTGGCACAGCCTTTGGTTGACTTCATGGTTGAGACCGCCTTTATGGGTGAGCACCTCCCCACTTCTCGTCAGCAAAATACTGCGAAAGAGGAAGAGTCTCCCATCGAACTCCCATCCAACTGTTGGATCTTGTACATGGACGGATCGGCTAAAAAGGAAAGAAGCGAAGATGGAGTTGTACTAGCAAGCCCGGAAGGAGAGTACACCATGCAAGACATCATCCGATTCAAGTTCCCCGCCTCCAACAATCAAGCTGAATACGAAGCTTTAATATTTGGTATCGAGTTGGATTCCTTCTACGGAGCAACCAAGGTGGCGGTATTCTGTGACTCCCAACTAGTTGTCAAACAAGTAAAGGGAGAGTATAACACCCAAGACCCCACCCTTACCAAATATAGAGATCTGGTCCTAGACATGACAAGGAAGATGGAATTCTTTGAACTCAAGCAAATTGGCAGGGAAGATAACCAAATCACAGACGTTCTATCCAAACTAGCAACTATGGATGTGTCTAAGTTTAAGACCAATCCATACGTAGTTTATGTTGAGGAACCTGCGTATGAAAGATTACAAGTCATCCTCCTAAATGGAGAGGAGAGATGTTGGATCGATGACTACATTGACTACATCGAGAAGAGCCAACTCCCGAAAGATGAAGCACAAGCTAAACTTATAAATAAGAGGTCCCTAAGGTTCGTTGTGATGAGCGGAGTCCTCTACCGAAGATCTTTCACCAAGCCCCTGCTAAGGTGTGTCTATCCTAAGGAAATTGAGAACCTATTGGCAGAAGTACATGAGGGTGTTTCCGACGGACACCCGGGGGTCAGAACCTTAGCTGACAAGATCATCTCTCTAGGTTACTATTGGCCAAACCTGAGGGAGGACGCACACGCCTATGTTAGAAAATGTGATAAGTGCAAAAGATTCTCCGACATTCCTAGACTACCGGCAGTCGAGCAGACACTTGTAATACCTACGTGGCCATTTGATATGTGGGGGATCGACATCATCGGACCCTTCCCTCCCGCCTGAGGTAATTGCAAGTACGTGATAGTAGCTGTTGATTACTTCTCCAAATGAATTGAAGCCAAGGCATTAGCAAAGATAACGGAAGAGAACGCAATCAACTTTGTCCACGACTACATCTGGTGTCGATTTGGCCTCCCCCACACAATTGTTTCTGATCATGGACTCCAATTTTCTACGGCATTTACAACAGAATTGGGAAGAGTCAAAGTCTGCCACGCAAAGTCATCAGTTAGCAGACCCCAAGGCAACGGTCAAGCAGAGGCTGCCAATAAACTGGCCCTAACATCCCTTACCAAGACCCTTGAAGGACGCGAGGGTAGATGGTTGGACGAACTTCCCTTAGCCTTATGGGATGTTCGCACAACCACCCGGGGGCCAACCGGGAAAACCCCATTCGCATTAACCTTCGGTTCTGAGGCTATAGCATCAGCTGAAATGGCCATCCCTACTGTGAGAAACTTCCAGTACGATGAGCAAGTCAACAAGGTCAATAGGCTCCTAGACCTAGACCTGATAGATGAAAAACGACTAGCTGCGCAGATGAGAATGGTAAACTACAAACAAAGGACCAAGGCATATCATGACAAGAGAGTCGTCAGAAGAGTATTCCAAGTAGGCAATTGGGTACTTAGAAAAATTGAAGCAACTGGTCGGAAGGCAGAACAAAACAAGCTCTCCCCAAATTGGGAAGGTCCCTATATCATCACTCAAGTCATTCGAGAGGGGACCTACAGATTGAAGACTAAGGAGGGGAAGGAGCTCAAGCACCCATGGCATTCCAACAATCTTCGAAAATATTATCATTAGTCTAGTTCATTTTGTAATAGATTAGTTTCCCGTTTTCAGTCTTTTACTTCTTAGTTTGATAGGATTGCAGTTCGATGTAATCAAGTTTCAGTTTATGAAAGCAACATCTTCCAACATGCAAGGCAACTATCAACTCCTGACACTAACACCGGAAGATGAGGATCTTATCCCCGACTCTTCAAAATACGCGCCTTACGTCTTGACGAGGGTCCGCCTCGACTCAATGACTATAGGCTCCTAACAGCCAACACGAAGATCCTCCCTCGGCCTACTGGCTTACCTTACATCCTGACGAGGGTCCGCCTCAATTCAAGGATTACAAGGTTCAAACAGTCAAGACCGAGGACTTCTCCTTGGCCTATTGACTTGCCTCACGTCAAGATAAGGAAACACACCTTGTCACTATGACTAACAGGCGTCACGCGTCTAACCTGTGCACGAGTCATCTTTCTCGGCATAAGGAGATGGAAAAGAAGAACACCTAACAGTCAATGTCGAGGAGCACTCCTCGGCTTATACGACTGGAAGTATAGTCAAGACCGAAGGGCTCCACCTCGGCCTAACGACTTACTTTATAACCGGGAAACGAGGGACCTTCCTCGGCTTCCTCCCAACAACAAGTCTTATATTTGTACGTAGCCTACAAACAAGCATCCAAACGATTCATCAAAGCAACACAACATGAATTGAAATAAAAGGACTTTTTCATTAATATTCAAAAGGGAAATACAAGTCCTAACGCTATTACAACAAAAGAAAAAGAAAAAACCCTAAGTCTGGGCGTCCTCGAAAGGCTTTTCCTGGAACTCATCGGTGGCAGCATCGGTGGCCGGCGGGGTGGTTTGCTCGGCTTCCATCCCTTCATCTTCAATAGCCTCCACCAAGGCTTGGAGATTGCCGGGATCAACGGAAGGGGGCACCCAAGCCTCTCGGCCAGCCCGGGCATCTTCCCTGGCAATAATGCCCAAATTATATTCAGAGTAGGGGACAAGATAGTGGAAGGCCCTAGCCTCCTCATCGAACTGGCCTTGGCTGATCAGCCGAGCAATGGACTTCACATCCAGACCAGTTGAAGGATCGGCCAGAAGATGGCGAGCCAAGTGCAGATAGCCATCCTCAAACATCGTGGCTGTCTTCTCGTCCACGGCATCTTGAAAGGCCCGACTGTCCTTAAAACGGGTCACGACCTCCTCTTCCCTTCAAGGAAGGGTGGCTTCTAGGCCCCGACACTTGGCCTCAGCTTCATCGACCCTCACTTGGACCTCGGCTTTGAGCCTCCTCTTCTCGGCAAGCTCAGTATCCTTCAGTCAAAGGGCTTCCTCGGCTATCGCGTGGGCCTCCTGGGCTTGCCCACGAGCCTCCTCAGCTCTCTTTATCTCGGCTTCCACCTTAGCCTGAGCAGCCTCCAGCTCGGCATCCTTGGCTTTCAGTAGCCCGACCAAAGCAACCTTCTCGGTCTCACTCTTCTTCTGGGCGGCACTAGCTTCGTGCAACTGCTTGTCCGTATTCTTGGACATGACGTTCTCATAGGCCGTGACAGTAGCAAGCTGCAAGATAAATCAATGTCAGATATGTTATCAGGTATAAAGTTACGAGGCCAACGAAACTAAGGATACGAGATAGTTACCTCGGCTATCAGAAGTCCCTTACGACACAGCAAGTTCTCCTTGCTTGGCTTGTCTCGAACAAGCTCCTCGTAAGCCTCCTCATCCAAGGACCTTTGAACGGGAGCTCGGCCCAATCTCACTAGAGCACCCTTCCTGTTCTGCAAAGGGATGCCCCTCAAAGCTGGAACATTGGCCACCATCCGTCGAGCCAGTTCCTCAGCATCATCATAATCTTTGATGGTTTTAATAGTGAGAGTTCGAGGAGCTTGGGGATTTGGAGGCTCCACAGTAGCCCGCTTAGCTTCAGGCTCCTCGGCAGGGGCACCTTGAGGCCTCTTCGAACCAGAACGCCGCTGGATGAGGTCAGTCTCCTCGGTTGACGGGATATTAGATTCCAAAGTAACTTCAACATGGGGGCTATGCCCCTCGGTAGTTGAAGGATTGTCTCGGCCTTCGGAGGCCACCTCCTCGGCATCAGCATCCCCTTGTGGTTTGATAGGAAGGGGTTGATCACCTTTAGCATTCAGAAGGAGGTTACGATGGTTGGCCTCCTCCTTCCTATCCGTCAAGGCCGGTTGCTTGGCCTGGCGCCTCTTCCTCTTAATCAGCTCAACGACACTTAGCTGCTCCATTTCTAGCTCAGCCTCCTGCTCAGGAGATAAATCTGCAAAAGATGAGGAAGATATGGTTATATTACAAGGAGGATTAAAGCAACATGCAAAAAATATAAGTGAAGGGCAAAAAATAATTACATCCTACTACATCAGCCTCTCTAAGGCACTGATCGACGGGAGGGAGCTTGCATCTCGCACAGTCCTCATGAAAGACTAGGTCGGGATGTGTTCTCCCGTCATTGAAGCGTCTCCCCCTCTTGACAGTTACGAGGGGAACCATCCCGTCCTTCGGTCCCGGCAATAATCCGGCCTGGACGTAATATCGGTCGTCGGCCTCCAAGGCGGCCCAGTCAAGGAACCCAATCTCGGCAAATTCCTCGAGGCGCTTGATCAGGTCCTTAGTCCACCCATACCTTTGCACCGGACCAGATGTAGTGGGCACGTCATAAGGAGAGGGGAACTCCCAGCCTTGTCGGATTTCCACCCTGATCACATGGTTCTCCCAACCTCCTACCTTACTAGACATTGGGAGAATAATCTTTGGCTTGGAAGAATCACTCCTTAAGACCAGGAGCCTCGAACCCTTGATGTAGCTGACCTGGAAGAAGTGACAGAAGGCAGCTAGGGTAGGCTCGTAACCTAAGCTACGGCAAAGCACAATGAAACTGACGAGGACCCTGGTCCCGTTAGCACCCAACATGGCCGGGACGGCCCTCACGTCACCTAAAAATTCATTGATGAAGGGGTCCAAAGGGAGACGAAGTCCCTGTTGAAATTGTTTAAAGTAGAAGTGGACGTGGTTGTCATTATAGTAAAAGCTCCTCTCCTGTGCATCATCCTCGAAAGTGGGTTTTCAGATATAAGTTAGTCGGAACTTGAAATTGTCACAGCCAGAATCACAAGTGATATCCAAGGTGATAACAGCACCAACGATAGCACTTGGGATAGCACACACACACTTCGAAAATAAAATAATTTTGTAAAAGAGATTGCAGCGGAATAAAAACACCAAAATTGTTTTTCTCAGGTTATATAAATATAACTTGAGAGTGCCTCTTGGGAAAGACTTTATAATCACTATAATGAATTTACAAAGCCGAAAATGTTCCCTATGGCTATAACAATTTGAGCTCTATAGAACAAGAGATAAAGAACGGAATCCTATCCTAGCCTTCACACAACTTGATACCAATGTAATCAAGTGCGAAATTACAAGGGAGGAAGGACTAAAAGAACCAAACAAAGAACTCTATCTCTATATGCTTCGAAGGTGTGTTTAATTGGTGAAAATTGGCATGTCTTCAAATGAAACCTTCCAAGCATATTTATAGTCTTCAATTTGCTTGAAGGCTACTCAATAAACAGCCTTGGGGCTATCTTGCACGTTGAGGGAGAGTAGGGAGAGTGGTTGAGATTGTTCCTTAATTCTAGCTCCCACTTCCTCAATTGTAGCAACCGAGTTGATTTATCTCCAAGTCCAAGCTTCAAGCCTTGTACTCCCAAGCTTTATCAACCTTGTACTCTTCTTTTATTCAGCAACAACTCCTTGACCAAGTCTCCACACGTTTTAATTGTTGTTGCCAAAGTTACGTTTTTATGCATAAAATGCATAAATCATTTCCTTCCAAATTCCTCACGTGTCTAGCTCTTTCTTTGATGCTATTGCACTCTGAAATATAAACATAAATCATAGACTATACAGATTATATTAGCACATTAGTCCATTAAATAATAAACAAGAAATATTCAACTATATAAATTCTAGTTCAGGAAATCATCTGCGATATCACCTGGAATTTGGGAAATCATCTACGATATCACCTGCAGTTTACACTAACAATCTCCCCCTTAGTTGGATATTTCTTTCCAAACCTAATGTGCTGCTGTCCTGTAAGGTTAGTCTATAAACAAATATACAGAGCATAGAAACACAGTATAATATCTCCAAGAAAATTAACTCCCCCTTAATCAAGGAGCTAATCCAAACAATGATTTATCACCAAAAACTAATTTATTTCAAACTTTTAAAAAGTTTTCAAAATAAACTAAGTTAAACTAAAACCATAAACCATTGTAGCAAAATATCATCCAAACGAGCAAAACATCCTAACAGTTAAAGTTTTAAACAGATCAATTAAAGTGTTTTGCAACCAACATAAACAAAATAAAAGTAAATTGTTTAGGGAACCACATCACATCACCAAAATAAAAGAAATTGTTTTAGGAACACCACAAACCTAGCCACCAACCAGATAGTGGCAACATAAACCTTCTCGCCAGTTCAAGCAACCTTCGTGTTTGGCTTTCTTCTTCTTCAAACTCCTCTTCTTACTTCCATCTTCCCTCCTCCCCGATCTTCTTCCCTATCACTTCCACCATCACTAAGCAAAGGCTAGCCGGTGGTGAGCACCTGCAGTAGCAATCTCAGCCCGAAGTTGCAAAGCAGCTAGCCAGATCCTCCCCTGTTTGGGAAGAAATTTCATCAATGAAAGTATCAGCAGCTCCCCGCTTAACCTTAGCCTGCCAACCCTCAACAAGTCCTCCCATTGCACTTGGACTTGTTTGTGCAAAAAGTGCTGAGCATTGTTGCCTTAGGGATTGATGGACCGGTGTTGCCCGAAGATTCATCATGTTGGATAGCGAGAATACTTGCGGCAAAGCATCGGGCCTCACGCAAAAATATTAGGGGTATCACCTGGGGAAGCACTTGGGATATCACGTGAGATAGCACCAGAAAGAACAGAGGCAGTTTCATTAGATTTGTTCCAAGGAAGATCTTTTGTATACCTTTTACCCTTTTTCAGTTGTTGATCAATGGTATAGTACTCAGGTTCAAGCAAGGGGTAAGAAAACATCAGTAGGCTTCAAATGGGCAAGAAATGAAAAACTAAAACACAGAAGATTAAAGAAGGATAGAGGAAAAAGCTAATGTTCATTTCTTTCTTTTCTACCCCCATGAAGCTAAGTGTTTGAACACTAATCTTCCAAAGTTAATCCTTAGATTTCTTAGCCAATCTCGTACCAAAACATTCGCATGCTCCAATGTCACAATAGGTTCATTAGTTGTTGGGAGCCAATTGAAGACGCAAAGTCATGTGAAGCTATTTAAAACAAACAGGTCCAAGCCTAGAAGCATGAAGTTTTTCCTTTAAAGGCCAGGACCGCAGCTTTGTCAGGAGTGAGTAATTTTACCATTTCATCCCTAGTTAACCCTAATGCCTTTATCATCTAAATTGGGAAGGCCTAAAAACTCGTTAATTGTAATGGAGTAAATGAATAAACTTTTCCCCTTACAAATACCTTCCCAAATTTTTCATAACCTTCATCATCCAAATGAGCATGCAAAAGTTAGCAAAGAAATTTTTCACAACACTTTCAACAAACACATAAGGCATGATTATTAGCCTTTAAGAAAATTCATGTCCTTCAAAAAACTCAATCATTCCTTCCTTTTCTAACCGACCCTCATCAATGTGCTTTTCTTTTAACAACCTCTTACTCAAATTATTCAACCAAAATTCCATGTTTTCTTTCTTATAAAATTCCAAAGTAAGAAAAGGGTTTTGGAAAAAGCCTTATCCTCTTCATTTCGACAATCTCATCACTGCACTATCACTGTAGGAACGAGTAAAAGAATGCAGGAGGGGCAAGTGCAGTTACCTCGTATGATATCTTTCTTCTTAGTAGCACCTTTGGTAGCACTCCACTAAGCTTTGCCCTTGCCCTTCTT